>VWZW01005261.1:0-99694 GCA_013397115.1 Edolisoma coerulescens | reverse complement strand
GGGCTTCTCTGCCCCCAAGGGAGTCAACAGCTCCTCCCAGTTTTGTATAACCTGTGAACTTCGTGTCCCTCCCAGTCCTGCACCCAAGTCCTTTATGAAGATGTTGAAGAGCACAGGGCCAAGGACTGAGCCCTGGGGAACCCCTCCAGTGATAGGTCCCCAGTCTGATGCCACCCCACTCACTGCAACCCTTTGTGCCTGACCCGTGAGCCAGGTGCTCACCCATCACAGCTATGGGCTGGACATTTTGTCCAGCAGGACACTGTGAGAGACAGTACTGAAAGCTTTACTGAAATCCAAAAAGATGACATCAGCTGGCTTCCCTTGATAAGCTAGGTGGGCTACCTTGTCATAACCATGCATTCCCATAAAAAAGTCACGTCTCATTTCACTGGTATCTATCATGAAATTTACATATTTGCAAAAAAGGGACTTTGCTCCTTTTAACCCTAAATCTAACTATAAAATTTTATGTACTTGACCTACACATTTTCAACACATCTGACCAAGTGTTTATTTTATATTTAAGATCACTAAAGATGAGTTGTGTAAATACATCCATTTAATCTCTTGGACTTTACCTCAAATTCCGCTTTGATCACAAATATAAAAGAGTCTAGTGACCTCATCCTTGTGCCTACAAAAGATGTTTGTGCCCGTTAAAAAAATCATTATACATTCAGATTGTCATCTCAAAAGAAGAGTAAGACATGAATAGCAGGAAATGTGTCAGCCAGGAGTGAGATAGTGACAGAGTGAAGATACTAAAACTGACTCCAGCAAACAATATAAATGTCAATTTCAAAAGCATGAAGCTTGACTGCAGAAGTATTATAAATAATGAAAAGGGAAAAAGGAACAACTCTTGTCTAAATGTGTAAACAGATTTGAGAGAATGGTTAACTGCATTTTCTTGCACAGTATTTTTAAGTTTCATCTTGTCATTCAAACACTAGCAAAGGCATGTGTAAATGTAAGCAACACCAATCAGATGGATTCCATGAAGGATGCCATCACCTGCAAATCTCTGTGAACAAGTTTTAATCATAGAAAACAATTTCAGCTCTGTAGTAAGAGAGAAACTCCAAAGCCGTAATGTAAGCACATCTTTCCTAAAAATTCCCTGGTCCACATATTGATTAAAAAAACCCCAAGAACCAAACAGAAACAAACAAACAAACAAACAAAAAAACCACAACCAAAAACCCTTCAGTAATCCAACACAGGAAGAGAGAAAGCAGTTTGCAAGAAATTATTTGCCTTTTCTCCCAAATCAACATACTTTAAGGAAAAGCTTTAAGACAAGCCTCTTTTTCTACAGACATCACTTATCGGATTTTCCCCCCTATAAACTGTCTGAATCAACAATCTCCAGAATGTGTGATTTCAAAATTTTGAAAATCAAACAAACTTTTCCATTGCACCCTTTTGGTTAAAAAATGTTAATGCAATTGAAGACAACACTTCACATACCTTCAGCGTGTACATACTCATTTAAAATCCTCCATTAGAAGATCAATTACAGGCAACTTCATTAAAGAATTCTTAAAAAACCCTAAAAAAAAAATCAATGTTTCGTCTATTCTGCAATGCAGAATGATTTGGGCAGGCTTTAGTCCTACCTGTTCACTACAAAATGTTTTCTTTTGTAATAAGATTTTATGAACTATTAGAAAATTTTGCTAAGCATGTAAACAACATTTCAATTTTCAGTTGCAGAACACCTATTTCCAAAAATCCTGATTCACAAAGTACTGCTAACCCTGCCTTCACACACAGTTATATACAGAAAGAAGACACAGCCTTGTAGATTTAAACCAAGAGTTCAGTTCCAAAAAAATACAGCTACATCTATCCATATACAGACACCCAAGCACTTATTTCAAAAAGTTCCCAAGATTACTTAGGAAAACTTGGATGAATACAGTATTAAGTGCTTTAGTAATAAGAGCAAAACTCTTAAAAAGTAACTATAGGCTAACTGACCAACCAAAAGTCTCCATAAAATCCATAGTTACTGATTAAGAAACTGTGTTCAGCACAGGTAGCTTTACGTCCTAATTTTACAGCTTTTCTTTCAATAGAATTTTCTCTTGGCAGTGGTCCTATAATCGAGATTTAGATATTAAACAGCTCCCTGAGACTAGAGAGCATTATTTCATTAAATTAATTAAATGGTAGAATGGCAACAGGGTGAACATGGAGCTTGCTTTCTCACATCTTCAAATGGAGGAGAGGGAAGTATGAAAAGTTCCCCTGGGCCCTGAGTTGTCCTTCCCCACTCCTAAGCTCTAGAACAAAATGGAACTACAAGTGCAGCATATTTAACCAATAGCAGCAACTACTAGGTGATTAGAGCAAAGTCACAAATGTACAGATGTCTCAAAGAGGGGCCATGACGAGCTGCACTCCACAAAACATCCTGTTTTTATATCCTAGAAGCAATAGTATTTCTCAAGGCTGTTGGACATGGAAAGACTAGAAGGGGCTATGACCTCCCCCTGCCTCAGATCAACACGTAGAACATTTTTATTCCCAGAAGTATTTTTATTTTCAAGCTGTTTTGCTAAGGTTTTCTACCTATTACTTTCGTGAGCAACTGTTGATCACAGTGCATTCTTCTTCTTTCTAGCGTTAGCCATCAGGATGCAAGTCTATTATCCTCGATATAAAAGGGTCCTGAAGCTTTTCATCCCTCTTCCTAACTGCAGGGGACTTGGAGGTTTAATAACATTTCACTGCATTTCATCAAAAGCGCCTCAGAAAGATGACAAAAAAAATCTGTAAATGTTTTTGTAAAGCTTCATTTTTGCCAAACACGAAACACACCAAAAAACATGATAGGGTGCTTTCAGATGCCTGAGAAAAATTGCACAATAAAAACTAAGAAGCAGTAAGTGTCCCATCACAATAAAAAAAAGCAGTGGTCTTGGACAAAAATGTTTCATAACAATAGGACTGAGTGTTTTGCTCTAACACTCTCTCTCTAAAAGCACAGTTTAAGAAATCTTGTGCAGCTGTACCGTCATAGATAAGAAGTCAAACAAACCATTACTCTTAACCACTCTACTAGACTGGCAATCATTCATGATGCTCATACTTTACCACCCCCCTCTACCCAGAAAACAAACCCCTCTTTCATAAGAGACTGATATTTCTTTTCCTGATTCCTATCTCCACAAAAACATCCTGCAGAGTGCCTTAATATTCCTTACAGTTTGGTCTACAATTTAACAGATTCTCGTACTGCAAAGTCAAGTGAATTTGATTCTTAAACATTTCTTTCATGGTTTACCAGATTAGAGATATCCTTTTCTAAAGATTCTCCTTTCAACAGGTTTTTTTTTTCCTCCAGTGCTATTCAAAACTGCTGGAGCCAGTTCTATTAACAAGTTCTTTTTGTTACAGGTTCCTCTGATAACTTGTCTTCTCTGTAACCCCATGTTGACTAGGTAATTCTTATTCTGAAGAAATTATATGCATGTGTCATCTTTTGCCTAAAAAAAACTTCCACTGCAAGAAAAAAGCTGCATCTTATCCTTTCAAATACCATGTGCAGACACTTTTAGAGTAGGGGAATTCCTGTTAATAGCCTCCTGCTACCAATTATTGCATGTATAGAAGTAACTAGCATTGTAAAAAACAGGTTTGTTATCACTGATCCTTCCCTCTAGGTCACTTCATCATGAATTCAGACAAATCTGTTTGTCAAAAAGCTATTTAATTGCATGGGTTTAGTGTTTAGGACAACCAGAAACTAATATTCATTCAGGAACCCTTAGAAACATTAAACAGAGTAGTCCCTTTGTAAATACAGGTGTACAAAAAGACTTCAAGGTTTAAAGCGTGCAAGCCCAGGTTCAACAACATAGAGGCAAAATATTTCCTTTCTTTTCCTAAGATAACTACTTTATTAGTGTTTAACAGTGGTATGAGCTTCTATAAATGAAAAGGAACACTGCACATTCATTACTTGGAAATATCATCACTAAGTGGAGCACTAAGAATCTATGTCTAGCATTATCTTCTAGATATCCTTGACTTGAGGTTTCAAGAATGTCAAACTTGTATTGTCTCACCTAGTTCAGTAACCTGTCGATCAAAAGGACAACGAACTGCTCTGCCGTGAAGGGGAAGCCGGGTAAGACAGTCATGGCAGACAGTATGGCCACACAAAAGCAGCCGGGGAACTTTGTCCCCTTGCAAAGAAAATACATCTTCACAGACTCCACACTCAAGAACCTGTAAGTTAAAAAACACCATATTTGGTTTTGAGCTAATTAAAAAGCAAAACTTCATGCAGTAAGCCATATGACAGTTTATTTTACAAGAATGTAAATATTCATGCAATCACAGCACATAAACTGAGTCAGTAATTTTGCTTTATGCACACAACTAACGATCATACTATCGATTTTTTAAAACTAAATAAATAATTAGACACAAACAGAACATTTTAACTCCTCAGCATCCTGCCTGATCACCATTGGTTCCTGCCTACTTCATTTAATACACTGCCATGAGACAAGCCTACTGGTCAAGAGGCACAACCAGCAGAAACATCCTCGCAGGAAAAGAAAGGGGCGAGCAAGACCCTGCCAGAGCAGAGTGTGGGCTGGTGCAGAGTTTCCCCTCGCAGCTGATGCTCATAAAGAGGTCAGTCATACCAAACGAGCCACTTGGTAAGCTACAAACGCAGCACCAAGCTAGTGGGAGCAAACAGCTGCAGGCCGGAGCATCTCAAGCTATTACCGAAAATCAAAATTGATGGCCATTTAGAAAGAAAAAAACCCTAAACCAATCCATAAGCCGGGACCCCAGGGGACCACNTCCGGCCCGGCCCCGGCCTTGTTTACAGCCAGGGCCGCCATCTCGGGGAGGGCGGAGCAGAGTGGCCCCGCAGGAAGGAGCGGGGAGCCGCCGCCGCCTCAGGCACCACCCCGGCAGGCGCAGGCGCCACTCCTGCAGAACTGCAAAACTGCAGAACTACGACTCCCATCGCGCTCCGCAGCGGCCCCAGCGGGAGGAGGAGGCGGTGCTGCGCCCGGGCAGCCAGCGGAGCCCTGGGGGCTGTAGTCCCGCCTGCCGCGCTGCAGCCTGGGACGGCCGTGCCCGCTGCCGCCGCAGTCTGCGCGGCTCCTCCCGCTCCGCCGGCCATCCCGCGGGGTGAAGGCCATGGATGTCAACCAGCCCAAGCAGGAGCATTTACTGGCTCTGAAAGGTACCGACAGCGGGGCCCCGCCGGTTCCCGCCCGGCCGGCCCTGATCTGGTGGTGAAACAGCGTGTCTGATGCGCAGCCGAGGGTGTTTCTCCCCTCGGTTTAGGACGTGGAGCAGGGAGCGGCCCAGCGCTCGGGGCCCGCGGCGGGAGGTGCCCGAGGGCATAAGGGAGCGGTGGGGGCTGTTCTGCCGTGCCCGTACACCATAGGGTGTGCACCTGGCGTGAGGGGCTCAGCGCGGCTGCCCGGCTGTGTCCGTGCTTTGCACAAGGCTTCAGTTGCAAGAAGATGTTTAGCTAAAATTTCCTTTCCAGTTCCCCTGCTGCCTCTTTTGTCTGTTTGTTTTACAGGATGAGAGGACACAGTCTTGAACTGCATCAGGGGAGGTTTAGGTTGTGCGTTAGGAGGGATTCCTTCACAGGAAGGGTGATTAGACATTGGCATATGCTGCCCAGGGCGGTGGTGGAGCCACCGTCCCGGAAGGTGTTTGAGGAAACACTGGACGTGGCACTTGATGCCATGGTCTATTTGACAAGGTGGTGTTCGGTCTTACGTTGGATTCCGTGATCTCAGACATCTTTTCCAATTCAATTGATTCCGTGATTTCCCTTTGGATGGCTTTTGCCCTTTTCTCCTCGTGCTAAATGTGCAACTACGAGACTTTACCTCCTTGCTTCAGGGATCACAAATAGTGAAAATAGAATTGTGTACTATTGTGTATACAATTGCATGCCTCCAAAATTAATGTAGAAGTCGAGAGAGCCCTATAAAGAATTTGGTCATTTCTGAATCATAAATGCTGCTAGTTATGTACGTGTGATAAGGAGCTGGTTAGAATCTCAGCTCTGCAAGCATTCTAGATCAGTGAGGCTGCCCAGATGGATAAAGTAGTACAGGTATGAGTAATTTCAGAGACCATCTTCTCGTTTTAAGACTCTCCCGGGCAAAGTTTTTAATGATGTCTGCATGTGATAGTAAAATCTGTTAACCATAATTCAAAGCTCAACAAGCTCTTTTCAAATACGTATACACACCCACACAATAAAGGCAAAAATCTGAGAACGTGAAACATCATCAGCTAACAAGTGCATTTTGACAGTAATTAATTCAAAGCAAAAAGCTTTATGGTGGATCATTTTGCTTTTATAAGAAACCAGTGCAATCTTTGGATTTGTATTGAATTTGGTGCAGTGTCCAGGCTATAGATTTTGCAGAAGTGGGGAAGGTGTGAGGATTTGTTTGCACTGTGACTGTATTAAACAAAATCTTGACAGTGCTACTTCTAGATTTTATTATTTTAATATCATTGTATGTTACTGCTCTCCATCAAGGAACCTTAAATGATTGCAAATTTCTTGCAGGGGTGAGGGAAAGGGGGAGAAGGGTAGGAAATAGAAGATCAACACTGTGCATGTTTTACTTATGTTTCATAACAGTGTTTGTAGTTCTCCCTTCACCATGCCCTTGCATTTAATATAATCTTTGTAGGAAAGCATAAAGCCTTTGAGGACTTAATAAGTTGTTTAGTTATTCCAAAAGTCTAATAAATTAAGAAATTATCAGTTCCTTAAGGATTAAAGCACAGTTGCATGTTGTGCTTGGAAGCTTTAAGGCTAAAACTAGATGTCTAGTTCTGATACAAAATGGAAGCAGGCAGCTTTAATTTGCCTAGAGCACTTCCCTTTTAACTCTTTACTTTAAAAACTACTGTATCAGTCAGTACTATTTCAGGAAAGGTTTCTGTAACACATGTGTTTTCTAGTTGCTTTATGTTCCCTGGCTTAAAATGCTGATGCATAGGAGGAAAACTCTTTAAAAAAAGTTGTCTGCTAAATTTGAGAAAGTAGGCAGTAGTACTTGTGGGCCTTTTAATATGCATCACAACAATATAACAAGAATAGTGATGGATGGCAGGTATGAGATGGTGACAGTAAAAGAGTTCTCTTGGAAAGGTACTATTTTGAGTAAACAGTGTGCAGCTGGATAATGTTCAGTGCACTGAAGTTACACTGTTAATGATGGAATACAGCCACTAATGTTCAGCCTAGATAAAATGGAATGTTCTGATAGAAATCTCATGTATTTTTACTATCTGTTTCTTTCTTGAAAAATATCCTAGCAATGTTTGTCTTAATATGGTAGTATCTTATTGTTTTATAATACTTCTGCTTTAGGTCCTGTTTTCCACTGATCTTTGCATCATGGGGCAAGGAGATTCTTGTAAATAAGATGTTTCAGTCTAGATACAAGAATTCTAATCAAGAGACTGTTTTCCTAAGAATCACTGGATTCCTACTGTTCAAGCATGGAAGTGGTCTTGCACTATCGACCACATCACAGAGATCTAGTAAAGCTGCAGAAATTTGCAGAATCAGCAGTGAAGGAGTTTCCCATTCGCCAGTTACCAAGATTTGCACCCTGGTTTCCAAGTGATTTACACAGACTTCCTCTCAAACCAAAAAAGCAGGCACCTGTTATTTCTTGTGAGGAAGTGGAAGAATTGAAACAACTTTCTACACCTTCCGAATATGTTACAGGATCTCCTGATATTGACTGCACAAAAAATCTCCTTGAGTTTCACTCTAGCATGAAACATGGTCCGACTTTAATCCAAGTGCAGGCTGTTCACAGACCAATTAACTTGGACTATCAAGGAGAACCACCACCTAATGGAACACAAAAATTGAAAAGGTCTTGGAGTATCTCTCTCCCTAGTGCTAAACTCAAAGAAAAGATTCATCCTTTATCTCAAGAACTGCAAAATAATTTGGAAAGACTAAAGCTGCATGCATTTTGTAGAGCAAAGTGGACAATTGAACAGTCTATTTGTAAAAACCAGAATTTGGAGGACATATGGATGAAATTGAATAGACTCATTAAACAGAATGAATTGCCATCTTGCAATGCTACTATCCAAAGATCTGTGGGACAGATATGGATTTTCTGTGATATATTATACTGTGAATATGTTAGAAATATTCTTAGGGAAAAGCTAAGCCTTACAGATAAAATGAATTTGCTTGTACATAAATACGGAATTATATTTAGTTTATAACTTAAGATATAGTTTAATAATAAAATTACTGTCTGAAATACTAGAATTTTTAAGCAGTTAAGAATATATAGACTTTAGAACAACTGATAAATTAATGGTAAGAAAACTACTTGTATTAGTTTGCTACAGTTTTCTAACCATAATGGTATATTTTAACTTTGTTTTGCCTCAAGACTTATAGATTCTGTTAAGATTAGTAAGTTTCTGTTTGGCTTAGTACTGCATTTTATAGCTTTTCTCTACCTTGCTGGTCTAAAGGAAAAAATGAAAGTGAAAATTCCAGACTATTGTGGCAAGCTATGTCAGATAATAAAAATTTTTGCTTTCAATTAAGCAAAGTACATCCTCTCTGCTTCTTTGGAATTAGGAGAAGGAAAAATGTTTTAAAGTGAGTTGTAGTAATTGCTATAGTAGCTTTAATTGACATTAAGACTTTAAAGATCTGATTATTTCCTGAAAGTAGTGTGTGAGTTTTTTTAATGAAGGCATTAAAATCAGATACATTTTAATGCCTTCATTACATTTCATGAATACTCCCATGAAATACAAACTTACCTTATGTGGCATATATGCACTGTCTTAGCAGTGTTAGCTTTATTTTCACGGAAATATTAATAGCTTCAGTGGAAGCTGGGGGTTGAAAAGTAATGAACAACTTAATAATTGCTGGTTTACGCCTTCAATAATAAGATTATTTTTTTCCTGATATTTCTGTTCTTTTGTCTCTAATTATATATGGGAACAAGAAAACACTAGCTTCCGGGTAGAAGTGAGGAAAATAAGAAATGAGACTTCTATCTGAAACCTCTTGTTTGTTGTCTTTGAGAATTTGAATGCCTTTTATGGTCATAAAAGGCTGAGTTCACCGTGACTTTTTGTCTCCTGAAAGAATGAAGTGTTCCAAGGTCATGCTGTCCCTGCTCAATTGAGTGTTTGAAGGGTCAGTAGAGAAGTTAAACTGGAATCAATATGACTGCGAGGGTATGCATTTGCACTCCTCCTAATTCTAGATAATTTTGCTATAGCTGAAGGTCAAGGTCTGTAGCATCTGGAAAAGGGGGAAGACAGGTGTTTAGTATTTGTAGACTGTTAGATTGTCATCAATGCAGGTCACATCAAAGTGCACATAAGCATAACAGAGATCCCTCTGTGTAAAAACAAAGTAAATTCCCCTTAGACTTACATTTTTTATGACATCTTTGTGTTGAATAATTATATTTTATTATAGGCGTTACATGGTTTTTTTTAGATTAAAATTGCTCCATTTGAGTCATTGGCATGTATTTAAACTTTGACTGAATTTTAAGATGTTTGTAAATGTGTTATATTGATGTTTGGGGTGTTTGTTACATTTAATGTGACCAGTTAGCAAAACTGATGAAAAATGCTTTCTAGAGTAACTGAGGGTTGTTATTAAAGCTTATATAGGCGAATTTTCACTGACATGATATTTCTGAGCTTAACATTAATAGTAACAGATTTTCTTTGTGCATCAGCATTTTTGAAGATAAGATTGTTTAAAATGCAGTGTGATTTGAGTTCTATTTAATATATTTTGTGTCTATGGTCTTAAAAGAAAAGAGATTATGTATTTTCTAACATTAATGCAGTAGTACTAATAAATACGATAATATAGCTAACATAGTTTGTTTTGACTTCATTCTGTGATGTATTTATTTATTTTCTGAAACATGACGTAACTCTTTCATTAGAAACAGTCAGCAAATACTAGTTTATACAGGCTTAATATAAATTTGGATAAAATTAGGTAATGCCAGTAATACAGTCCCACTGTATTAATTTGATAGACTGACAAAAGAACTAAACAAACATTTTACTGAAAAGAAAGAGTCGTTATTGTCACTGTAGCTGCCAGCTTTCTTCTGCTTTGGGTTGGCTTATACGTGAATAATGGTAGGTGGACTGCTAGCTGTGAGCACCTCCGCTGGTAACTGTCTTGTAATAAAGAGTGAACACCACCTTTGGTTGCTCTACAGGATATTACAGTCTTGGTTAGCACCAGTGTACAAGCTGAAATCTAGGATTTCATTTTGTTCTGTTCAAGGAATGCTTAATTCATAAGCATGTGTAATTCAGTATCTTTTCTTTTTCATTTTCAGTGTTGAGTGTTCACTATTTACTCTATTTTGTATATCTTGGTTTTTGTGTAATATACCTCATGGTTCTAAGTTTTCAAAGGTCCTGGTTTTTTGACTTTTTAGCGTAACAAAGAGAATATATTATCTTTTTTTCATGTGAAAAGTGAGAATTGTTTGTGTCAATGCTTATTTGCATAGGTCTGCTGTATGGTAGTGTAAGTCCTTGTGAACCAGTACAGCTCACTGTACCCAAATGTATATTGAAGTAATTGAATACTTTACACCAGTGGAGACAGTGAATGCTGTCTGGACACATTAGCTGTACAAAAGTACAATAAAAATAAACCCACCATACTTGTGTCAGTGCAAGGGTGTTGATAAACTTGTTGCAATCAAGAGAAATCCTTTTGGTTTATTTTTTAGTTTTAGTTGGTTTTATGTTTGTTGAGTTTCAAAGAAAACAAAACAACCCAATGGTTTTTACGTATTCAGATTAACACCTAAGATTACAAATACTCAATTTTGTTTCATATGAATCCTTCATGAAAAGCTATATACAAGTTTAGGGTCTTTGGTTAATTTGAAGAGGGAGAAATTATTTTAAGAAGTAACATTTTAAATCTGTCCTATAAGTAAAATAATGTAGTTTTGAGTGTGAGTTAAAATAGCCTTTGAAAATACCACTTACTTGAAGTAAAGGTTTTTTAATAGACAAAAAAAAAATCTTGATTTTGTCAGTATCAGTAAAATAGTTTCCTTGAAAATATATTTATGAGGTTTTTGTGATGGTTTTGCTGGTTTGAGTTTAAAGTTTGTGACTTACAGAAAAAGCAGTGGTATAAATAATGGTAGGCTTTTAGTCTTGTAACTCTGCCTTGTGTATGTGTTATAGGTTAAGGTGTAAATGCAATTTCTTTTAGGCTGGTGTTTGACTGAAAGGGTCCGTACGAGTCATCATGTCCCATTCTAGAGCAAAAAGGATTACGGGACAGGCACTTAACCTGGAAAAGTCCACAAACAGGTGAAAGTGGTACAGTTCTGAAGATCACAAAGCACTTAACGCTGTAGCAGGTGTAAGACCTTTAGCACATCAAATTGAAAGCAGTAGGTTAGTAGGTTAGTTCACCAGGGGTAGAAGGCAAGAGGGAGCAATGGCATTACCAGTATTCTTGGATCTCAGAATAGCAGGGAGTTTTTCTTATATTGTGAAAGGCCGTGTGATCCTTTTTCAGGCTAAGATTTAATTGGTGGTTGAGGTGTGTTGGGTTTTTTTTTTTTTTGAGGAAGAGCAAGGCAAAATTATACTTGGAAAAAAGAATTAAAAATACTTGTTTGATTGACCTATGGTTTGTTTTTTGATTTTTGCAGTGATGAGGCTAACTAAACCTACCTTATTCACTAATATTCCGGTGACTTGTGAAGAAAGAGATTTGCCAGGTAAGTCTTTTCTACTGACTGATTATTATGTATTAAGCATTGTGACCATCTAACACTTAGATGTTAGAGGAGTCGTGACCTCCCATAGACTCTAAGCTGAAACAGCAGTGTGTTTTAGATTTGGTAATAGCTAAAGGAAATATAGCTCTTGACCTGTATCTTTGAAAGATGGGTGATGATGCTCAAACACGTGACCTCAAAGTGGGAGCCATTGATATATGCAGTGAGAGGTAGTTCTGTGAGAGAAATGTGTAAGTGGAGAAAGATTGGCATTACTATATTTTTTTTATCTGGAGAGATGGCCCTGGTAGTTAGAACCAGCACATGAATGTTCTATAGAAAAACAATCTTGCAAGAATCACTGATTTTGAGTTGTATTATGCGTGGTATGCCATCATAAATTGGAAATCCCTGGGTTGTCTCCCAGAGATAGTTGAAGTCTAGAAGTCAAATATAAGAGAGTCAAAGGAAAGATTCGAGAAGAAGGGTTGTGAGGAAATATAAAGCGAGCAGGGGAAGAAAGTAAGTGAGGTTAAGTAGTTCTGTTATGTAATGTGGTTTAGATGAATAGAATTTCTCTTAAAATTCAACGTTAATTTGAGCAATGGCTTTGGGATTGTGCCCTTCAGTATGCGCATACTGAATAAATTATTGGACACAAGTACCTGGAAGTTAAGTTATAACTTGGAGGCAGGCCTATGGATAGATCTTTCATCCCTAGACAAGTTTATTGTAAAAGAAATATATCTAAAATAAAATACATCCGAGTCAGTGATTAAATGTGTAACATAACTGTAGACAAGCCTTAGACTTAGCAAATATTTAATTAATAACAACTTGATTTTTTTACAGGTAATCTATTTAACCAGCTCATGAAAGATGATCCTTCTACTGTAAAGGGTGCCGAAACTTTGATGTTAGGAGAAATGCTGACTTTGCCTCAAAATTTTGGGTAAGAATGAATGACTGTAACTGTAATATGCGAGGTTTAGGATTCATTTGGTTTAGGATTCCTACTTCTCTTTCTATTTGAATACCATTGTTCTGCAACAAGATGTTCAGTCATTTTAAAAATAATATGTGGCTTGATTTAGAAATATATATATATGTATGCTGCCTGATGTTTCTTGTCTGTAGCCTGGCTGAACCTAATAAGGATTGAAAGTTGAAAGAGATTTGCAGCTGTGGGTGAATTTCTAAGGTGATGCACTACTATAAACTACATCTTATACTAGCAGAGTTTACTACTGCGATTTTTGTGGGTAGTGAAAGCCATTTTCTTATTCCTCTCAGATTTTTAGCTAGAAAAAATTCTGATTTGTTTGTTCTCTTTTAAAGTTGTTTGTCTTAGAAGGATGACTTCAGAAGCATGGGTGTGCTAATGCCAATTTTCTTCTAGGATTTGATCTGGCAAATGTGTATATGTGTGAACTTAAAAGTGTTTCAGTGAAATGTTCTGGTCTTTTAATAACTGTTACTAAAACTATTTTTTTTTTCCCTGAAATACAGAAATATATTTCTGGGAGAGACATTTTCCAGTTACATTAGTGTGCACAATGATAGCAATCAAGTTGTCAAGGACATACTGGTGAAGGTATGTGAATAGAAATCCGCTTATAAAAGATTTATTAAAAAATACAATATGATGACTATATTTTCTGACTATATATTGTATGTTTAATGCTAATACATAGACTTTGGGAAGTACACGTCACTTTTTCCAATCCAGAAGATATACCTGGAAATTGGAAAGAGTAAGACATAAAAATAGAAATTACTGTAGACATCTTCAAAGATTAAAGTGAAAAACTAGGATTGTATCAAAAAACGGATTTATTATAGAATCATGGAGTTTAAGTTGGAAAAGACCTCTGAGATCAACAAGTCTAATTTTTAACCCAACACTGCCAAGTCCACTGCTAAACTGTGTCCCTAAGTTTCACATCTACACAGTCCCCTCCAGGGATGGTGGCTCAACCACTTCCCTAGGCAGCCTGTTCAATGCCTGACAGCCCTTTTGGTGAAGAAATTCTTCCCGCTATCCAGTCTAAAACTCCCCTGGTGCAACTTAAGGCCATTTCATCTTGTTCCTATTGTTTGTTTCTTATGAGAAGAGACTGACTCACACCTGGCTACAGCCTCCTTTCAGGTAGTTGCAGAGAACAATAAAGTCCCTCTCCTGCGCTTTTTTTTCCTGGCTAAACACCCCCACCTTCATTGACCTTCTCTGGACATGCACCCTTTTATTTAAAATTTCTCTGAAGAATTGGGGTAGGAAAATTTCCACAGCTAAAAAAATGGAGTTAAATTGACTTACCCTCACTTTCAATGAGGTCTTCAAAGCAGTTCCTTGTAAAGCGTACAGTGATCTATATATGAGTTATTTTCTAGTGAATTGGCTTTCTGCGTTTACTGCTGAACAAAGAAAACACTGAGAGTAGAAATTTCAGAAGTCATTGTGGAACTCAATGTAAAAAGTAAATAGAGATTTCATAAGCTGCATGGTAAAGGACTGGACTATTTGTATGTTTTAGAACTTGTCTTTAGATTTGTTATTATCTCATCATCTTAATATATGTCACAGAAAGTGTCTGAGTGAAGACTATCACAGAATACTCTGAGTTGGAAGGGACCCACAAGGATCAGTAAGTCCAACTCTTGAGTCAGTAGCCCACGTGGGGATCGAACCCGCGGCCTCGGTATTGTGAGCCCCATGTTCTGACCAGCTGAGCTCTTACCATATGTATAAATGCATGTAGGGTACAAAATGCTCAGTGAAACCTAGTACTTTATAACATAGGGTACTTTTCCTTAGTTCTAACCAATGCTTTGTTTTTCTGTGTCCAGGCTGATCTTCAGACAAGTTCTCAGCGTTTGAACCTTTCAGCTTCTAGTGCTGCAGTGGCAGAACTTAAACCTGACTGTTGCATTGATGATGTGATCCATCATGAAGTAAAGGAGATAGGAACACACATGTAAATTTTTAAATTTTTCTATTATTAAATGAGCTTAAATGGAACTGCAGTACATGCATGCTATTCTGCTTTTGATATAGTACAATATTTAAAGTAACGCAACTTTCTTTTTTTTTTCTCAATTGGGTATTTTTCAGCTTAGTTTGTGCAGTAAGTTATACTACGCAGACTGGAGAGAAGATGTACTTCAGAAAGTTCTTCAAATTTCAGGTATTTTATGAAATATTTTACTCTACTTTTAGTAAGTGTGCGAGTCTGGAAAACCCATTTTGAAACATTTGATACTTCAAACGCATTTTTGCATACCAAACATCTGTTCACTTTTAAAAGTGAACCATTAAAAGCCACTGCTTCAAACTTCACACAAGCTGGTGATTTCTAATAACCACACAGTTAAATGTCTCAGAACTAATAAATATTACATCTAATAATTTTTATTAATCTTCTGAGAAAAAAAAATCTACTCTTAAAAAGTCCCTTTTCATAGCAGACAGCTCTATGACTATTTTTAAACACAACAAGTATTGGTCATTCTGGCTTTGATACATCTAACCATTATATTGTAATCATTATATTGTAAAATTCTGATTTTTCTTTTAGTATGTGTAACTTTAATAAACTGGAATTAAATAGTTTGGTTTTTAAATGAATTTAAGTAGTCTAATGTATTATATATAATATCCACAGAAGTAATTGACAGAATTTAAACCTTTTGTTCCATCACACAAATTTCAAGACTTGAGATCAGAGTGACTGAAGAAAGCAGAAAACTAATCTGTGGACTGGTTCTGGCAAGAAAGAGTCTGTTAACTGTGTATTTCATGGATGTTTAATTTTTTAGAGAAATATATTGAGACTTGGATATTGGTGGAGTAATCCTCATGGAATGGAGGATTGCATGACATGCTTTGCTGAATACATTTTTAGATACTCTCACGGAGTGTTTGGTGATACAGGAACATTATATAGTTTTCATTCCAAAGCTGTGTCAGGGAGGTTTAGGCTGGACACTAGGAGAAGGTTCTTCACTCAGAGGGTGGTTGGATGCTGGAACAGGCTCCTCAGGGAAGTGGTCGCAGCACCAAGCCTGACAGAGTTCATGAAGCACTTGGATAATGCTCTCAGGCACATACTCCTGACGGCTGGACTTGATGGTCCATGTGGTTATCTTCCTGCTCAGGATAGTCTATGATACTATGGGGTGATTGCATTTTGCTGTTTTCTAGTATTCTATCTAGATACTTCAGAAAAAAGAATTTCAGTCTTTAGAAGGTTAAACTGCCATGCGTTACGAAGAGCACTTGAGTGCTGTTAGTGCTTGTGGGCCTTGAAATGCCAGGTATTGATTAGTGAAAGGTGTTTCCTGACAATCCTGGGGAAAATGGTTCCATATAAATGTTTGTGTTACCCTCCCTCTGAAACTAGCATCTCTGTAGAGTTTCTTCATCTTCAGTGAAGCTAATTTTCATCTTTGTGTGCTTTGTCTTGCTCTCCTTGTGAAACTACTTGCCTTTCCATTTCTCCATTCTTCTCTGTTCAGTGTTCTGTTTCTCTGTCCCCTCTAGGCTTTCTCTGATTGCTTACATGTGCACGTGGCAAGCTTCAGATCTCATCTTCTCTGTGTTCCCTAATGTTGTTCTTGTCTGAGCTTTTTACAAAATGTTGATTTGTCTCCTTTAGATTTTGTATGCAAACTTATTTGTGCACTTTTTTCAGGGTTCTGCATGCATGGTGTAATTGCCATGGTTTTTAACTGAACCCAGCACAGGCAACTGATTTGTCAAAATAGGTGAAGCCAGCTATCTGTCAGATGTGAAGCCCTTGATTCAAAGAAGGAAGCATAAGAGCTTCTCAAAAAGTGTATATATATACTTCTACACCTTCTATAAATACTCTCTGATTCTCTATGAGAAAAGCATTGCACCGAGAATTTTGGCTGTTAGTTTTTAAATTTGGCATGGAGACACCAGTAGAAAATCTGAGAACAAACAAAATGAAGTTTTACAGAAAACTGAACTATGTCTTTACAGTGAGAATTGGTGGCTGCTAGTGATTGAGATGTCACCAGCTATTTTATAACAAAAAAAATTACTCTTTTACAGATTCTCAGATTTTTCAGTTAGATTTTCTAGCATCTTTTAAGTTGAACTGGTGTTAGTAGGTTTTAATCAGCTTCTTTTTTAAACCATTATATGTAGTTTTATACTTATTGATAGTGCCTTTCTGTTCCAAAGCTTTCTCTTAAGTAATTAACAGCATTATGTTTAAATGGAGAAGGAGTGATTCTTCCTGGGGTTTGGTGGTTGCTTGGTTTTGGGGAGTGGTTTGTGAACCTCACAATAATTTTTTGTATTTTACTGGAATGCCAATTGAAGTTTACTGCAATGAATGGAAAAACTTTGTTTATCAGAAGAGAGAGAAAAAATTCAGCATTTTGGAAAATTTATAAGAAGCTCACTGACGAAAAATACTTGACAGAAAAAATACTCTCTCAACCAACAAAGACCTAAATTAAAATTTTTAGTTCTTTTTGTTAAAATGCAGAAATCTCTGTGAAGACAACTTTTTGATCTGGAATTCTCCAATGCTAAAAAATTTGTTGACAACTTGGAACATCAGAGATCTCTCAGAATGCAGTGCACTTATAGGCAATCAAAAAAAGTTTCCCTGTGTAATGGGAAACAAGTGTCTTCAGAAACAGAATTTAAATTTGTTTCCCTACAAGTATGATAAAAGACTATTTCTTTCAGTTACATCACTTTATAAACATTTCATATTTGAATATGTTAAAACGGCAGTGGCTTTATGCACAAAATTCAAGCACTTAAGAACCAACACTTTATAGTTTGTACTTTATCATATAATACTTCATATTTTATAACATCGAGTTGCTTTTTTTTGCTGATTTAATCTCCTGAGATTAATATAGTTTATTATTTATTTTTTGTATGTATTATGATTTTTTAAAATTTCTTGAAACAGCTGCATTTTCAAGAAGGAAGTGAAGGCTAATAAAACTAAACACATGGATAGTTCTCCGCTTCATTTATATTTAGAGAAGCCCTCAGTAACTTTTGCTGCAGAGCTCTGAAGGACTTGTAAACATTCGAAATGTTAGACCTTGCTCACAGTTGAAAGCAAATGCAGACCATTGCAGGACCCAGGATGGATATATTGTTATTTTAAAGACACAGATCTACTTAGAGCACCAGATTTGGGTGGTTTCATAAGAGGCCACTGCTTAGGTGGAGAATTACTTGTTTTCAGTCTGAGGAAACTGCTTAGTAGGAAAGCAGTCAAGTGTGCACAAGTAAGAAGCAGCAAGGATACACTCTTGAGTTGATTCTGTCATATATTCTGTCATGCACCTGCTATGTGTAAGATCAAAAAGAAAAACACTTTTTAGTAAAAGACCCTAGCACTTCAAAACAGTCTATGCTGAAGTTGTCTGAAAAACCAATTGTCTGTCTGTCTTTTTTTCCATTTCATTCAGGTTCTTAAGCCACTAGATGTGAAAACCAAATTCTACAATGCAGAGGTGAGACCTGTGTGTATTCAGGTTTGTTTTGGCATGCTGGGTTCGTTACTTAGATTAAATTCAAAGTGCTTTGTAAGTACACCTTTCTGAGAAAGGTGATCAGTTCTAAAGGGGAAAATGGTGGTAGATATATATGGTTTAGTTTAAAAATACATAGGCTTTTGATGAAGGGGCAAAAGAGATGTCAGGACCTTAATGTAATTGACTAACAATTTTGCATATATTCCAGTTTCCCATTAACTCAAATACTTTCATTTATTGCTTGTGTATTTAGGCTGATAGAGTACTTACTATAAGGGAGATTAATTGTTCATAAAGGAGATGACAATTTATCACAGTGGGGAAAATTTAAATTTAAATTACTTAAATTTAAATTTACCCTATTTAACTATAACCCTTCAGTTCAGTAATTTTAAGTTTTAGCTTTGTGACAGTTATACACAGTGCTTCTAAACTAAATTACCTTATATATGCCTTGCATATTTATTTGGACATACTTACATGTCAGCCTTTGGCTATTTATGGGAAGAATTTGGTACATATCTGTAGGCCACAGGCTTCAAACCATACATTGACCAGGTGTGAGGTGCCTGAGCAGGATTGGAGCATAAACGCATAGCACTGCTTGGGTCCTTTATAGAACTGCTATTATCTATAAGTGGAAATGTCTGGAAATGTCTTCTGCTGTGATTTAAGAACAAAAATAATTCTAAGAAATTAGGTAATTTCTCTGGAATCAAAATAAATCTTTTATTTAGTGTGTGGATTGTATTATTGTTTCAGATATAAAGTATGTGGTAGGGAAAAGAGGGACAGATATCTTAAATGTTGCTGTCTCTTTATACTTCATGTGTAACTTCTGTGAAGAAACACTTTATAGGTAATGGAAATTAAAACCTCTCTAAGGTAATTCTGGGCAAACTTTTTACATGGATAAAAAATACTCTTTTTTTTCCAAAATTGTTATACTGACTGGTCTTGACAAGGGTCTTAATTAACTCTCAGCCACCAATTCTTCATGGTAAAAATCTGTGAGAAGCTTTGGTGTTTGAGCTGGTACGTGAGAGTTTGGGTTTTGCAGGGGTTTTTGTGGTTTTTTTTCCTCTGTAGAGTTTTTAAAAGGCTCTTTGATGCCTTTTGTTCTTCCTGTTCATCAATTTATGCAACTCCCATTACCATCTTACCCATTCAATTGATTGAAAAAAAATTTTTTAAGAAAGATTTTGGATGATATTAAGTGAGCAATTTTCATTTGCCTAGCAAACTGGTATAGTAGCACTTCTATCTGATATCTGAAAGTGTATAAAGTGTTGCTGTGTCTTGTAACCATAGAATTCAGCTAACTTGTAAAAACCTAGAAGTAAGTCTTTGGTTAGATGTTGTGTGTGATACTACAATGCTGTGAAAGCACCAAGAAATTCATCCTGACTATTATCCTTGAGAGCAGGGGAGAAAAAAATGGTATGTGCCAGTTATTAGTTAACTAAAGATCTCTAAAGGTTGACTAACCAGTTAAACTGTTATCATTAATATTGCGGATGCTGTCTATTCATAATGCCTGTTACTAAAATTATTTTCTATTAATATTCTGATGATAATCCATAATTTAATTTCTTCTAAGACAAGGAATGTTGCTGAACCTTAATCTTCTTGCTTATTGCTTATATTGCAGTATGGAGTTGATGGAGTTGATCACTGAAATTTATGCATAGAACACATGTCCTGTTGCCCTAACCTGCTGCAATCCTGGGATTGAATTACTCTCTCACTGACTTTAATGTGCCTTGAAAAAGGCTCTGTAAAAGGTTCTGTTCCTGCAAGCATGCACAGGAAGGCAGACAACAAAGTTTGCAATTAAAGTTGGGTCTTTGGATTGATGGATATTGAGAAAAGAGTTTTTCTTTATGATATTATGCCAAATTTTGTTATACTTTGCAACATGGTAGCTTTGCTAGGATACATTACTACATTATTTTTGAGACATTATATATGCAGATACCTCAAATTATCTGTAAGGTGACAAGGACTGTTTTTCCATTTTATTATACAACCCATTGCATGGATTTAAATTCAGGACAAACTTTAAACTTGCTCAAAAACTAACTCTCTTTTTTTTTTGAGTCAGTTTATTCTACCATATCTTGTCTGTGACTTGTGTGCTTTAAGCTCTACTTTGGATTTTTCTGAAGCAAAGCTAGTAAACCATGTAACCATACTAGCTATAAGTTATTAGAAATGTAGTTGTCATCTTTGTTTGCATCCATTTTTTATTTATGTTTCTGTCTTACTAATGCTATCTTGTTTAAATGATGCAAAAAAATGCAGAAATGCATTTTGTTTGGAAGTTAGCCTCCTTTTTCTTTAACATTTAACCCTAATTTCTCTAATGTGTTCTTTTTTTTTTATTTTCCCATTAGAGTGACCTCAGTTCTGTGGTAATTTTTATTTATTTTTTTATAAATATGTATGCTTTTTTAATTGCTTAACTGTCTCTGTGCTTGTTATTGACATTCTTTACAAACATAATGGAAAAGCAATATTTATTCTGCATATCATAAACTGATGTTTTCTCGTCTAAATGTGCAGCTAATCATTTAAATGGTTAGCTCTTTCTTTAATACCCATTGTTGAAACTAGAACTTGATAGTTACAGATTCTTGCTTGTGGGGGTCCTCCTATAAAATACCTCACCAAAATTTTATTTGATCTATTATTTGACAAGAGAAGTTATTTCCTTCTAAAATTTTTTTGCTTTTGACCCATGGAAATGTAGGTTTCATTGCAGCACTGCTTGTGTAAGCCGTGACAGAACTTTTCACATCTGGTTGGTGGAGACAGTGGGTTTGAGGAGAGAGCAGCAGTTGGATGTTCTTCCTTTCTTTGGCTAGCTGGAACTGCACTTCACAATTTTAACTGCATGTAACAGTTGATTGAGTTACTATGTTACTTCTGCAGTCTGATTTCACTTTAAGGCGTGCCTTGTATTAAAATAAACTGCATATTTTGAAAAGTTTTTTTTTTTTAAACCACATAATATTAAACCAAATTAGAAATAACACAAAACTAACTTGCTTTTTCATTATGCTGCTTGTTTTTACTTTTCTCTTTCAAATTAGCTTTTTTAAACTTCTGCCTATGGTTGCTGCTTTGAAAACTACTAAAATTTGGGTAAATGGACACTTTGAGCAATGGATTTATGGGATATAAATGTTATCAGTTTAAGTGACAGTCAGGTGGTAGTAATAATGATTTCTGAGAACCATGTTTTAGTTGGGGTTATTTCCAGTTCCTGCAAGCCTGAGGTGTCTCTGTAACCTGTTGAGGTTGCACAGTTTTCATTAGTATATATATGGTGCATTGTATTTACTGTGTTTATGAGGCAATACAAAAGGTTACACAACCATTCTGTATTTCTTCTTCTAACAGTTTTTTGAGACTAAACATATTTTGGCTATTTTGTCCCACTTTTATTTTGTAATTTACAAGCAGGACTTCATTTGTATAAAAAAATCATTTGTTTACACTGATCAAAAAGAAACTGTAAGTTTTGTTCCACCTTCCTCACAAAAGTACTTTCTTAAAGTTTATCATATCAAAATACTCAAACTGCTTCAATCTGACTCTGTAGAATAGACTATTTCAGTTGGAAGGGACCTACAAGAATCATTTAGTTCAACTCTTTGGTAAATGCAAATTTGGATTGGCACTTCTTTAATTGTGGTTTTCACTTTTCTGGGGGCTCGTATCTCTAATAGACTGAGTCTTCCGTAATTATTCTATCCTGAGATTTCTAGAGCTGCAAAGTGACTTCACTGGTCTGTAATTCCACAAAAGAAGTGAGTCAAAACCACCTCTAGTTCCATGGTTTTTAATCTGCTGAAGTTTAACAGTCTATAGCTTTCATTTCTGTACTAGAATTGGTCCTTCAATACCATCTTGAGGCATTAGCTTGAGATGTTCTGAAGGTAGAGCACAGTTAAATTGTTGGATGCATACAATATTGGTAACCTTTGGCATGATGCAGCTGAGTGAGAGAAGGGTTTGGATTTTGCATTTTAGCTAGAATGCTAGTATTTAATAATAAAATCTCAGAGCACGTACCTGAACTATTTTACTTCAGTTAAAGAAAAACACACACATTTACTTTAATTTTTTTATACAGCTTGATGCACTAGTAATCTGGCATGGCATGTTGTTGTGCACTGCAATTCCTTACCATTTATTCTAATTTTTTAAATAATTTGGATAAAAGCTTGATGGTATTAAGTTGATAAAAGTCTTGGGAAGCGGTGATTTGATGCATTACAAATAAACAATAGCTAGAACATAGTAAAATTATCCCACATCCATTGTTTGGCAAGATACCTGTTGACTAACACTTTTGCTCCTGTTGTTACTGGGATTAAGGTTTTTTCTTGCATTAATTAATTTGATTTGCAGGCATGAACTAAACATGTGTGACTTTTTTTTAACAATAGGACTGCCTACTCTTTTTAGTAACACTAGTCATATTTTCATGAACTTGCACTTTTCATTTTTTTCAGACAGATGAAGTGTTTCTGGAAGCTCAAATTCAGAATATCACTACCTCTCCAATGTTTATGGAGAAGGTTTCATTAGAGCCATCTATGATGTACAATGTTGCAGAACTGAACACAGTTGACACAGCAGGGGAAAGGTATGTTCAGATTCAGGACATTTGACTTTGAAACTCTTTGTATTAATATTTCATGAGATACAAGTATTAGCTAGTTGTCTATAATGGGAGGATTGTATGTTTTCACTTGAGTAAAAAGATCAAATTCCTCTTATGTATTCAACTGGAAAATTTGTTACAGTTTTTTTTGATAGAAACTATTCTAAAAAATCTATAATTCTACCTAATAGAGAAATATCCAGCTTAATCTTCAAATAATTTGTAACAATGAGGACATGGTAACATGAAAACATAATATTTTTTCAGTATTTTCTGTATAAAATTTAACCTGATCTCTGTGTACATACTTACCCTTACAGAACCCATCTGACTAATCCTTGCTTCCTGTCAGTAAACTGACTGTTTTCAGTTCTTCTAATAATGATCTAGCAAGGCACCAGTCAAGGTGAATCAGTGGTACACCCTTATGGCGTCTTAGAATATAAAAATTTGTCATGCTGAAATAAAGTAAATTTCATTTAGTTAAACACCTAATACCAGAATAATTGACTCCTGTGGATACAAGAGCTTGTGAAGTTAACTTTGGCTTTTTGTGCTTTGCAGTTGCTTGGGTTTTTGGAGGTGATGTTTGAGTGATTCAGCAGTAGGGGCTGAACTGGAAATTCTGTCTTCTCCTTGCCTGTTAAAGTATTCACCTGCAGCATAGTGAAGCACTGTTCTTACCAAGTGTTTGCATCCACTGTAATAGTTTTTCTCCTGAACAGGAATCTTTGTTTCATGACATTGAGATTTACTGTGAAGGAAGAAAAATAGCAGAAGAAAAATGACCAGCATTTTTGTTTAAATACTAAGATGCCAGATAATAAATTATAATGTAGGAGAGTAGATTTCTATCTTATTTCTGTCTGGCTGAGAAGAACAGGGGTTTTTATTTTGCCATGATCTCCATGGTGCTACATAAATTCTAGAGTTGTTTTCTGTTGTGAAAACAAAAAAATATTCTATGTGTTTTACCATTAACAAACTATGTGTACACATACAGTAAGACTGGTATGGGATGGGGAAAAAAGGTTAGGTTCTTAAGTTTCCTTCAAAATAACTGTTTAATCTATGACCCAGTGGTTTTTTCCTTTCAGTGAGTCTACTTTTGGCGCAAGGACTTATTTACAACCTATGGATACCCGTCAATACTTATACTGTCTAAAACCAAAGCAAGAATTTGCAGAAAAAGCTGGAGTAATAAAAGGTGTAACAGTGATTGGTAAACTAGATATTGTATGGAAAACTAATCTGGGTGAACGAGGAAGGCTGCAGACTAGCCAACTCCAAAGAATGGTAAGTTTAACTTGAGTGTTAATTTAACTTGGCATTCATTTTTAAGGAAACTCAATGAACAATTTAATGACTTGGAAAAGTGCGAGCTGCTTACTTTCTGAGCCTCATTTTTTATTCACACCTTTCTGTATGTATTAGAGAGTTATTTCATATATTTCTTCAGTGAAGTGTGGATAAGTGAATGGATTGAGCACTTTAATTGTCAGAATCCAGTAACCAGTGTTGCAGAATACATTTGTTAGAGTAAAATTAACTGCTTGGATACCATTTGGCAACAAACTGACAAAAGAACCTTTTTAAATATGCCAACTCTTGACACAGAAGTTGCTCCCAAGTTCATACAGACATTTTAGCTTGGAGCAACATTTTTTTATGCATAATATTATTTATCTTTCATGTCCACTGTTTTGATTGAGTCTATCCTATTCTGGTTGGTTCATAAATTGTTCTTGAATTTTAAGTTGTAATTACTATCTTGCTTAAGTCAGCTCCACAGCTGTCTACTCTATTGCCTAAACCTGACTTGCATCTTCTCTCTTGAGGATGGTGAGAGAGATATGGAAGAGTAGTTAAAAAAAAACTTTGACAATTGAATCTCAGTCTAAGTTTACAGAGCTTATGATTGGGTCTCTGCCTCTGTCTTTCCCCCACTCCCATCTTCTAGTACATTGAGCAGTTCTGTAGGGAAATCACTTTGACTTGGAACTAGGTGAGCAAACTTAGATCCTGGAAATTCACAGGAAAGTTACTAAAAAGTCACTAAGTCACTGAAACGTCTCTTGATTTTTAATTGAGGTGTTGACTATGTGCATAATGCCATCAGATTAGAAACTGACCTTTTTCTAAACTTAGTTACTCCTGTTATTTCAAAACTTATTGCTTATTTTTAACAATAAACTGTTTCATTTTCAACTGACCTTTCCTATAATTTCTCTTTAGAGACATTTCTTTTCCCTCTGTAAATCAGTATTGTCTCACTCTGCATCCCTTGTTAAACCTCTGAGAATTGCATGTGAAGCACACACTTCAACACTCCAAGATAGTTTTGGTCATGCATCGTTTTGTGCCTTGTGATTAACAGAAAAACATTAACTATTTTGTGTAGTTTGAGCAACATCTGTCTTTAGAAAAGCAGCAGGTAGTTGGGGTTTTTTTTCCCTCTGAGTTGCAGTGCAACTCCCTCTTTTTTTCTCCTCATTTTTAAAGTGCTATCAGATTATTTAATTTCTAGATGTCACCCTTAATCTTTTTCCTCCTAATCCATTTGCCAGCACTGTAACCATTGTTTCCCACCCAGGCCGAGAATTTTACCTGTACTGTGTCCCTCAGACATTGTTACAGTTCAGATCAGAAATGCACCTTTGAAACAAGTACCCACATACCATAATTTGTGGGTTTGGTTGGTTTTTTCATTGGGATTTTGTTTGTTTTGTTTTTTGGGGGTTTTTTTTATGTGGCTTGGTCTTGGAATTCACAATTACAGTCTCTTTGGGAGGCAATAAACCAGGCAGGTGCATGTCCACAGTATGCCAAGGGTGCTCCACCTGCTCTCCAGCATTCAGTACAGGACCAGAGTAGAACCAGTCCAAAGTTAAAGAACATTCTTGAGTAGCACAAGCAGGAGATTGTCTAGTTGATTCCATAATCTGAGCAATTACCTCAGTTCTGGATAAAACCTACATTACTCCTCTTTGTGTTACTTCAAGGCCTTTACCTCAAACCATCAGTTCTTGGAGGTATCTCATTTTTGAGTTCAGCAGGTATGGTGCCGTATAGGCTTCATCTACTCTAATCTCATTTTGATTTGGCCAGCTGATGCTAAGTTTATTTTCTAAAATACTGCTTTTATTGTGGGTTTGTGTTTGTTGGGTTTTTTTCTTAATTATCTCTGGTAAAAGAAGAGCCTAATGCTAATTAACCCTGTTGTTTAGGGAACTGAGTTTAATTTTTCCAGTTAATTTGTCCCTGTCACCAAATACAGCTGAATATATTTGCATTTTTCCAGTGCTGAATAATTACTTCTCTTTCTTGCAAGGTTCCAAATCTATGTTGCTTGACTAATCTAAGTCCACATTGGTTTGACATACCTTTCCTTACTCTAATGTCCAATTTAATATGTTTCTAGAATGTCATCTGTCATGAGCCTGTAGCAAACTTTATGTGACTAAAACCTGTTTCTAGCCTGTCAGTCACTGACTTTCTGGACCTCTTTAGGAATATCTTTCAATCACACTGTAAACATAACTTTCAATACAGCATCCTTTCATCAGCAGAATTGGAACATGTACAATAACTAAGCTTTGGCAGGCAGGACAAATTTTTCCCCTGTTTTTCCCTCATGATCTATCATTTGTGGGGATTGAAAATCTAAACATGCTTTTTCATCTGCAGGTTACTATTTTGAATTAGCCCTGCTTGGTAGTAACTAAGATATTTATTATAAGTTTATTAGTAGAGCATATGAAATGTGTTAGGCTCATGGATAATTGACAAGTATTCCTATCGTGACTTTCTAACTGATGACAATTATTTTGGCAGAGGCATAGAGGACTGAAATGGCTGTTTCTCTTGTTTCTTAGGATGTGGAATACTGGTGGGTTTATGCAGGGAAGTTTTACTGATGTTGTCCACACAGATCTGTTATCTGCCTAACAGAGGTCTTAAAGATGATTTTCTCAGGAACTGTGTATGGCTATTCAAACCTTAAGGATGTAAACTATCTTGAAAAATGTAATAATAAAGATCATCCTTATCTGATGAATTGTTAAACCTATGAAGAAGGTGGTCATCAGCTGAAGATGGAGAACTGCTGTGATTTCCATACTAATCAAAAGCACACTCAATCTTCTTTCTTCAGATTTCTTTTATTCCAAATTAAATTTTTTTTAAAATTTAATCAAAACTTTAGTTCAATTTTAACTAGTTTAGTTAAAACATTAGAAATTAAAACTTTAGTAAAAACTTCAACTTTCTTATCCAACATCTAAGAATATACATTCCAACATCTAAGAATATACATGTTCCTTTCCAGGCTCCTGGTTATGGTGATGTAAGGCTTTCATTGGAGACAATACCAGATACCGTAAATTTGGAAGAACCTTTTGACATTACATGTAAAATAACAAATTGCAGGTAACAATGTCATGTGATTCTTGTACTTTTTCCTGAGTGGGTGAGTTGTGGCTGGTTTTGTTTCATGCTTCAGTACTTCCTTCTGAGACTACTTAAACCTGGTCTTTACTGTCATTTAGGAACACAAAACTACTTGAAACACAGAGAGAAAAAAAAAGAAGAAACAACTACAACAAAAAAACTTCTATCATGATCTGTTAATACTGTCTGAACTAGGAGATAGCCATAAATCTGTAGAGGAATTCCATGGATCTGTCTGCAATATTATTTACGATTGCACCTCATACTTAAATCACAACTCATCTTAGGGTTGGAAGAGTGACTTTTAAATGAAGTAATTCTAAATAGAAGTTGAGGCTAGGGACTAAAGCATGGATCTGGCCTGCAGATACTTCTCATGAAAAGCTTGTAGTCCATCCAAAAAGCACTATTATGTTATCCAGTATTGCTAAACCCATGACAGCATGCTCATGTCAAACAGCTCTCTGCAGCTGAACTACTGTGCATCACAATAAATACTGCTTGCCACCTTATAATTATTTATGAATCTTGATTAATAGTAACCTGAATAATAATCAATTATTCAATAATCTGCAATCTTTGAACGCTTAAAAACGCCCACAGATTTATTCTTGTTTTTCGATTTCCTCTAGCAGTGAAAGGACTATGGATCTGGTTTTAGAAATGTGCAATACTAATTCCATCCACTGGTGCGGAGTTTCAGGAAGGCAACTTGGAAAGCTGCACCCAAGCTCATCCCTCCATCTTGCACTTACATTGTTGTCATCAGTGCAGGGATTGCAGGTAAGTTATTAGCACGTTTTGTTGTAACATAGCTGTTTTATAATATTAACTGTTCTTTCTAATAACAACTTTTATAAATATTTTCCCCTTCTAGAGTGTCTCTGGCCTAAGACTTACAGACACATTTTTGAAGAGAACATACGAGTATGATGATATTGCACAAGTCTGTGTAGTTTCTTCAGAAGTCAAGCAAAGCTGAAGAAAAAGATTCTGTAGTTTTGCTGGGCTTGTTTCTTGGTTTTTTTTTTTTATTTTTGACCAACTTCTTGATGATTTTGCAGTCCAGTTGTATTAAAATGAGTACAAACAAAACCAAATCCCAAGTAGCTGTAAATGTAATAATGATTATTTAATTTCTCTGAGCATTTCTTGAATGTTTTAAAATCTTTTAAAACATGCATATGGATTTTATCTACTAAAAATAAAACCTTTGAAAAAAGTGTAATTCTAGCAAATTATATTGCATTTACATCAACTCAGGACAGGGGGATGAGATTGATAAGAAAGAGTAGCATTTTGTACTTACTTTTCTTATTTTAATTTTTTTTTGAAGTATTTAAACCATTTTAAAATCATGGTTCTGACAAAATTGCTTCAGTTAAAAGGAAGTGACCTTTTACAAACAAGTTCCTGGAATCAAAATCCCTAAAAGAAGTAATATGGGATACCTGCCATGGCAGTGTATTTGCATGGTACATGTATAGCCAAAGGAAATAAAACCTGCCAAAGGCATGAGATGAAAGAGTGCTGGCACTGTTGAGGCACGAGGAGCTAGGAAGTGGAGTATAAGCCAACAACTGTATTGGCTGTGGCTCACTCTTTGAAAAGGAAGCAATATAGCAAATGGCGTCCCAATTTTCTGTAGTCAAGCATTGTGCATCCCTGCACTGTAGGGCATGCTGGTAACAGGCATGTTATTTTCCAATTAGTAAGAAATTGAAAACTAAAACAGCAGACCTGAGGTAGTTTTTTATTGTTAAATAAGGTGGTGCCAATTATTCTTTCCATCCCACAGGCATTTAAATAGATTTTTAAGAAAAAGAAGGGAAAAAAACCCCTGGATGGCTGCCTTAGATCAAGTTCTCTAAAGCATATACAGAAAAAAGTTTAGGACCTGGTCAAGCACTACCATGTGCTTTTCCTTTGCTTTGTTTTGACAAAAACTGGGAACATTTTTGGCTGAAATATCTATGATCACCCAGAGGTAGCCATTTAATAGATAAAATGGTGACTGTCTTTCCAAGTTTAACACTAGGTAAACTAGTGTTAAAGACTCTAATCAGCAGCTTGTATTTCTCAGCTACCATGTTTGCACTTAGCAATTTCAGTTAGTTTTGACAGTATTTTACTTAAGGCTTTCCCACGTATAAGACCTTAAAGTGTAGAATTCAATGTTAAAATATTGGATAAATTTAGGACCAGCTTTGTATATGGAGGGACTAAGTCCATACGGGAAACAATAAATTAGAAATGTATCCTGCCTAAGTGATAAAATCCAACCAACACGAACAGGTATTTTAAAGAATGCAATTTACCTGTTACCTAAGCTACATAAAAAATTAAACCAGAAAACCACAACTATACAGACAAAAAAGTATATAACTTTATTTATAATATATATTCAAGTTAAACTACACAAATTGAAGGAGATGTAACCACATGGCAATAAGAGGTAGGAGAGATACAGAAATAGTAGACGGGTTGCATTATGCCAGTATGACTTTCTCTAGCCATGAAACAGTCTAGTCAGTTACAGAGCTAGTTCTTGCTCAGTATGCATGAGTGATTTTACTTTGCACTTATTACAAAACCAAGACTGCAACTGAAACAATTTCTAAGCTGAATATTTCATTAGGTGTCTTTATGATCATAGTTAGAAGAATATACTCCCATGCAAGTAGGTTACAGGAGTTTACAATTGATTGCAAAATATTTTCTTCTCTAAGAAATTATCATACTTATACACTGATGGAACAGTAATGATACAAAACCAATTAGGTGTAAATATGGATTTGCTCAGTTGAACAATAAACTGCAACTGATCTTAAATTAAAGCAATATTTACAGGGATTGTGGTTTACCACTTTATCTAGCAGAATGCAAAATTTTAGCACAAGATACAGTGCAGTTACTACACAGGAATAGATTCCTTCCACACCCTGTCATTAAGACATGTTGCATGACTGAAACAATCTAGGCAATTCAAGGAAAAGCAGACTTTAGCATAAATGATCTCTCTGTTCCTGGTTTCAGTGGAAAAGCATGTAGTGACAGCTCCTGTTACTGGTTTCACTGTTTTTTGTTTAGGCTATAAAGCCCTTTCTGTTAATACACAAGAAACAGAATGTTTACTAGTAAAGTATTGTGCCAGTCAGTTGTAGCACATTCCTGAAGGCTTAGCTAATGCTGTTAACGTTTTAATATATACTCTGTATTATCTGAAGTAAAACCTAAACAAAACAATATTGTAGCCATGTGAAATGAAAGTTACAACTCTATGAAGATGATTTCAAGAGTAGTTTTCAGATAACTAACCGATGCTTTGTTCCATTTAACCTTGGAGATTGTTCTCCCACAAATCCTGTAAGCTATGGAGCTTGTACTTGACAACACAGCTTCTTCTGCCCTCTTTGGATATTAACATATTTTATAGTTCTTAAGGAACTCTCATGAAATTCTTGACACTCTGTCTTACAGCAGAAAAATGACTGACTGCATGAGGACTGCTGTTGCAAAGTGAGAATAATTTGAGTTTGTAGAGAGATATTGGCAGAGCTGTACAGTCCACCATGGATTTTTTGGTTCCCCCTATCAAAGTTAGTGAAATACACTTTGAGCAGTTAAAGATAAGAAAGAGAGAATTAAAAGGAATTGTGAAGTTTAACAGGATACATACTAGGTGCAACGCTTCCCTCTGACACAACACACTATTCCAAGTAATACCTGTACACTTTTTGTAGCCCACCCACAGCCTCCATCAATCTTTCTTCTAAACGGTACTGCTGTCCTACTCAATGTAATTGAACTTAAGTAACAGTTTCCTTCAATGGATTAGATTCAGGATCTGAGCTACCTCTGAAAAAGGATCCCTTTAGGGATTTTATTTCTTGTAATCAGATGTTGAGTCAGAAGCTGTTACTTGAAAATGTATTTAATGTAAAGCTTAAGTATCTCTACAGCCTCAAGAAAGCAGCTACACCAGCTTAAAGAGAGAATTTTCGAAAGCATTTTAATGCTGTACAAAGGCAAGCTATTCAATAAAGTATGAAATGTCTTAAAATTGTTTATCTATTAAGCTTTACCTCTTTATTCAACAGATGGTAATATGGATTTCCTAGATTTGTGTTTTCTCCAATTTCTTTCATTTCTCCGTGGATCCAACTGCATTTTTCTCTCTGGTTTAGTAGGGTAAGGTTCATACCATAGATGCACAACTATAATTTGTTAGAATCAAGTACATAACTTTGCCCCAAATTTTGCATTTGCTTCTGCTGGAGGAGCTCTTTTATGAGCACAAGATCAATTGGATATAAAGTCTCAGGTTCAGGAATTCCTGTGTATTTCTCCATTTGGGAATCTATTATTACTCCTCCACATACCTCTTCTAGACTAACTGGTCATGAGACATCACTCTAAGAAATCAAAGCTGGTTCCTCAAATTAGTTTAGATATACAAAGAGGAAAGTGTGTTGAGAACCTCCCTGGGCTAAGAACAAGTGTACTTTGTATGAGAAAGCAGTGTGAACAGCAAGCAGAGTCAAAAAAAGTTAACATACTAGACATACAGAAGAGCAGCAGTCTTGAAAGAGTAATATTAACTGAGCAAGAAACAAAACTATAGCATGGAAAAATCTTTACGTTGACTATATAACCATCATTTTAGATAGATATGTGTAATTAAACTTTAAAAAAAATCCCCAATTATTTAAGCCAGTGATTTATCACACAAGAATAGAAAAAGAATCCTTCTAAGGCAGTTCTTCTTTAAAATTTTCAGTACTAGTTATTTGTACAGTCACAGGCTCAGTTTTAGCTTATTACAGTTAAGAACTTTAAGTTTATATTAAATACTGCATACATACGGAATGTAATACAGCTTGCCATGCCTAGGAACATAGTGCCATAATTCTGACCTCCAGGGCTACCATCATGATGTGAGGGTATATGTGGCAGTAGAAAAGCCTAGAACTTCTTTTCTTTCCCAAGCCAAGTTCCATTTTGATTTCTTTGCATTATCCTACCCAGAATTATTGTCTTTTTCTCTACAACTTGTGGTACTCCTTCATATGCAGTCATTTCTCTCTCTCCTGCCCAATGAAGCTGAAAATGATTTCCTGTTACTCATAAAGGCCCCTCCACAGGCTTAAAGAAACAGACTTCTCAAGCATGAGTTTTAAGTACACTCTATACTCCAACACTTCTCATTATAAAACGGTACATCAGATGGGCCTATTATTTCAATTTTCAGTATTTCAATACTGTTTAAGGGAGTACAGCCATCATGATTCTCACCATATGAGTAACATGTCTTTTACACTTAGGCAAGATCAGCAACTACAAATCTTCTCCCCACTCAGTAGCCCCAGAGGTCAATCTAATGCACATACTGAAATGACTTGGACTTGGGGATTTTAATAAACCACCTATTCAGTGTATTAATTTTCAAAGGAGTAACTATACAGAAACGCTATGTTCCAAGTTATGTGCAAGAGATCTGTTTACCAGATTTATTCTTGTTTGCAAACACACACAAAGAATTTTCTGTCTTCTATTCAAGCAGAAGAGTTACAATGGTGCTTTTGCTACTAACTATGGTATGCATTTTGGGGTTATATATCATTCCAATTCATATGACTCCTTTAAGTCAGGAATGTTCTTCAGTGCTGCCACTCAAATATCTGCTCCGGATATGATTTCTCAGTTGCTCTATGAGCTCAGGATTCTGCTGCTGTATCTGCTGCGCAAACTGCTGCCCCCTGTGTTGAACAGTTTTAAGTGAAAGCAGCATTTGTAAAAAAACAGGATATGCCAATACAGCTGAAAGGTGCATTACATTAAAATTAAGATTAAAGATATCTTGATTTACCGTTTTAGAGGTATTTGCAGTATTATGACTTTATCTGGTTAAAGTGTCTCCAAACAGGATCATCATCATAAATTTATTTTCATTCTTTAGTACTGTTACTTCTACTTGATACCATGGAGGAGAAAAGTATCACCTTACAAAATACATTACCTTTTATGGCAAAATAACACATCTGCTCCAGTCATTTATTCCCTTCTTTTTGAGAGGATCCACTCTAACTGTTAAAAGTAACTACTCTTAGAGTTGACCTGCAACCTTATGTTAATGGTTCCAGAAATACAGTGTGCAGCTGCCAACTTGTACTTGTGAAAAGGATGTCATTAGTAGAAAGCAAGCATACTATCAAATTTTTATATCTTGCATGTTTTAAGTAATAACAGATCCATCTCTGTAACAGTTGTAGCTTAAGAGTTAAATTAATAGGTGAGACTAATTCCATGTAAAAGATAAGCATAACAGTTGTTTACAAATAAAAAACAAGCAAGTAAAAAATAGGACTTCACAAAAAGCCTAGCTTGTCATCTCTGTTACTTCTACATTTTGTGCAAGTAGCAAACTATCGAGAATCCTTCAAACTACAATGCAGGTTGAAGGAAAGCCACATTGTCATAGATGTCTATGTAGTACACATTTTTTGTGAAAATAGCCCTAGATTTTTGCAGTGATACATTTCTGTCTGTGATGTAAATTATAAATTACTTTTGCCCTGAAGAGGTGAAACTTAAAAATAGTTTGAAATTGGCTAGAATTTTGAAATAAAGAAAAATTGTATGCCCTTTAAGAGATCTTGGCATATAAGCAAATGGCATGTTTTTGTGCAGACCCTCCCAGATGGATATCATCATTATACTATAAAAGCCTTGGGTCCTGGTTTTTGGAAAGGTATTCTTCATTATACTGAGTTCCCTGAAACATTCCTTGTCTAAATGGAGGGATGCCAGAGCAGAAATTGGTTTGACCTGTGCTAAGTAAATCCGTAGCTTTCCTAACTAGTATCTGAGATATCAGGTAGAAAATTTATCCACGCAATTTGAAAGCACATGTAGGAGTACTTAAAAGATTTAAAGGAATGGTTTTAGTAAGTGGCATTAGAAAATAACAGTGTATGAGAACCAGATAGTGAAGCTGAGTACACAGCAGTTCAGTCATTCCAGTTGATGGAAATGTGTGGAGCAAACAAACAAGGTCCTGGAAAATAAGTCTTCGAGTTCTCGGTTTTAATAACAAACAGTGGGAATAGGCCACAGTATAATTAACTTGACACTGTACCCTTTTAAATAGATGTTGCCCAGTTATCCTACTACAAATGTGACAGTTAAAACTATGTAGTTCTTACTTACGCGTGGATCAGGCTGGACAAATCTGATAGGCCACCAACTCCAGCAGCAGGGCCACCAATGGCATTTGACATCATCCCTGACATCCTGGAACAGTTAGCACAGTGTTGGTATTGGGTGTGCAGGGACCTTTTCTGTAAGCAATAAACCCCAGTTCTTTTTTGAATTGCTGAGAGGAACTAAGTTGCAAGGAGAAGAAACTACACTTTTACAGTAAGCAAAAATAAAATTACATTTTCAGTAATATATCTACATTTCAAAAATATAGATGTAAGTACTATACATCTCTTATTAATTCAAACTTCTAAAGACATTTGTTTTAATGGTACTCCATTTTAATACTTACAGTTGTTGAATTTGAGGATTTTGCATTAAGCTTGCTGCCTAGAACAGACAACATACAGCTGAAATTATAAAACATTTACTTCTTGGGTATCACTGAGAAAAACATGGGGGGAAAAACCCACCTGCTGTATTCCATTTTATTACAAAATTAAGTTTACATGCACAGCCAAAAGAATCACTACAGCAATGTATTTCATGGAAATGAAGCTGATACAATTTGTTATGTGTTAAAGAAAAAATAGTGGTTACAGATTCAGACATGAAAAATATCACAAGCCATTGAACATAAAAAACCCAGGATCAGAAAACTAAACAAACAAACAAAACATTGAAGAATTGCAAGGACAAATGTTTTCTACTGGACTTCTTGGACAAAAGTCTGTATTTTGTTGCTTCTCAGCCTGGATGAATTAATTTTGCAACTATTATTAGTACCAGGCATTAAACAGTTAAGATTATGGCCACAAAATATTTCGGAGTAAACCGGAGTGTGGACTTACTTTGTAGCATGGTTTTGTGGTAACATATATCTTCTCTGGTAACTGCATATCTTCTTATTTTGTAGTAAGCATGAGGCTATTTAAATTTCTCATTCATTAAGATACATCTAAAATTATATTGGATTTACCACAGAGTAAGAGTGTCTGTGGACTGATACTATAAAAAAGAACCACGTGATTTTTCAACATTAGTAATGCAATTCGTACAGAAATCAGTGTCTGTATGAATACACCACCAGGAGACAAAACACAGCATGTGCTTCTTAACTCTCTTATTAAAGGTACTACAAAAATCAGATATATCCAATATTCATTTTATTTATCAATATATCACCATATATAGATCACTCAAAAGTAAATCAACTTTTTTCTCTCATTAATAGTTAGGTATAAAATGTCACATGCAGGTCAATTCTGTCCTTAATACAGGGTTAGTTTCTTTCATCAGTAATAAGCCTTATCTAGCTTAGGGGCCCAAAATGGAGGCTACAAGCAATTTTCTCCAGGTCAGACAGTGAGGCAATCTTTTCACCTTAACAACAAAACATGTAACTATACCTTGGGAAAACCACTTATTCATTCCTGGATAAATGCCCTGTGTTCTATGTACTTGACCAGGCATGTTCTGTAAACAATGTAAAAAGATCCTTTCCCAAAAGGCAGCTCCATACATCATTGATTCTAAACAGACACAGGTTGTCTTGAGTATGTCATGTGGCCAGTGAAGTGGTACACAGAGTTCCAGTGCTATTTAATCATGAATGCCATCAGAGAACTTGCTCCCTCTTTCCTTGCCTACTGTCTCTATTATTTGGACCATGTTATCAAACCAGATGTATGGATCTCATTTGAATGCAGTGCACTTCCACACAAAAGCACTGGTTGAAATGTGCTGTTTCCAGTGAAGCTACCAGATGGCTTGTAAAGTTTTAACTGGTTTTGTAAAGGAAAAAGAAGTTTGAGGTTTGTTTCTGTGGGGTTTTTTTTTCATTTCTTTTTCTCCAAATTCCATTCTATGAAGTTAATTAATTCCATTTAGCTAAGAAAGCCATGCAGGAAAAAGAAGAATACTGAGGGAGAAATTTGTTATTGTATTGAACATAAAAGAATGCACTATATGCTATTTATAATAATTTTTCAAACTCTTAAGGTTATCAGGGATAATTTGAAAGAGTAAGAACAGAAAGGTTTCTTGGATAGTTCTCCCAAAGGAGAGTCACTTTTGTCCTTGTATCATTGTTAACTGCTCTGTGGAGAATTGAATTTTCATCATGCTGTTGACAAGAGCTTTACTGTTACACCATACATAAAAACAGCATAGCTAATCTATGTGTCTTGTTTTCTGTAAGTAACAGATAATCAACTGGAAATAAGGCAGGCATTATTGGAGATACATGCTTCACTTCTTGTTTTGAGTGTAAAATGATGTAGAAAAGTTGAAATTCAGTGTAATAAAACCATTGCTATAATAATAATCATTAAAATTGCTTGTGTTATTGAACTACAGTGTTCTTAAAAGATCGGTTTTTAAAATGGGATATACCATTTGATACCTTGAGATATACTCACCATACTAATGAAGGCAGGATTGTTTATCAAGCTTGCCATGTCAAAACTCAGTCCAGTTCCAGTCTACAAACAAATTGCAATTGAAGCTAAGTTTCCTACAAAATCCCAGTTAAAACTACTGTAAATAAATAGATACAGAGCAAACTTACAGGACTGGACACATCTCTTAGTTTCTGTTCTGCTATTTTCAAATTTGACTTGTAAGAGTCATTCTCTGGATCAAGATCCAGTGCTTTTTGATAACTGGTAACGGCTTCTTCGTATTTATTCACTGAGGTCAGAGCCAACCTAATGTGAAATAAAGAAATCCTAGTTAGAACATAAATGATCATCAAAAACTAATGATACATTTTCTGTTCTAAGTAAAACAGTATCTCACAACTGATTTTTAGCTTGACCACTTAATTAAAACATGTTTTGCTATTGTGGTACTACTGCTTAGTGTAAGCACTTGTTTTTGCAGAAAAGGGGATGCCTCAAGAACACATCTTGCATTGTCTGTCTCATATATATGCAAGTTAAATTAAAAACTCCTTGGTATCATCAAGTGACTTAGTCTGTATTTTAAGAGCACAAGCTGGATCCAGCATCTGTGACATTTTGCATAAGCTTTAAGTGTTTTTTCCAGTTCTTTTGACCCAAGAGATTGTTTAGAAACTTACATGGCTAAGTAGGGCAAAGATATTCTTAATATCATTCATGCAATGTTAAGAAATTGGAGCTACAAATACATTATTTATTTATATATATATATATTAAAAACCATATACGTTTATATATAATAATTATTGTATTAAAAATTTGAACACAGAAGATGTTTGGTAATTATATTGGTTTTTTTACACATTTATATATAACGTATTATTATTATTTTAAAATACTGGACATACAAGTTTCAGCATAATGGATTTTTATCTCAGGATGAATGTAAAGGTTCTCCTTTCGGATCTTGTACTTAACTTGACAAATGGGTTATATAGCATAGTAGTAATATCTCTAAAATGCTGTAAGAAACCCTTGTATTAGGGAAGCCTACTTAATGTTTTGAAAAAGACTGTCCTCTAGCAGCTCATGAAAGCACAGGACAGACCTACTACTTCTAAGCAGTATTTGTTTTCAAATTCAATTAGCTATTGTATTTAAAACACCATCTTTCTTTGAACTACTCCAGAAGTCCATCTGGTTGCAGTTTCAATTCTATCTTCTACTGTATTTTCAATTTATACTGACCAAAAACTAAACTGATCTATTCCACGTTTTGTAGAAGTTTTGTGTAACCCACATTCAGCTATTTAGTACTTCAGTTCACCTGATGTGTGCTGAGCTACACAGACTGGGTTGATAAGCCTGTGCCCACTAACAGACCTTGGTCTTTTGTCTCATGCAAACAAGTTCAGTGTTTTTAGGTACATCTGTGATAGTCATTGTGCTCAGTAAGAGTATGAGACTCCAGGAGTTTCCAGTATTGCTCTTGGAGGGTCCCACACAATATTAGTGTTTTCTCTCTTAACTCAATTACCCCTATAAAAAACAGTCTCCCTTTTGGCCCATTAACTTGCCAAAATAGTTTCTGACCAGACAAGAAATGCAATCCATTATTTCTGTGATGCAATAGTGCTTTTTACAGAAAACGTATTTTACAGAGAAACTTTCTCGGAGCACAGTACAAGTCAGAACAGCAGACAGCAATCTCTTTCCTCACAATTCCTACTCAGACAAGTGGTCTTTCAGGGTCACGCTGGAAATACCACCTTTAACTGACACTTCCACTTTAAAACGGCTCCCATCTCTGTATATTTGTGGCATTTCTGCATTTTTCTGTGACATATAAAGAATTTCTGTCAAATTCTGAGAAAAACTGGTATGTCTCCATAATGCTGTCAGAGAACACATCTTTATCATAAGAACTTTTTGTTGAGAAGGTGGTTTCTACATTGGGGGTGGGGGGAGGGATTTTCACTTATTACTAAACAAGCACGGTTTCCTCATTCAGCCTATGCCAAATGTTAGTCATCTGCTGAGTTAAGCAGTGGCTAGTAGCTCAAAATATGTCCTCTATTAAAACAACCAGACGATCAAATAAAGAGAAGCTTGATTGCCTGAGAATGGTCCCACTTTCAGTGTGTATCAAAGAAATATTGGTCTTACACCCAAAACTCTAAAATAATCTCCAATCTCCTGTTAAATCAGCCTGTAGCATCCCTCCATATCAGTGAAATCAAGGGAGCTTGGATTGTGTTATATGAAGAAACAATCTAAGGAGAGTTAAATGAAACAAAACCAATTCAACAACCAATTCAACCTACAATTTCAAAATTAATTAACCATTTCAAAAGCTACTTAGTTTAGGTTGGTATTAGTAAAATGAACTGTACTGTGGAAAGTTTTTAAGTGATAGAATTCCACCACATTTTAATCTTAAAATAAATGTCCCCTGCATGGTTTTGTCCCAGGCCAACAAGAATTATCACAGACAGTTTCAGGACATGGTTCAGAATTTAACACAGACAATGCAGTTTAGCAATAGGTTGTTGGGATGTGGCCACTCCATACTGGAAACTAAATTTTAATAACATGGACATGAGCCATTTTGTGCCAACTGATTCAACAAACAATCCCAAGCATTTCTTCATTTACTGGTATAAATATAACCTCAAAAAACATGTGCAGCATTAAGTCCACTACCACAATGTGCTTGATTATTGAAAATGCAAAGCTAGACATCGTGGAAGGATGGCCCTTCACTCAAACCAACAGCCTGTTAGAGCATTCCTGACATTGTTTTCAGGTAACACTTAAACCCACCCTCAAGAGGCTATACAGTTAATCTCTCAGACATTACTGAGAAAACCTGCCAAAGAGACACACCTTATTCTTGCTAAAATACCTACTTCCAAAGAGCTATTGAACAGAAAAATTAAGGCTTTATTCCTGCTAGTGTGAAGCCCCAATGCTATTCTCTAACAGCATCCTTAACAGAGTCAGTGTTCCAACAGGAGAATTTTGATTACTTGTAACTAGTTAGGAGGTAGAAAAAAAACCATCATTACTTCCTAAACTAAATCCAGCAAGTTGATGAATTGAAAGACAAAAACTGCAAACTGATGAAATATGATGAAAATGCTGGTATCAACCACATATAAACAGAGCTGACAGTCTGACAGGGTCATCTTCAGAAATTTCCTACACTGTCAGAACAAGAATGTCAGCTAAACAAAACAACCTGGCTCCACATATTTCAGAAAATCTATGGTGATGTACACATGGGTCTTCAGTGTTTACTCAGAGTTCTATTAGCTTACCCCATTCTTCCATATGCTTTGCTATACTTTGGATCTATTGCTATGGCACTCTCACAGTCCTTTATTGCTTCCCTGAAGTTGTTGAGCTTACTTTGAGCAGCAGCCCTAAGAGAAAGATGGTAAGGAAATGAGAGCTTTGTCAAAAAACCCCCAACTAACCAACCAACCCACAAAAAACGAAACTAAACCAAAAAAAAACCCCAAAACAAAACCAAAAAACCCAACCAAACCCCAACCTTATATATTCACATGTTTGTGACTTATTTAACCTTACTGACTTTTCATTCACTATTTAGGCAATGCTTAACTTTCTTTAATGAAGTAGGACAAGCAAATGTTATGAGTTAAGTATGTGCATAGGTGCATTGCTGGACTTTGGTTTTGGAGAACACACACTCACCTCTGAGGACACAAAGGACAAATAATTCTAAGGAATGGTCTAAGATCTAGCATATGACTATGCCCAAAATAAATCATAAAACCTATTACAAGAAGTGAAACTGTCAAGTAGTAGCTTTATATAAAATCATTGTTTAAGGAGAAATACTTTATACAATCGGTGTTTTCCAGCAAGAAGCATCATTTTACAGCCATTCAAAGGAATGCTGTGATTTTGCCCTGCTCAGTTTTTTAAAAGTCAACTCATGCTTGTAGGTAAATCACGATAACATTTCTCAATAACCTCTGCATTACTAAATTACAATTGCATCTCTATGTTGGAGAAATACTAAATGTTGCAGATATTAATACAATAAGATTAAAGACTTGGCCAAATAAAAAAGGACACTGAAACACATTAATAATCAAAACTTAGCCGGTTTGAAAGGTCTCAAAACACTCTAATTTATTCTTCCTTGGTTAAAAAAAATAGTAGAAATGACAATATTTTCATTATAATAATTTCATAAAGCATTTCTCTTTTTTATTAAGAGTCCTTTCTCCTGTGATTACCTCCAAATTGCATGGGTTTTTCTGACTTTGATTAAAATGTCTTCTGAATGGGACTACTTATCTATTTTAGGCTGTTTAACAGTTGTCCAACTCCACAGATGCCAGTGAAGATCTATAAATAAAAGCTGGGGGCAATGTTTGCTCTTGCATATGTTTGAACAGAAAACGTTCTTCCATGTTCACAAGAAGATTTATATGGCCAGTTAAAATCCTGAGAGCATATCAGCCCTCTCTTTTTTGCACTGCTGTGAATAAAAAGCAATCCCACTGAACGCAGTTTGTCCCCATGGCTCCTAAACAAGCTTAAGATAAGAATAAGGTATATACTTATTCAAATACCCTATCATCCACAAAACTCCAAACAACTCCCATTTTCTTTTAAATAATTACATACAATACTGTACTGACTGACATAAGATTCATTTTGGTTTTCACAAATGTGGTGTGTGATGATTCAACACAAAAATTATTTCTGCTCTTGCTAATTACAGCTTTGACATTTAAGCCCCTTCTACTGAGGAAACTTCCAGTGATTTTGAGAAGCTTTTGAAGCTGGTCTGATATTTCCATTTTATACCTAAAGTCACTCATGTGATCAGTTTTCACAAGGAATATAGATGATTTACACTTTGAACAGCCATCTTAAATATGTAAAACGTTAGCAAACTGCATATTTCGTTTCTCTTTATACTTGCCTTTAAACACTGAATCTTTCATTTGTATTTATCACAAACTAAACTCTGGAGCAATGGACGTAGAGCTCCAAAAATAGCATAATCTAGTGGGTACAGTGCCACAAGGCCAGATTGACAGCAGTTACGTTAATATATCCTATATCCTTAAATTAATAATGGAGGCACTCTAGAGGCAGGCTCATTCCAGTAGGGCCCACAGTCGAGACTCCCTTTGCTCTTGGGTTGGTCTTCCAGGCAGTGTTCTGCGAGAGCAGACAACTGTGACTAGGTTAACGTGCCCTTCCAAGCTTATCTGATGCCAAATCACTGTGTCTTCATGATGGTAAAGAACAGATTAGATAACAAAACTGTAACAGCAGCATTGTTATTTTTCAACAGGTCACACATAAAAATACAGAGTATTTACAAAATGCTTGAAATCTCCAAAATGGTATTCCCACATTGATGTTCTTTTTTTTGCCAGAGATAGCTAGTACTAGGGGAGATAGAGCAGCTGAGTCACTAGAACACCAGAGAAAAAGGCTTCTATTACTCTCAGCAGGCTGGAAATCACAGCCTACATTATGATTTCATATAGACAACCTGACGCACAATACCTAATCTGAAGAGTTGTAAGTAATTTTAAAGCCCATATTACACCTTTAACTGATACAGATATGCTGAATGAGCTCACTTTCACTCTAATTTTACAAATCTAACAATAGGTTTCTGAATAGTGGAGTTTCTAGCCTTGTGTTACTTTGACCTGCATCACAATTTATCTTTAAAATAATGTTAACAAAGTCCAGGAATGAAAGGTGTGTATCATTTTGGTTTTACCTGTTGCAGTAATAGACTGCATTGTTTGGATCCAGTTCTATAGCCCTAGTGTAACAATCCACTGCGGCACCATAATTTTCTTCCTTCATATGATTATTACCTGAAATAAATAATTAAAAGCTCTTAAGTAGTTAGATGAGACAGTATGTAGTTAGATGAGATAGCTCTGTATGAAAGAAATAGACCAGCTGCCTTATAGCATCTATGTAAGTGAGTTATGACTGCACTTTTTTGAGATACAATCTTTTAAACAGAAATGTCATGGAATAATGCAAATTAAAATATCTACTATGTCTGTGAAGTTTATTATGTACATTGCAGTACATCATAGAAACCTTCCTCTTCTCTTCTTGGTATTTCAGACTTTCCAGCTAGTTTCTGCTGTTAAGCAAAGGTCACTTCACTGAGAAGTGTCATTGTAATTGCAGTTCCACTCTAGTATAGATTCATCAGTCTTAACTATCTTTGCAAGCCAAGTATAATATGTTAATTTTTTAATCTCATTTTCTTATATGTCCAAACAACTTCCTTGTAACTATCTACATAACACAAAAAAATCACGCAAAAGTAAAACTAACCACATAAGCCCCATTTTTGTGATACTACATAATTAATTCATTAAGATAATAAAAAGTATGTATAGCATAAGCAATCTAAAAGGATTCAGAGGTAAAATTTCTCACCAAGGAAGCTTAGAACTTCTATTCTATAACGAAGTTTCACATTTCATATGTTTTAAGTCCAGTGGAAAAAAAACCAGAAACATCTATGTAATTTCTCTATGGACAGAAAATTCTAGACTAAGATCTTTCAAAACAAAAGACACCTTACACATTCTTTTGTCCCCAGCACAAGGCAATCCTGGTAGTTTCTGATGACACAGTAGTAAAAAACCCTAGTTCAGAATGTCCAAACTTGTCTGTGGCCCTGCTACTATCAATTTTTGACCAGCAAGATCCTACAGAAGCCTTGATTTCCTCGAAACATCAAGAAATTGTCAGGAAAATTATAGACTTCCACTGACTTCTTGTACTTTGGCCAAATATTTTAACCTTCCCCTAAAATAAACAAGTCAAGGGATAAGTCAGTAAGTTATTACTGATGTAGGTAACTGCGTAAGCAAAGGCTAGAAAAGTTCAGTCAGCACAACAGTTCATCACTGACAGAAAGCAAGACTGTGGAGCAAGTCCTCTGTGCTTGCACTAACTGAAACAACTGTATTTGCATTTATTTGTGAACACGGAGAGCTTAGTGAACAAAAACAGATTTAAGCAACAAAGTATCATCAAAGTAGTACAAAATCACATCCTCTTAATAGTGCTATACTAGACTGTAATTATAGTCAGCAATCCCCTCCAGTGAGAAGTCAAACAAACTGTACTTGCATGTATACCTTCAAAATACCCACAGAATGTAACAATATCTTTCTTGTTTCTAGAGGGCCACTGTCTACGCAGTTTTCCTTTGTTCTAAGGTAAAGATCTGTACACTAAATTATCTTGTCAGACAAAAAAGCCTTTCAAGTTAGCTGCACTCAGCAAGATTGCAGCAGTTAGTGTTCCTTTAAGACAAAAATTCCATCAATGACTATCAGTGTTAGAATTTCTGATACTGGTCTGAAGATGACCCAGGGTGCAAGGCTAAGTTGCAGATAGTATCAGTGCATACCCTTCTTGTTATCTCTCTCCAGCTGCAGCTTTGCTAAAGGAAAACAGAAAAATAGCTAGATCTACTAATTTTGCTGAGATAAGGAAAAGCAACTATTCTGTTTTAATATCATACAAAATCCTTAAGACAAAAAAATTACAAATCGTTATACTTTTGAATGTGTGTCCTCTATACTGAGAACACTACCTATTGTTATATTATACTGTGGTAATAAAAACCAGATCTTTTTACGATCAGGCCACCATAACACTATACAAGCCTGCACATAATCTGTGCTCTTACACTAAGCCAAAGTGTCAAGTGATATACAAGGTTAGGCAAGTAAATTCAAGTATTTAGTAGTCTGAAGGGTATATTACTTCCTGGTTCTATAAGGACCAAGAAAGAAAATTCAGCTCCCTGATTTTGTTTTGCCATTCATTAGCCAATTTCTAAAAATATTAGGGCTGGTTTGAGACCAGAGGAGGAGCAGGCTGGTGGCCACAAAGGTGAAGGAAGCTACTCCATTGGCAAGGACATACAGACAGAAATGAGGTAATCACAGTTATAGAATATATAGAATAGATATTAAAGAAGATACAGGTCAAATAGACTTCCCCAGGTTATCTAATTTATTTCCTAACTCAGGCTAGAAAATACTCATAACTGAAAAGCATGATAGTGGTGATAAATAATATGTGTCTGAATATGTGGAGGATCAAAACAACAGAGAAAGCAGGACACTAAGTTTTAATTTTATTATGGGAAATTACCAGAGGAATTTCAAGCAGTTCAAAACTGCTTACTAATGCCCCTGACAGCTGACACTTCAAATGGTCCTTTGTTAAAGTTTAGACCCTTTCAATTTTTTTCACTAGAGCTGTGGAATTACTTTGATAAAACCACACAAAGACTAATACATAGCACACACTAATTTCATTTCCTCAGTCTATTTCACAAACCCTTGTGGGCTGAAAGATAGCAAGACTGAAGTCACAGATTTAAAACAGCTATAACGCCCACACCTGTAAAGTGCTGACTATTCCTACAGTTCAATAGCCATACTGAGACCTAGAGGTAGTCTTCACTTTCCATGAGTTGGCAGTAACAGCAAATAGAAGAGCCAGCATGTACAGCAGGTAGGTTACAAATGAGTAACGAATTTTCACCTGTGACCTAACCGTGTTTGAGCTCTCATCCTCAGAATTAAAGAGCTAATGAGCGACTCCAACAATTAGGAAAACTTACTTTCAGAGCCAGTAGTGGACTGCATTGATGATTATAGATGACACATTATTATGGAAATTTGGAGAGGATTACCTTTGCCTTGCAACTATAAGTTTATTTATTTTTCCTATAAAACTCAACTATCTGAAAATCTAACAGGTCATAAACAATGTGATTCATAAGGCATCAATCCATAACAATTCATAACAGTCATCAGTGCTACATGTTTTTTTCCATTCCCCTCCCCTTCTTTTTGAGGGGAAATAATATGGATTCCTTCTTAGGCAGCATTAGTGACTTCTATGGTACAGCTGCTTTTCCTTACAGAACAGCAATAACAGCTGCAAAAGAGAAAATAAACAACTGGCTTGTCTGCAATTTTTATAAAGCACACAAATAATTTAAAATATGTGAAATATTAACCCCAGTAAGTTCACATGAATTTTTCAATTGGTTTCTGCTGGGTCAGTTTTTTACAAATGTTTGACATCACAAAACCATTTCAATTAAAGTAGAAACCTCTATAACAGTTGCATGCACAAACAGCCAAACAATAGCTGTTCATTCTTTACAGCTTCTGCTACTTAGGAATGTTTCCAACTTTACATGTTATCCCTTAGATTTTAAGCAACCTCTAGAGCCAGGAAGAGAATAAACATTATTTTCTTTGCTTCTGGATGGAACAAATCACCTAGCCCTCTTACAATACAGCAGTCACCAGAGAATGCATAAGCTGAAGTTTTTTGTGGGGTGTGTGGTACCCAGCTGCTATACTATCACTACCCACAATAATGCAAAAATGTAGTAACAGTGTAAGACAATTTATTTCTATTTTTATTACAAACCTTCATCCTTCAGTTGGTCAGCCTTTACAACACCCTCTGGTAAAGAACGTGAGAGAGGCAGCATGTCATTCTGTATGGGAAAAAACCCAACATATTTTCCTTTAATATATAAGCCCTGATTTTATCAAAAACTTTCAGAAAGAACTGAGAAGCATCAGCAAACTACGAATGACCTCAGGCACATCAGGCATTTATCTCTGGGAACTGCGAAATGCTTAAATGAAGAATAAAAAACTTCAAGTGCGAATGAGGCATCCACTCTTTAGTAATTTTCTGTATGGAATTTTCCTTGTCTAGCTGAAATTAATTCCTCCCACTGCCCCCAAAGATTCTCATTATGCTAGCCTTTGTGGAAATTCAGCTTTTTCATATTTTCCTTAAGTTTTCACATCATTTTGACCTATACAACTCTTTAATATTGTGTATACAATATGAAACCTTAGCATATATTGGCAGAGTAATTCTAGAATCTAAATTAAATTCTTACCTTTTGAATAGAATTTGTGAACATTTCTATCAAATGCTGTGAGGATGCAAGATGAGTATCTTCCAGGGTAATCTTAAACACAGTCTCCAGACACTGAATTGCAACTTACAGGAAAAAAAATTAACAATGTAAGTCACCAGTTTCTCAATAGAAGCATAACTTCACTGATTTATTTATAAAGCTGTGACTCACTTCCTTATTCAGCTAGTAAAACTAGCTCTTTGGAACATATCAAAAAATAAACAGAGGCTACCTGATCCCCACAGAATTAGCTTGCTGAAAAAGATCTAAGATACACAATCCACATATAGTTTGGCCATTATATTTAAACCAATTTAAAATTTAATTACAATTCCTTCAGTCTTTTAAAGTTTTTCTTAATATAAAAATATAGTGATTTCATAAAAGCACCACACCGCATAATATAAGTATACATGTCCATGTGTCACACACCCCACCTCAAAGCACACAACTGGCATATATTTGTGTGCCATAACAGCTGGAAGAAAATGGCTCATCTTTACTGTGCAGAATAAAGGCAAGATACTTATTACTCTTTTTTTTGGAACCAAATATATTTATTGGAAGATACTTTATTAATAAAATCCTGCATTCATCACAAAAGTTTATCCTATAAAACAAATATATCTGCAATATCCCTTCATATGTTCTGTGTGTAAGGATTAAATGGCCCTTCCAAACCTGCAATAATGCAAATACACTAACAGTAATCCTAAAAATGTAGAGCCATATCCCTAGCTGAAGTTTTAAATATGCTCATATTTTTAGACAAAAGAAGATCAGTGGCAATTACTATATACAATTCTGTATGTATATATACATACATATATAGATACAGACAGAGTTACACTATTGCAAATAATATAATTATTTTCCCTATAATCTTAGAGAACCTAGTACCATGTTTTTATTAACGTGAATCATCTAAATGTTTTAGACTGAAAACTGAGGAGGAACAAAGAAGGGTCTTTGTAAAGCCTAGTTAGAATAGAAAAATGGCTGCTTTAACTCAAATTATAGACAACCAGGAATATCTGAATTCAAATGAAGTATCAGTAAAAGCAGATTCTTAGTATTTAAACTTACCTTCAATCCAATGTTAATATAGTAAATATAATTTGAATTATTATTTGCATTACAATGAAACTGAACACTGATCCAAAATTAGAAAAGTAAAATTACTGAAGGTTAACAACAGTAAGGCCAGTTTTTATCTTCTATGTCACAGCTGGCAGGAAGGGGGGAAATAGATTTGTAAAATAGATAGTAAAACCTAGAAGACGTAATTAAAAAAAAAAATTATAACATACAATAGAAATTTCTTACTAACAGTATAGCATGACACAAAGTAAAAGTTGATAACATGTAACAATTGCTAAATATGCATACAAGTTGCTCCTAGAATCTGTAAATCAATTTACCAGGTTCTAAATCACCCAGTAAGAGCCCTGAGGGATTTGGGTTAAACTCCTTTGTCTCCTGCTATATGAAAAACTTAATTCTTGTAAACACAGATTACGCTGAATTTTGAATTCTATATATTAATAGTACTTATTACCAGGCCGATTATAAAATCAGTGGAATTACACATATTTTTTCCTTATATGACTTAATAGGAAGCCACTTGCAATAGTTTACTCACTAATTTTCCCTGCCAGTTTATTTTTACCTAAAGACACTCCCTTTTCTGAATGCCTCACCTCATTTGTAGTTTAGCAGAAATTTAAAATACAGCCCCATCCCTTATCTTTCTCAAGGCATCAAATCTATGACACCAAATCTCTATGATGTAGAAGAGTTTTGCAAAATGCAGCAGTGCACATCATATGTAAACAAAATAACTCTGACTATAGTATTATTACCACTCAGAATTTTCATCAAACAATTAGTTGGTGCAGTGAATTCCCATATTTCTCCTTTAAGTGAAAAATGGAATTTACAATCCTTCTATCTATCACAGATATAATAAAATTAAGACCTCTTATAGGATGAATCAATAGGTTAGAATAACCACTGGCTAAATGCAAGCCAACAACAGAAACCAACATGGAAATAAACACTGCCAAAACAGAAACATTTTCAAATCAGAAGATGTAATAAGGTGTGACAAGGTCAGTAACTACCCTGTTTTAATGCTACACGAAAACCTGACTCCAGTAAAGTCAAAAGAGAGGAAACTTGGTTTTTACCTGAAAAATTTCTCAGAAGGCCAGACTGACAGCACCTTGCTATCCCATTTATCAAAGTGAGGCACTGTCAAATGCTGCAAGCTCAGTATTATCAGGGAGAGATTTGATGCACCATGTGAGCTATTCACTTAAGATTTTTCCTATGTCTGATTTCAAAGGCCAAAGTTATCTGTTCTCCCAATTAGCTCTACCATCATCCTCCTAGGTGGTGGCTGAAGCTTTAAGTGACCACCTTGCAAACCACTACAGATGCCCACCTCCCTGCTGAACAGCTGGGGTTCACACAAACACCCACTATCTGACAATACCAGCACCTGGGCTATGCTGGAGCACAGCTCTGTATCCCCAGTGCCACATAGCTCCAGGATTTCTTGCTGTCCAAACACAAGTTTGCATCACTAAGCAACACAAAGGCATCACAGCCAACATGCAGACTATTGATCACTGAATAATGAGCATTAATTGGGCTGCTGAGGCCTCCTCAGTACTTGCTATCATCTTGCTTCATGTTATACATAACCTTACCCATGTCAAGCACTACATGCATCCACTGCCTTCCTGTTTTGGAAACACTGCCTTAGAGAAATTAGTTGTGGTACATCAATCATAGAAGTAAGAAGAAAATCACAGTCTTGTGCATGTTGTAGAGAGTTTTTGCTTTAATCCCACAGAAATAGCTGCTAGAGAAAAGAGGAAAGAAAGAGAGAGAGAAAGAAAAAAAAAATCCCATGCCATGAACAGGAAAGAGAAATAACTGCAATTTAAGCACAGTCTAAAATATAACTTGGAAGAAGAGAAGTTTGTAGTTCATACAAAAGAGTTGAGCACCAACCAGTAGGGACCTGTATCACTCTCTGGATGCTAGGGGAATATATTTCTCTGGTCTACCTTCTAATTACTCTGCTTTCTCAGAATTAGGCGTTTTTAGTCATCAAACAAAGTTCCTAGAGGAAATTTACACTCTCATTGATATTACTATGTAATTCAAACAAGCAGAATGCAGGTTATCATTGAGTTTGAATACATCCTAGACTTGTATTTTATAAAAGCTCAATTTTTTTTTGTAATGTTCTATGTCTTGTTTCGTTGTTTTATGGGAAATGGGAACTGTTTGAATTACTTCTTGGCACAGTCACTTAATCATACAGTGTTTTATCTTTTCACAGACACCAAGTAGGTATATAAGGTACCAACAAAAACTATCAGTCAATTCTTTTCATCTCTTCTGTCTCCACCTAACACTAAACACTTCAGTGAGTAAGATCTGGGCTATTGCTACTCTACATGCACTAAAGGTATTTTGCACAACTAAAATGAGGCTATTTTTCAGAATACCCGCCTCTTATCCTCTAACACATAGCATATGGTACCATGCTTGTGGCAGAGCACAGATCTAAAATTAGGACTTCAGATCAGTATTAAAATGGTAAATTTTGCATGAGCATTTAAGTACAACTGAGGTTTTGTAATATTTTTTACTTAGAAAACTGAATCTTAAAATTGATTCTTTCATATACACATTGGCTAAGGCTGCTCTAAGACATGTTACGAGGTAAATTTTCAGCCATAACTCAATGTTTACCAGTTTCATTATAAAAACACAAGTAAATCTGTTCATCTCTCATTATATATGATTTCCAAAAACATTGTTTTCTTTCATCAGATGAACATCATCATAATCTGACACAGGTTAAATTTGTTGATGGCCGCCACTTTTCAACTGTACAAAATGTTCCAGATTCTGACGTAAAACCACATCTTTTGGCTTTTATTCCTTTGGGACTATTCTTTGAATATAATTACACAAAGCTTTCTTTCTTATTTACTTTGGTGAACAACTACACTAGAAAACCTAGATAATAGAAGATAACTATAATATAATAACTAGATAATAGAAGGAAGCACACTCCAGGTTTATCTTTTAATTTATGCCTTTGAGAAACAGGACTTGTTCTGCATCTCAGCAAAGTCTCTCCATGCCTGAGATTTCACAGAACTCAGTGATCAACTGCACTGCTGGTCCTAGAATTCTCCCTCCAAATTCCTCCTCTGGCTGATGGACACAACCAAAGACTGCTTGAAACAGTAGAGAGATCTTTTTAAAAGATGCTATGAAAAACTTAGTGCAGTGTTAAGACTTTATTCTTCTCTCAATTCCACATTCTGATACCACCTGGCATGAGGTCTCCAGGAATTAGGGAAAAGGAATAAGAGCAGTATGAAGGAAAACATCAAATACTATGAGGTTACAAAGACCTAATGAGTATCTGTCAATGGAGAAATACAGAAAGAAGTCTATCTATCTGTCTGCCTGTAGCTATGTCTACAGACAGATGAACTTGGGTGTATAATAGAAGCAATATCATACTGAAAATATTCACTACCACGTACTCTTTGGGGCCAGTACTCAAGTGAAAAAGAAATGCAAAGCATTTATTTTATTTTCTGTATTCTTAGGAGGTCTCTTCCCTCACGAATAACATAGAATCCTTGCAAGGAGGAAACAGTTCTTCTCATAAACCAAAACCAATATAGTAATTGTTTTAGTAGCAGAGCTAGTAACAGATATGAAATGCAGAAAGAAACCAAACATAAAAGAGAGAAAGAAGCAGCAGAAATTTGTGAGACACATACAGAAGTCATTACCAGTGTCTGCATTATAGCACATCTTAACTTAGAATCATAGAATTGTTCAGGTTGGGAAAGACCTCTGCAACTGATGTGATTTAAAGTACCTGTTGCTCAAATTAAGGCACTACACACTTGTAGCTTTACAATACTTTTTAAATGAGAGATGTCTTTAAGGTAATAATCTCAGAAACATAAAGATCATGATCTTATTTGCAGATAATATTTGGTGGCAGTTTCATTTACATCACCCCAGTTATTTTCTGTGATATTATACATAAAGGAATTTAACACTTGTGTAGGTATTATATACAGAAACACATACACACACATACATATATATGTATATATACATATAAATAAATACATATGAAAGCACCTTTGTTGCTTACCTTCCAAGCTTTCTTGTTCATCTGGAGTGAAAGTATCCATCTGACTCTGCTCTCTCAAGAAATGGATGACTGCATAAACCAAGCGCTTGACTGATGACATGTTGAAATTGATTTTCTGTTATGTCTTAAAAACAACAGAATCTCTTATTTCAGAAAAATGAATTCCTACAGTATTCCAACCTCCTAGTAACCTCAGTAACAAGTATACACAATACATAAAACATTATCATTCACCAGAAAGCCCAGTAATACAATACCTTGAAAAAAGTGGTGAAATTGCATGTAGCATGGAAAACTGCTACAATCATCTCCTCTAACTATCAGCAAAAAACCCACATATTTGCTCCAATTCATTCCTGGAGGAAAATTCACCAAGGCTGAAATAATTTAGCAACTTATTTTTCATTTATAGGTTTTTCTATGGTTCACTTTATTTCTAAGACATATACACTTGCAAGGAGCACATGCTGAAGTCAAAACCAATTAAAAAGCTACTGTGACAACTATAATAACATAAAGAAACACACTTCAGTAAAAGTTGTTTTATGATATGACATGACATCCTTTGCTAAAAGATGGTCTATGGTCTGATAGTGGTGTTATCCTTTGCTAAAAGATGTTCTGTGGTGTGACACACATGGTGTTATCTTTCAATAAAAGATGGTCTATGGTGTGACGCACACCATGTTATCCTTCAATAAAAGATGTTCTGTGATGTGACACAGACAGTGTTATCCTTTGATAAAAGACGTTCTATGGTGTGATATGGTGTTATCCTTTGATAAAAGATGTTCTACGGTGTGACACACATGGCGTTATCCTTTCATAAAAGATGTTCTCTGGTGTGACACATTATTGTCCCTTAATAAAAGGTATTCTATGGTGTGACACAGAGTTATCCTTTCATAAAGGGTGTTCTATGGTGTGACACACTATTATCCTTTCATAAAAGGTGTTCTATGGTGTGGCATGGTATTGTCCTTTCATAAAAGGTGTTCCGTGGTGTGACATGGTGTTATCCTTTCATAAAAGGTGTTCCATGGTGTGACACACTATTATCCTTTCATAAAAGGTGTTCCATGGTGTGACACACTATTATCCTTTCATAAAAGGTGTTCCACGGTGTGACACGGTGTTATCCTTTCATAAAAGGTGTTCCATAGTGTGACATGGTGCTCTGAGCAGTTTATTGTCACTTTGGACAAAGAAATGGAACACCGTGACCTCAGTACATACTTGTGATTAGTGACACTACTGGCTCAGTCTGATCTCCATTCAGCATCAGCTAGGAGTTACATAACTTGGAGGACAATTTTAATTACAACTTTTCAAGTTATTTTTCCTTAAACCATTTCGATTTAAAAGCGCACAACCTTATCCAGTTCTTCAAGCAAAGCAGGTTTAAAATATAGTATTAAATGAATGGCAAGATCAGGACCAGCTCTTGGTACGTTATTTTCTCTCCACAACCTGCGAGCAAACCGGTGTGCGGCCAAACCCGCACCAGGCAAATCTAATCGTGGAGACGGGGAAAGCCGGGAAGGCCAGCGGCCGAGGATGCACAGACGTGAGCACTGGGGTCCTCTGCCCGCCCCCCACGAGGGACAGCGCAGGTCCCACCGGCCGGGGCTGCACAGCCGGGGACACTGGGGTACCCTATCCGCCCCCCCCGAGGGACAGCGCAGGTCCCACCGGCCGGGGATGCACAGCCGGGGACACTGGGGTACCCTATCCGCCCCCCACGAGGGACAGCGCAGGTCCCACCGGCCGGGGATGCACAGCCGGGGACACTGGGGTACCCTATCCGCCCCCCACGAGGGACAGCGCAGGTCCCACCGGCCGGGGATGCACAGCCGGGGACACTGGGGTACCCTATCCGCCCCCCACGAGGGACAGCGCAGGTCCCACCGGCCGGGGATGCACAGCCGGGGACACTGGGGTACCCTATCCGCCCCCCACGAGGGACAGCGCAGGTCCCACCGGCCGGGGATGCACAGCCGGGGACACTGGGGTACCCTATCCGCCCCCCACGAGGGACAGCGCAGGTCCCACCGGCCGGGGATGCACAGCCGGGGACNAGGTGAGGGCGGAGGAGCGGGGGGGCCGGGGGCCGCCTGTCCGGACTGGAAGCCGTGGGAGCCCGGAGCCTCCCGCCGCTGACGGGAGGTTCTCGTCCCTCGCTCGAGTAGCCGGGCCTGAGCCCCAGGCCGAGAGGGAGTTGCCGCAGGGGTACGGGGCGCGCTCCGAGGGGCCGGGCAGACAGTGGGGCCGGAAACCCGACTTCCTGTGGGGGTTATTGCCCCAGGTCCTGGCGCGTTTCTCGCAGCCTGCCCTCCCTGCCGTGAGCTCCGTTATGCACGGCTTCCAGGTGGGCAGGGTGGGCGAGGCGAGGCGAGGTCTCCTCTTGGTACTCTTTGCACTGAGTGTCACACTCACTGCAGGAGAAATGGGCAGGAACACAATGGATTGAGGGATACGGCTGTAGCAGCGGGGCTCTGCAGCAAGGTGTATGTGAAGCGAGACCGGCAGTGTGCTTATAGTAGCTTTATAAAAAGGTGTGTCACTACTACACGTTGTAGGACAGGTGAGACAGGTACTAGTATACTGTCGAAAGGTTTTAAAATAGGAGATTACTTCTTTTCTCCTAAATGAACACTAGCTATAAATGGACCCCAGAAAACCGGTGTGAAAGAGGGCTTGTAGTCAATTCTAGGTGGACTAGACAAATGAGCATAATTTATTTTGGCCTCTCAGTTTTTCTTAAGGACTACATTTGATAGGAAGCACTGAAGTAGTAGGAGGGTCACGTTGTGATAAAGAGAACGGAGCTGAATTTCTGCACGAAATGAAAAAGATGGTTGCCTCACATGGTCTTTTGAGAAATGAGTCATGTGCTTACTGCACAAAGTGTACAGTTTTTGTCCTATTTCACAGCCTTTGTTCATGTCAAATTAGGATTGAGGAGTATTAGCAGATAGAAAATAAGAATCAGAAATTTTTTTTCGTAAGGCTCCTGCTGCTGTTGAAAATCAAGTGATTTATTTTCTGTTTCTAAATAAAGTGCACATCTATTTTCTTTTCCTAATTTACATTTGCTTTCCTTTATTTGTATAGTCATTTTCACTGTTCTCCATTTTTTGGTTGACTGTCTTTGTCTTACAGATTTTTCCATTAAAAAGAAGGAAAGAATGGAAGTTCTTTGTTTTTCTTTAGATAAAAGGTTTATCTTTGGTTGCAGTTTGCATTTGGACAATAAAGATATCTCCTTCTTAAGTAAAAATTAGTAGAATGGGGAATGGTCACTGCACTTCATTAATTGTGATTTTTTTTTTCCAAGTCATCATTTCAGTGTGCCCAAATAATTGTTTCATAAAAGAGAGTATTCTTGAACATGTCATAGTGACCTCTTAACTTTCAAAAGTTAATGAGTTGGTCACAGAATCTTGAATAGGTTCTGTCTCAGCTTCTGTTTTTCCTGAGGGCATCTTAACATGAGATAAAAATTACGGTTCTCAGCAAGTGTCAAGTATTATGCCTTACATTAGATAAAATGATGTTAAGGTTTGATTCTTTTGGTTAAAATAGGCAGCTTTGCAGAAGGAGGCTTTTTCCAATTAATTTTTTTTTGCCATTCAGTTTCAAAAGATTCAAATATTTAGATTTGATTCAATAAAATACATGGGAAAAAAAGCCAGCTAGATTAATTAAGTAAGCACAGAAGTCTGTTTATTTTATGAGGATATTCTTATATATGAAAAGAATAAAAGAAGACACACTGATTTAAATAATTTCAGTGTTCTAAAATAATTTTCTTGGATTCATGAATTCTGGGATATTTCTTTGAAAATCTTCAAAATCAGGTTTTGAGTATGAAAATCCATGTACATGAATGAGACAGGTACCAACATACTGTACTATATACAGGTATCAATATAATGAAAGAAAGTGGAAAGAAGCTCTGAACACTGGCATTTCTCTTGCTGAGGAAGAAAACCAGCAAGAAACTGAGATTGGGAAGAGGCAGAAGGAATGACACTGGAGGGCAAAGAAATGGGAAGAACTTTTATAGTAATTTTCTTATTTCATACTTACAACAATAATGTGTCTGTTTGCTTTCATTGAAGTATTGGGTCCACCACCTCAGAAATGGCAAAGGCCAGGCAAGACATTTGGGACATTTTTGCCTTTCCCTATGATCTGTAGACTGCATAACCCCTTCTGTGTATTGCAGCAGCAATGTTTTCTGTGGTCAAAAGCAACAGCTACCATCTTTCTAATCACAGCAGGCTTCTGAAGAGCAGTTTATCTATTAGATGGAGTTTGCAGAACAAAATTATTTCCTGGACTGGGTGAAACAAAGCTGTTGAACTGGGAAGCATTTTGTGGATTTTATTTTATCCATGGAGCACTAGTTAGACCGTGCTAAGCAATGCTGTTAACGTATTTTGAGGACATACCTGTTCTATCATTCTCGCTATAAAGCAAGAAATGCCTGGTTTGGAAAGATTTCTTTAAAATAGTTTGGGTTAGTTCAAAAGTCTAACCTTTGTTCAGCAGGAGTCAGGATGAAGTACCTCAGAAGGCATGTAAGATAATATGTACATTCAGTACTATCTTTTCAGAACAGTCTAGGAATTAGGGACTTCCTAACACAAAACCGTTTTTTTCGTATCATCTTGTATAAAAATCTGTGCAGTGATACCTTTTTGTATTGAAATTGTCTCCTAAAACTCTCTTGCTGGTTATGTTGAAAGTTACAGGTTATAAATTGATCCTTGTTCGTTCTCTCCATCCTCTTCATGATCATTTAGATCTCTGAAGTACTTCCTCAGTTGTGCTTTTTTTTTTTTTTTTTTTTTTTTTNTTTTTTTTTTTTTTCCTTTTGTCCACTCCGAAGAATCCCAGTGTAGTTGGTATTTGTACTTTGAATGGAGTCCATTGCTCGATGCAGCTGACTGTTTGTAAGTCATCATTATTTCTAAGTCATCATGACTTGGTAGAACAGAAAAAGGTTTTGGCAAGTGGGAGAACTTGAAAGAGTTTAGCTGTTGAGAGGACCAGAAATGCATGTAGTATGTATGTGCTTCATGCTTGTTTCATAATGAATTTCTGTGTTTTGTTCTATTCCACCTCTACTAAATCCTATTATTTCCTTCTTTGAAGCTGCTTCTTTATTGATGTTTCTGCTGAACTGTTTTGTCTCCAGAATGATTAGATTTCTCACAGCTTATCCTGTGTATATAAGTCAGAAGTGTGTGTCATTTATTAAGACTGAAATTCACTTTGTTAGTGGTTTTAAACTTTCCTGTGTTGTGACAGTCTTTTTCATCTTTTTATGGCTGCCTTTAGTACTGCATTATCTTGAGTAAATAATCATGAGTTAATTTTGTCACTTCATTAATCCTATCTTTTTGTAGATGATGTATGAAGACATGAAAGAATACAGAACCCTGCATAGAACCCTGCAGGATTCCATAGGTCACATTGTTCCATTCAGAAAAATAAGCAGCCGTTTCTAACAGCCTAGTTTTTAAAAACATTTACCTGCAAGAGGATCTACCTTCTTGTCTCACAGCAGCATGGTTTCTTTAGGATCTTTTGGTCAACACTCTGTGGAAATAAAATAGACTATATTAACTGAACTACAGATTTGTGAGTCTGAATTTTTCTCTATAGAGGAGATTCTTTTTCAGTAAATGTTCATCTGTGTTCAGATGAGGGAAGGTGAGGCGAGGGCAGTGGTAATTATACTTGTTTCTGAGCAAAATATTACTAGGCACATGTGTTTTTCATACTATCTCTAAGAGAAGTTCCATCTTTAACATACACTTTTTATTTCTACAGTGGAATGTTAGATAAGCAAAGTTCTTTGCCGTATTAATTGTGGTGAAACAGTATTTCTCATAACCTGTAACCAGCCTGCAAAGCACAGTGTTACTAAATCACTTTTCACTCAAAAGCCAGAGAAGAAAGCAGGCTTCATTTCCTTTTCTAATCTGTGGTGTTGAGCAGGCTGTTTGGGATTTTGCAAGCACTGAAATGAACATGGCGTGTTCATAATGCACTGTCTGCCCAAGAAGAGCACTGGTTTAAAATGGTAAGCAAGTAAGGTAGAGTGGGTCATCATTTGCTATGAAGACACACAGTTTTCCAACTAACTAACGATGGCAAGAGAACATTTCTCATTGCTTTGACTGTATGAGACAAGATTAGCAAGAAATCAAAGCATATTTCCATGGAAGAGGCTGAACTGATTAGCACTGGGTGTAAATCAAGGCAAGTGTTTGCAAACTCCCAGTATTTTTTTCTGTCCTGCAGTACCAGTTCTTTTTCAGATAGAGTCAACAAGTTGTTTCTCATGCGTTAGCTGATTGCATTCAAGTACTGAGCTATCCTGGGAGTGTGTTGTTTGCACTAAACAGCCTGTGCTTCACCTGCTGTTTATTGCTGGCATGATGGAAATATGATATATGCTTATGTAGCAGCGCCTGAGAAAGCTGTAAGACCTTAAAAACAATTTTTTCCCCACTTTGTTTCCACAGTTCACCTGATAATAGAACGAAACAATAAGACAACCTCAGTGAAGGCCTTGTGCTTCTGACTCAGTGTAGTACAATTACTGCCTGCATCCAAGTGTTGATAAGTATATCCTAAGATCCTGCAAGCAAGTTACTGTGATACAGGTTTGCTGTGACACACAAGGGATACAGTTCACAGAATGCTGTGAAACCTTAATTAGTAGTACTAGTAATTTGTGGTTTGGGTTTTTTGGGTGTGTTGGAGTTTTGTTTGTTTGGTTGTTGGGTTTTGTGCTGGTTTTTTCCCCTAGAACCATGGATACCATAATTTTAAAGATCAGACACTCTGCAGAAGCCATACCCTAGCATTTCTGTGTGTTCCACTGCAGACCACTGTGTGAAAATCACGTCCTTATATGAAAGTCAATCAGACCAGTTTCTAAATTCCTTTTGTTTAAAAACTGCTGGAGTGAACTGGGGGAAGGGGAGAAGAAATAAGTGAGTTTTATCATGTTTGAGCACACTGGTTTGAGTTCCTACTTAAGGTCTGGGCTTTTTGTTAGCTGCCACGGAGCACCTTTTCAGTTAGTTTTCTCATGTTAATTCTATTGGAAAACCATTAAACATTTGTTGTCAGACAGTAAGGTCATGAGCACTAAGAGTAATGAATGTATCAGTAAATATTTTTACATGTTTGCATGACTTCTAGGTTTTTTTGACTTGCTCATTTAGATTGGAGGAGCTAAAAGTATAGTTGATGTGGACTGTACAGTGAACTAAGTTGCAGAGAATTTTTTTTTTTGGAAGATGTGGTGACAAAATCAAGGTTTAGTGTCAAAGTCTGCTAGATTTTCTATTTCTTCAAATGCAGCTTAAAAAATCAGTTTCTAATGGCAGTTATGGAACTTTAAATTGGGAAGTACTAAACATGCTATCCTTTTGCTACAGTAAGATATGTCTGTGCCAAACACAGTTATGACACAGAGCCAAATACTTTTCCAAGGAAAATGGCCCAGGAATTCGAGGCATGTATTCACTGTTCCATATACTGTTACGAGCCAAACAGATGAGAGGACTGAGAGGCAAAATGGAAAAAGGACTTCAGATGTGTTTGTCTGGCAGAAAAAAGTGATGATTTGTGTTGAAGGGTTATAGTTTCATTCCTTTGGCTCAGCTGAAATAATATTGCCCTGTGATTAGCTTTGAGCCATTTAACTCTGCTGGTTCTGTCTTGGAATTTTTTTCCTGTTCTTGCTTTTATCTTGTGCTACCCAGTTCTCTTATTTTGGTTGATTTTGTCCTTGCTTTACTACAAGATACACAGTTACTTCTTCTCTGAAGTTGTGAGTCAAAACTGAAAGCAATATGAAAGTATATTTAAAATTCAAGCAAAAACTAAGGATCTCTAAATAATACAAATATTTTAGCCTGTTACATTTTTCTTAAAGCCCATCCTGTGAAACAGGTCAACTGTAATGTACATTTAATTAGATGGTGCTGAATACTCATTGTGATTTGGTTTTGAAATCCTTTTTAACTTCATTTAAATTTTTTTAAAAATTCCATTTCATGTGAGGCTTGACTGTTAAAAAGTTTGCTTAAACCATGCCTGTCTGCTATCATTTGTACATGTTTGGTAGCACTTGAGTCTGACTCCAGGGAAGTGCTGATGTATGGCTATTACTCGAGTACCAAATAGCTTGTCCTGAGGCAAACTGTCAGTTTTTCTATTGCCTTAATAGGGTGTTTCTCGTTTTTTGTTTTGTTTTTCATGTTGGTGAGGCCACTAGGTGGAGTCAAAACATTGAGTCCTGTAGATATTGATTGCAGGTAACCGGTGGGTACGGTCTTCACATGCACAGTGCTGCTTTCCAGCTTGCAGCACTGCTTCTCCTGCAGCCTGGAAGAACAGGAAGTGTTGTTTAGCTAAGATACGCTGTTTCAAAAAATAGAAGGACCAAAATGTTGCTCTTGAATTTAAATTCCAGCATTTTTAATACTGTATGTTACTGATTGAAAGAGTTGTTGATGACGTTAGTTGTGATTTACAAATCTGCTCTTACTTATGTCCATAAGAATGTCCTCTGAAGGTATACTTAAGGTCCAGCAAGAAAAACTTAATTGTATTTATTTGAATTAGAGTATTTAAGAACTCAATGACTAAATTATCTGAATCTGCACACACACACACACGCACACACACCTCTGTCTTTCTCTCTTTTTAAAATCTTGGCTCTCACTTCACTTCTGAAGCTGTTGTCTCAGGTCTTTTTCAGAAGAGAATATAGTTTTCCATCCTGCATGAATCCAATATACCCTGATTTTTGTGTGGCTACGTGGAACTGTCAAATCTGTTTGCAAGTACAATAAATTGGTCTGTATATATTTTTCCCAGAAATATATTCATTCCTTTACTTTACTCTGTAAAATTATACTTGTTGTTGTGACTAATACTGTTTAGGTGAAGATTAATTTGAAAACTGAAAGTGCCATTAAAGAGTCATGGATGGAATTATAACTATCAATTTGTAATCAGACTTAAATGAGACAGCAGGCTTAAATCTTGACTGTATTATATAGTGATTGTCGGTAGTAGGAACATGTTGTGGACAAGCTTCCAGGTTTTTGTCTGCATTTTCTAAAGCTGGTGCTATGCCTCCCTGCTGCTTCTTCACAGATTGTGGCTTTCTCGTTTTATTTTAATAGTGTTAATGGAACATGCCAACAAAAGACTGCTTGGCACATATTTCAGTCATGGAAAATGTTTCTAAGCAAAACCAGATTTACACAAATGTTTAATATGTTTAAGATACTGCACAAGTTAAAAATCAAGTCTGTAAATTCAATTGCATTGTTTATCTTTGCAGCAGTTATGTTGACCACTGTATTGCTGTAATATAGAGTACTATAAAGGTTCTTCCCCTTTCTAAAATCAAATCAAATTTATATTTTCCAGAAGCAGCAAGTAATCAAATTGTAGATTTGTTGGTAAAAGAAATTACCTGTCATTCTGCAATTATTGCAGTCTGCAACTTAGAAGCTTTGCTTTATTCTTTAAAATCCTCTTGTAGAAGTACCTACTAAGCTTTGAAGTGTTATTCAACTTACTCTGCTTTGGTAGAAAATACCATTCTTACTGCTTTTGGGATTGGCAGATTAATACCGTAATTTGTGAGAACAGCTGCATCTGTAATAATCTCTGTTATAGCTGAAAGTCCAAACGAAACCTTGTGTGCCTTTCCTCCTGATGTTCTAAATGGATGAAGCACTGCACAATTGCATAAAATATTTCAGTCTGGCCCATACGTCATTCCACTGACGTTATTAGATGCCATAGGACTCACCCGAGAAAAAGGCCAGCGCAAGTTGCCAACAGAGGCCAGTTAGATACTTATTGTAAATATGCAATATAAATAAAGGTGTGTTAATTTTGAAGGACCTCACAGAAACTCAGGGACTGGAAGGGCATTTGGGGTGATCAAGTCTAGTCCCATGCTGCCTTGGGTAACCAAGTAACATAATACATTTTATAAGCCGGTCAAGCACCATGTTATAAATAGGGTGTTTACATTTGCTGGGACTTACTGGGCATCTCTTTCAGAATCTCACTGCCCTGATGCTTACAAATATCTGTTGCAATTCTAGCTTTCATGTATTCCTGACCAATTTATTCTAATTTGTTCTTATGCCTGTATTGCCTCTTAGCATCAATAGCTCTTTTTACTTTGGGGCATTTAAGTGGTATGCTTAATGATGGAAATCATCTTGAGACTCTTTTTGCTAGATTAAATTCATGCATTTCATATGTGTTTCTAGCAGTAGTGCAAGTTTAGGTTGCTATTGTCACTTTTTATCCTTTGTTTAGGCCAATACAGCTGTTTTGAAGTCACTTATCAGATGGGTGATGGTACTGGTTAGCTGGTAAAAAGCTGTCCCCCCTGGATGTTTTTGGTCCACTTTATTTTTCACCTGTGTGCTGTCCTGAATCTTTTCTAAGCGTGACCCTAGCAACAGTTGTGCTGATGCCATTGATGGAATGGTGTACATCTCGTTCCTAGCATTATTAATAGAACTTATATTCCAGTTATATATTTGGGAAGTTAAAAGTTCCCAGATACAATTTAATATTTTCTCTCTATCAGCATGACAAATGTAACTACAGAGCATTTTTGAACTTCATACTATTTTAGCTACAGGCTTCTTTCTTCTTTCTTGGTAGTCTATTTATAATATTTGACCTTGGCGTTGTTTCTTTGTTTTCTTTTTGAACAAAGTTACTAAATTACCATTTTTATTGCAGTCTGATACATGGAGTTTTGGGAATTTATTTGTTTATAGTGTTATGTAGATAAATAATTCAAAACAATAAGCCATTGAAGAAATGGCCAAGATTTCACCTGTGCAAATATATTTACTTGCACAGTTTTTTATTAAGCTGATGTCTGTTAGTTTGGTTCTTAGTACAGTCTGAGTGACTGGTAGGAAGGTAGCAACACATGTCTGTAAATGATTATATGAAGAATTATGTGTAGCAACTGATTTTACATGAAATGTTATGTTACAGTTTTTGAAGGCCCACCATCTCATTTGATCAGTTAGAAAAACTTTCTGATTTGTACTGCTTTTTTTAATCTACGTAAATGACTGCATCTTCCTATCAGCAGAAGCAAACAAGGTATCAGCATTTCAAAACTGGGGAGTTCTGTGTTTTCCTGTTTCTAACAGGTAGACACCATCTTGTTGGCATTTATGGCAATAGTTTATACATCTCTCAAATTTATAGGTATATGTCTTAATTAAACTAGCCAATATACTAAGAAAATCAGATGGCATCTTTTTTTAGTGTTTAAAAGTAGTGTTCTGCAGTAATCTGAGACCCTACATTCCAGTTCATGAACTCAGTCCAACTTTAATTATTAATAAATCTTGTTGGACAGGCTGAAATTGATGTAATATGTTGGTGCTGTGACTGTTTTAGTGTTCGTTTCGGATGATATGTAGTTGGTCAGTGGCAGGGCTGTATTGTCTGCATTTCTAGGCAAAGATACTGAATGACCAAAAGCCATAGGTTCCCTTTAAAAAAGAGTAGCTGCTTAGTATCCTTCACTTTAGCATACTTTTATGTTGTTCAGGCTGTTGTTTTCTTTTGACTCCCCTGTACTTTTATTTTGACTTTAATTTGAAACATTGTGTAGTCTTTCTGATGTTCTGGGGTGTGGGTGGCGTGGGGTAGAGTTCAGAACCTTGAACATGTTTCTGAGGATCTTCCCCTTTAGTTCCCGAGAGGTTGTATCAGGCCTGTACTAGCAGTGTGTGAAAAACTAGACACAGGGGAGTCCACTGAGAATCTGTTAATGACTTAATGAAGTACTGTTCTTTAATGGATTTGTAGATTCAGGGTGGAGTTCAGTAGATTTTTGGGATGGGAAACTAATGCATTCTGAGAATGTTGATACTTAAGCTTTTGCTTTCATGAGAGCACGTTCTTTTATCCTAAACTTCTATTTGGATTTCAAAGTTTCAGTAGTCCAGTGAAGAAGTTACTAAAGCATTAGTGCCAGAATTCAGTTGGTATCAGAGAAAGAGACCAGAGGTGGAACAAATGTTTTTTATTTACACTTCATTTTCAAAGTGAAATTGTCAATATTCTGGACATTGATTTTTCTGTATGCTACTAAAGGGAAAAGTAAACAACTTGCCTACGCTGGAATGGGAAGACTTGAAGAATCTGTGGTAACAAGGAAAATAAAGTCTCAACATAAAGCGTAGATAGAAATGTTGTCTTTTGGTTTTGTCTTGCATCAAATAATTTTGGTTAGGCTATTTCTAGAGAAATTATATTATAGAATTGGAAGACTTTTGACAAAAAGTTTTGCCTTCCTTGAAACAGAAACCATGCCTGCAGCCCTTCTCAGTTTGTTGGCATTTCACTCTTCTGCTTTGTTATTCCTTCAAGCTAAAACTGCCTGTCTTTTATGCATGTTCCTTGCATTGTATGCCAAAACCTCCCTGTGCACTTACACATACCAGATAGATTTTACAATAAAATCACTACAGGTACAGTGGCTAGTGTTAAGAGAAAAAGTTACTTAATGTAAGATAGTGTTAAGTAAACATCCTTTATTAGTGAGATCTCTGTGTATTTCTTTAGTTATGGTTGAAAATTTTAAGTTGTCATTATTACCATAACAACATGTGATTTTTTAAAATTTATAATTTTTTTTTAATTATGTGGCTGAAATAGGAAGACAGATAGGAAGTCCCTGACAGCCAGGGTTCCTCCTATGATAGCAAACACTGCAGCAAGTTTTACTACTTAAATGCAAGCTGTCTTTTAATTATCATCAAGTTACTATTTTCCTCAAGCAATGACTTCAAATGTAACTGAGCTATTAATGTAGTCACTGGGTGGACATCTTGTTGGCTGTATGGATTTCTAGTAGTCCCACTTCAGTCAGTTGCCTGATTCTGTATCCTTCTCCTTCAAACAATCAAGCTGAGTGTTGGTTTGTTGGGGTGGAAAGGTAGAAGCCTGTGTTTCTGAAGCCAGTTTCAGTCTTACTGTATTGGTTTCTCCAAGCCACTTTTTTTCTGAATGCTGCCAAAAAGATTAGTGAAAAGGCAGCCATTAGTTCTCCGCACACTAAGATCAGTGTGAATGTAAGCTTTTCTGCTAGCTGAAAGAAGCTGAAATACTGTTGATTGGAACTACAGTTGATAGATTAATACATAAATCATAGTAAAGGAATGTACCTCTTCTGGTAAAAGAGTGAAACTGTCTATTTAAAATCCACAACAATTAAAGGAATAAATTTGCAAGTGAGTAATAACTAGAAGGTTTCCTCCCATGCTGATTATCTGGCAGACATCCTGTATAAATACAAAATTATTTGCCATAATGAATATGATCAAGTGATATTTTTTATGTCTTATTTTGTGCAAGTCTGCAGTTCTTGTTCTTTATCATCTGCAAATCACTATGTGGGTTTTATTCCTTACTTCAAAAATGTTAATACTGTCTATTTCTGTAGAGTTCCAGTAACTGCAATACTGTTTTCCTTAGAAGGTTGAGTTGTAATTTAATCTGCATGGTTTTGTCAATACCAAAGTTTTTGTCCCTGTTTGCTCTTAGTCATACTCTAAATGGAAAAGGTGGAAGACAGATTTATTTAAAAATTAGACTTAATTGATAAAGATAACAGCTCTAAAAAGGACTTTGTTCTTCCTTCTAAAAATATTCTGATGCTCATTTTTTAATGTTTACTATAAACCGTCTCTTGAACTGGAATCTTGTTATGCAGAGATCATTTTTATACTTTCAGGTCCATTGGGCCACAGCTTGTGTTGAGAATGACATTAGGAGCAGAAATTACAAGCCAGCTCAAGGCTTCTTCATACATAGCATCAGGACGAAACCTTTTGAGATGGGACCTGTCACCAGAGGAAATTAGAGCAAGAACAGAAGAACTAATCAGGAAAACAAAGCATGTATATGACAGTGTTGGGATGCTTGAAACTGAAGAAGTAACACATGAAAATACTGTACGGCCTTTGGCAGATATAGAAGTGGAATATGCAGGTTAGTGTGTGTTTTCTGTAATTCTTTGCATAAAGCATTCCATTTGCACATAAGGAATCATTGAGAAAAAATAGTCGTTGCTTACAATTTTGATCCCTTCTGTTCCTGTGTAGAATGTATAGAGGCCTCTCAAGAGTCCTCTAGTCCTGATAATCTTTTAGGTCCTCTCAGAGAACTGCATTAGTCACCTGTTTTGGTTTTGCATGTGATCCTTCACCCAGTTACATTTCCAACTGTGTGCAGCTGCCAGGGGACACTGCAGCAGTGTAGACTGCAGCATCTGTGGTATGCATAGTGCATGACACGGGGTAAGCAGTCTTTTTTTCAGATACTGCGGAATCTGACACAAGCAAGTTGAATGGAGTAATGGAAAGGTTGATAAACTGTTAGTGGAGAAAATGTGATGGTTGAGAATGAGGAATTTTTGAATGTGTTATTGAAAGAAGTCTTCTTTACTTGCTCACTTTTAAATTGTGGCCTGTGAGGCCTTGAAGAACCCAGGGAGAGGTTGGTCGTGCAGTCACATCTAGATTGTTCTGAATGAATTATCATGCCATACCAATGTGTGGGTGAAGTTTAATGGTCAAACACAGGTAATTCAGTTAATTTGTCAATAATTGTCAGAGGAGATGGGTAAAATACAAACTGCATATTGGGTGTCTTTGTTTAGAAAAACCTTTCAGGTGGTGGCTGCATTACTTATAAAACAGTGAGTGTAAAAGATGTCAAGTTCTTTTACATACTTTAAAAAAATCTACAGTAGCCACAGAGGTGCTAGAAACAGCCACCTTGACTTTGAGCAAAATCTTTGACTAGCAAAAAAGAGCAGTCTGCAGCTCCAATGATTTTGATGTAATATTAGTCTGGATTTCACATTATTTTAAATTGCAGTTTAGGCACATCCAGTGAATTGGCTGGAGTTTATGCTGGCATACTCATAAAGACAGTAATCTTCATTCAGAAAGCTTGCTGCCAGATTGAGTTTTAATTCTACCGATGTACCGATATACCAATTTGGTATAATTATTTTAAGTCTTTTCACCAAGGCATAGAACTCTCTTCCTTAAATTAAACTAGAAGGAAAATCTGTGTTTGACTCAGAGAATAGTGGCCGTCAGCTTCTCAGCATAGCCACAAAGACTTCATGAAAGATGTACTTTTTTCACTACATCCTATTGCAGTAGTGGGTCACATTTAAGCTTTTAATGCTAATCTTCAAAACTGTAAGTGACATTATCAGGACCTACTGTGAAACAGCCCATGACATACAATAGGGATGCATTTCCACAGCAAGACTTCCATTAGAACCTTGGAATTTAAGGCCTGTGTATCCTTTTCACATAAAAGACCTACCCCGGTAACTGGAACTTGTTATCCAAAAAGCCAGAGATGACAACAGACCTTAAATTTCACTTGGAAGCTGCCAAAACTCACTTTATCATTTTGAAACATCTTGGCATAAGGGCAGGAGGTGAAGGGGAAAGTTTCCTGTGGACTTAAAGAAGAACCACATGCCCATGTTTGCATTTCTTAAACTGTCTTGGAGCTTGATAAAATGACTGCACATTGCATAAAATTACAAAGCTTTAAATCAGGCTAATAGGTTGTTACTCTAAAATCTGCTTTTGGAAGGGTAGATGGTAGAGACATTATAATTTGATTTTTAATTAAGAAAATTCATTTTTATATTAGGATTTCTATTCAATGTCATTTTAAGATGTAATATTCTTTTAATAGGCAAGGATTTACTTAATCTCAAAAGTATATTCTAAAAAAGTACTATTACTCAGCTTCCAATCTCTTTGAAATTCAGAATGCATGGGCAGCAGCTTCTCTGTTTGCCATGTTGTTTCTCATTAAATGCAGAAGAGTACAGTACATGGGGATTTGACACTCTGCTCATAACAATGTAAAAATAACTTCAGGACAGATGGGCATGTTTGAAAGATTCAGAGCTTCTGACTTCAAATGCTAACATGGAAGCGTCTGTGCCAGCTACAAAACGTCAGTCTTCACTTACATGACTTTTGGAAGATGAACCGTTCCTAATGTATTTATATACCTTTCAGCTGATTTTGTAGAAGATGATGAGATAATTAGGCCTGGGGTTTAGAAATCTTCTGTAAAATGTTTGTTACAATGGTATGTGGTTTTGTCCTTTCACCTGTTCAGTTTTACATTACCTGTAATCACTTCATTTGCTATATGTGTCAGGTTGCTTTGAATATTTTTTTCTTATGTCTTCTATAAATGTCAAAAGGGGGAAATTCCTTATCCTTAAAGCATGTCGGTCCTTCTGTATTCATTGCCTCTTATTTAAACAGTGGAAAGAAGCATGTTGGATTTTCCCCAGCACGTCTCCCCTGACAAAGAGATACGCTTAGCAAGTACAGAAGCTGACAAAAAACTGTCAAATTTTGATGTGGAGATGAGCATGAGAGAAGATGTGTTTCAGAAGATTGTTTATTTACAGGTAAATAACAGTAAGTCTGCATAACTTGTGAAATGCATCTAAATGTATCTAAAATTAATTGGTATACACAATGCTTTTCAAGATGACTTTGTGTTTCCTTTTTGTGTCTGTGCCACTCAAATCTTTCCAGTGGGACACGGCTATATAACAGAAAACAGTGTATTATGCTGTTCCTCTTTGCCTCTCATATCTAAATCTCTGTATCCTTCTCTCTCCATTGCAATAGCTTTGACTTTTGTCTAGTCTCCCAATGAACTGGTACAAGGAAGCTAAACTAATAGAAGGAAGCCTATTAGGAAGAGAGTTTTTTGGTTTCTACTGGCTGAGCTACCTGAATTTGTTCCAAGAGGGAAGGAAGAAAAGAGGCAATATAGCAGTGTACTCACATTGGCTTATACTGCTTTTGAATTTGTGTCCAAAGTTATGCTTTATTGAAAAAGTAGAGAATTTTAAATTTGAAAGTTGTTTTAAGTTATGACAGTTAATGAGAACATATAAATGGGGTTGACCTCCGAAAGTACCTCCTTTGATCTGCTAATTATAGACAACTACATTGTATCCTCTTCTTCATCTGTTTCTTCAGCCTCAAAATAAAACTAAGTTAAAAGATGCATTTGCTGTTGAACTAGTTTCTGTCCCTTTTGTGTTTCTGTTTAGCTTCTCTTTTAATTGAGCACCTATATGTATCTCCTATTCTTCATTTGTACTGTTTATTTTGCAGCACAAGTAGAAAGAATATTTGGTTTTGTTCAAATATGTCTAGTGACATTTAGCAATAATTTTCTGAAAAGTGCAATATAAGGGTAATGCAAGGAACCTATCTAATGTGATAACCAAAAAATATATATTTTTCTGTGCTTTAGATATGAATTTTTCCTGTCAGCCCCACTGATTTTTAATCTTCTTGTAATGCTCATAAGATATTGGAGCCCTGTTTCTTGGAATCATCATTTGTGCTTTTTGCCGGCTTGACTGGGAATTAAAATAATGCTTGCAGAACCTTGCTAAAGTGCCTTCCATTACAACTGTCTTCTTTTTCTGTGTCTTCCAGGGAAATTTTCAAGTGTTCTCCTCTAGCTGGGTATTCTTGTTACATGTTTGTGGAAGTATATAGTAGCCCCATTTTGAGTATGTTCTGTTGTGTGTTGGCAGATAGTGCCTTGTGTTGGTATTTTCCCCCATGTACTTTATGTTGATTTTTTTTCTTTTTCCCCTGCTCTGTTGCTAGTAATTAAATGGTTTGATTTGTATATATTACCTACTGTGATTTTTCCTACCTTCCACTATAGAATACAGATACACTGAGGACTAATCTAACATATCTCTGTATCTATTTTTAATTTACAAGAGTATCTGACAGTGGGTAGTGAAAACTGATTGCCGTTATTCACTACTATTACTTTATTAAAATTTTTATTTTTTCATTTGGTGTTTTCCTACTTCATTTTCCATTGCAGCAATCTTTGACCTTTGTAACAGTTAAAATTTTTACTTAAGTCTCCATTTAATTTTTTCAGAGATTTTTGTTATCTGCAGCATGCAAGCTTGTTTTAGTATTGGTTTGGCAGAGATGCAATCTCTGAGCATATATCAACTTCATAATAACTGTGAAAGTAGTAAGAGTTTGGCTCTAGAACAAATGTGAAATTTCCGGTAGTCCCAGACTGGTCAAATATTGCTATTTCCAAATAATTGAGTTTTTATTAATGTTTGCTAAATTTCTAATGCCTTCCCCTCTTAGAAATCCTCAGTTAAAAAATCAGGCTGCAGGAACACATGAAAAAAGAACTTCCACAAACAGAATTCAGATTTCTGCTGAAATTATTTTGTCAGTTCAAATGAAGCCGTAAATAGTTGGATTAAATCAGATTTTTTGTGGCCTCACTGGGGATTTAATAATTCAAGTAGATGAATTCAGTTTCATGATCCTGCATGGAGCCAGATTAAAATGGGATGAGGAGAATGAGGGCCCTCACACTTCCATGTTATTTATAACACAGTCCACTAAGAGGTGAGCAAATCTGCTTGACCTCAGTGACATGCTGAATGCTTTAGCTCCTCTTAATGGGGACTGAACTTTTCTAAGTTAATGATAGTACTCTTTCTAGATTATGCTTAATTTAAGAGCTGTTGATGGAGGAAAATTATTGAGGTTTTTGTATTTAATTTAAGACAATATTAAAATAATGTAGTGACTTTCTTTTCCCCACACATTAGGGGGAAAAATTTCTGCATAAAATTATGTTGTTGAATATGCTCCAGATCCTATTCTTTGACAAACTGGTATTTTGAGGTTTGAAACTTGGAATAAAGGTCAATTTGGTAGTGAAACTATCATTTTAAATTTTGTTGCTCCTAACATCTGCACATGCTGACTAGTAGAGGCATGCTTAAGAATGTTGCCAGTCTTCTCCACCCACGGGCCCTCAGGAAACAACCTGATGTAAACAGCTGCTGCAGGTTTTGTTCATGGAATTCTAAGTAGGTTTTGTTTCTTACTCTGTCTTCCAAAACAAGTATGAAGTGGTATATAAAATCATCAACCACGATGATTCTAAAAGTTGTGGAAAGTTCCAAAATTTCATGTCTGTAGTATATACTATCAAGGTGATGGTCTTTGTGGGGCCCTTCCAAATCAGAATATTCTGTGATCCTGTTTTATTTGTTGTCACTGGTAGCTTGGTTCTGAAGAAGACATGTAGGCTCAAATTTTATGCCATCTGATAATCTTAAGTGACACTTCTAATCTTTTGGGGTGTTTTTTCAATCCCTCTGACTTTTAGGGTACAGTGTTACCTTATAGCACTGATTTTCTTCAACTATGTAAAAGAAAGCTATCTCTACAGAAGAAGCTTAAGTGCACTGTACTGTAAACTGAAAGGGCTTGCCATTATGACAGCATGTAAATATGCTGAGACACTTGGTAAAAGAAAATTATTTCAAAAATGTTCTACATGAATATAGGAATACTATTGTCTAGGGTAACTGTTTTTGGGAAGTTCTTCACATTAAAATCCAGGATGTTCCCTTTTTTGATATGACAGTGTTCTAAAGAAAACTCTGTTCAAACCCTTCTAATGCTTGGTATGTCTCTTATAATGTGTTATAAATTCAATTATTCTATACTGTCATTTCAGCAAACCTGTGATCTTGAAAATGTAAAGCCTGAAACAAAGCGATATCTAGAGAAATCTGTTCAAGTGGGGAGAAGAAATGGACTCCATCTTCCAAAAGAAGTGCAGAAAGTAAATATGGACTATGTTTATAAAGCAAAGGTTACAAACTGTTGAAGGGATAAATTTATGGTTAGCTGTGCTAAGCATATGTTTGAACTTCATTTTGGACCTGCTGAATTACTACTCTCATCTTAACTGTTCTTACTTCCAGATACATAGGTTTTTAAACTAATCTGATAGACACCCATGATACACAGTGGATAGAGGTGGTATGCATCACCTCATAGCCTTGAGAGTAAAAGAAGCCTAGCTGAAAAAGCTTTGTTATATGTTAAGATTATAGAGAAATTAGATTCCTACGGAAGAGACCTCTCAAAAAATGTTACTATGTTACTATGCACTTCTATTCAAAGTATGTATAACTGTTGCAAAAACACAGCTAGTTTCAGTTAACTGATGTTGTAAAATGTGCCCAAGATTTTAGCCTTTAGCCTGAAAAAAAAATCACAGTAGGTTAAAGGAGAAAACAAGCTGCTCTGAGAATTTTTCTTCATTAAGGGAGAACTGACTTAGAAAGCAATTGTCACTTCAGAAAAACAGGAAGTAAAATTGTCAGCATCTGAGATGCTGTGGTGTCCCACCCTTGAGGGCAAGGGAGCACCCAAGATTCATATAGATGTTTGTGGTTGAAAGGAACAACAAAATCAGAGGGTCTGCAAAAGCTTACAAATCTTTATTAGTAAATTATATACTGGATGTGGAAATCGGTACATTAGTCCCTGACCTGATATAAGCACATGGGAGTGGGTTTTGGATAAAAGGCTGTGAATCTTTTTGGAGAAAAAGAGTGAAAGGGAAAAGACAGATAAATGAATTAAAGAGAGGGAGAGAGAAAGAAGAAAGGGAGAAAGAGAGATCAGCATTCATGCCTCTGGCGTCAGTCCAGCTGACTAGGTGTCCAGAGTCCTGGAGGTACCTCCTGGGCGTGGGTGGGGATTCTGTTTTATAGACAAGCTTTCCTTGCCCTGGAGAAAAGTTTTGCACTTTCTGTCTAAATTAGTCATCACGCACAGTCTGTTCTTTAGACTCCTCTGGAAATGGGTCAGAGGGCTTTGGGGGCCTTTGGTGGTCTTGTTCCCCCCCTCTACATTCCAGGCCTGTTGTTCCACCTCATTCCTGTATTTGTGCTGTACTGAGTTGTGCTTATCTCCCGGAGGTAGATCAAGGACGTTTGTCCCAGAAAAGTGCTGTCCTACCTCCGTATGGCCCCTTGTCCTGTCACATCTTGTTCTTTCTCACAGCGTGTTACTGCCAACAGTCCTTGGCTGTTGTTACCTACAGTCCTTGGTTGGTGCCGTAGCTATCCTGCTGTTGGGTGTTTGAGACATACACATTAGCCTCCTATCTTCTGGGATTCTACAGATGCCAACATAGTTATCTTCAAGTTCTGAGTGATATTTCTGACTTTATTATGACCTTTATTTCTGACTGCTGAATAGACTTAACCCTTTGTAGAAAATAATCATTCTTCATCCACATCCTTCAGCTAATGAGAACAGTTTGATGTGTATTTTCATAGCTTAAGAGTAACTGATGCCTCTAAAGGTATTTTGAAATTCCTTGGGAGACAACAGTTGAATTATATTTAGGTTAAAAATTGACTAATGGTAGTCTTTGCCAAGTTTTTTATTTGGTGTGCATTCTCTTACTGATAACTACTATGTTTATTTGAACTTGACAGTAACACGTAGAAACTTGCTATGGGATATATTAGAAAATGTTTCAGAAATATGAATATCAGGGTTTTAAAAAAGGTTTTGGAATGGCCTTGTGTTGTGAGAGCAGCCTCTTCTTTCTGTACAATTCCAAAGCAGTGTTTTTGAGTAGGTTGCATGGTTCTTTACTCCCTTCATTCTCATTGATTCTAGTGGATATTTTTGCACTTAAAATTGTAATTTAGCTTTTCAAATAAAAGAAAATATTTGAATGTTAGCACATGAAACTGTTTAGTGGATGTGTTCATTCTGTTCAGTCCCCTCTAAGCTAAGTTTAAAATGTTGGAGTGATAGCCCTTGGCAACAATGTTGCTCAGGACGAAAAGAAACATAAAAGGAAGACTGACAAGGTGTGAAGTATGATGCTGCCTGCATTGTGTTATTTGCTCAGTCCTGGTACATAGTGTTGGTTAGTAGAGAGCCTATCTGAAAAAAATGAAATGTTATTCATGAGGAGGATAAAAATTGCCAGCTTTGATGTTTGTTTTTCCACTAAGTTCAGTTTATACCTGATACAGGAAATAAAGACAATGAAGAAAAAATTGAATGAGCTGTGTATAGACTTCAACAAAAACTTGAATGAGGAAAACACATTTCTTGTATTTTCTAAGGAAGAACTTGGTGAGTAGGATGCCTTCTGTTTCTGTTTTTTCAACCTTCCAGTTTTATTGGAGTAACTGGCTTTTGCCCCATGAGTGATGGTTACATCAAGTGAAATTCTGACTGTTTCCCAGTCTTTTCTGTTTCCTTTTCAGTCCATCTCCAGAATCAATTTAAATCTTTTGCAGGTCACCATGATGTCTTCATACATTTGTGATTCCTGAGGTGTTTGCCTTGCATCAACTTAGCATATTGGTCCTACTTTCTTTAGCATAACTTTATTCTGTTCCTTTTCTCAGTTATCATCAAGCAATCCCCTGTGTAATTATTGGAAAAGCTTTTTTAGTCCTGCAGTAAAGTTTAGCTGATTCAGTAATTTAAACCAAGCTAGAGATTTCATGTGACAGAGAATTTAGGATGCATTATCTGAAGGGCATCACATAAAATATGCTCTAATACCAGAGATTTTGTTATGTCATTTAGTTTTTGTCTGGTAGTCGTACATGTATTTCTCTTTTGCTCTCAGGGGTTTCCAGATTTTGTTTTGCTTGGTGGAATTTTTAGAAGTTTTAGCAAATTGTTGTAAAAAGCGAAGTATATTTCCGTGGAGATTTCTGATCTCAAAGTAGATTGCAGCAAAAAAAAAATGCAACAGTCTCAAAAAAATAGGGGAGAGCAGATAATTTTGGTAAACATTGTTTATTAAATTGTATTCTATAGATGGCCTTCCTGATGACTTTATTAACAGTTTAGAGAAGACTGAGAAAGACAAATACAAAGTTACCTTAAAGTATCCCCACTATTTTCCTGTTATGAAGAAGTGCTGCATTTCAGAAACCAGGAGAAAAATGGAATCTGCTTTTAATTCGAGATGCAAAGAGGTATGGTGTGTATTGACTGTTCTACAGTGCAGTGACAGAGTTGAAAAATGGAGCTAGACATTCAAATGTTATGTTTGAGTTTTGCACGTTGTAGAGTATTTTGAAATCAAAACTTACCACCATGATCTTTAACAGTGCCTTGCTCCAATTTATTCTGATGTCATGAGACCTTAGCAGTTGATGATCTGCCTCTGTGTGTATTTGTATGTATCTTAATATTCAAGTAGTTCTGTTAATAAAAGTGGGATTTCGATCTTTTGTGAAATTTCCCTACAGTGTTCTGCAGATGCTTACTGACACTTTCCTCACAGAAAAGGATGTCTGATTGTGGCTTCTGTAGTCCTTTGGGATTCTTCAGAATAGAGAGGAGTTATTTAAGCACAGGTTTTAATTATAAATACAAGCAACTAAATATGAAATTAACAGATTGCATATATGCACAACTAGACAGGTACAAAACAAAAAAAACACAGAAAGGGTAGAGGATATGTCATTCAGACAATTGTACCAACCATGTACAATAGTAGAGTTGAGCTTTTGTGCTTGAAATGCTTGGAAATGTGATGAGTACAAGATAAGATAAAGTGGCATCAGGAACTGAACACTTTGCAAGTCAACACACATGAAGAGATTTAATGATAAAACTGTGTGACAATCTTCAAATCTAGTGTTTGATTTTTTTTTTCCCCGACAAACCTCACTTTTCCAGAACTAGAGATCTACACGGTTACGTTTTCAGCGTCTCGAGGATTCTTCAACCCATTTAGGTCAAGGTCTGGGATTTTCTGTTTCAGGTCTTTCTCTGACTGCTGTTGTCAGAATGGCAAAAGAGGGAAATCTGCAAACAAACTTTGGCACAGTAGATTAGTAAACTGTCTTCACCACTAACAAGCAATTAAGCCTGCTGTCAGCAATTTTCTTGCTTTCACATGTAAATGATTGATAAAGGAAATAAACTCTTCACAACCTAAAAGGAAATGGTGCATATTTCAATTTATTAAAAAAGATAAGTTATAGTAAGGAATGCAATGAATGTGGTCAACTAGAAAACCAGCTACCTGCAGTCAAATGCTGAGAAAAACTATTCCGAGAATCTAGCTTAACTTAGGTTATTTTATATTTTAATCTTTAAGTGTTTTATTTAAAATGTTTTCTGTTTCATAGGATTACAGATATTACTGAGATAATTGTTTTGATAAAATGTGTTTTCTGGTTTCATTTTACAAATTTGCATGCTTTCTTTTTCAGGAGAACACAAAAATTCTGCAGCAATTGCTCCCGCTAAGGGCAAAAGTAGCAGAGCTTCTTGGTTATAATACACATGCCAACTTTGTCCTGGAGGTAAACACTGCAAAGAGCACAGATAACGTAACAACCTTCTTAGGTTTGTTCATATTTATAAGTAATACTTATATATTTAATGTAGTAATATGTCTCTTCAGCCAAGAGGAATTTAAATACATAAGTGGGTCACAGTGTCCATGAGGTTTAGCTAGAAAAGGGGAACTCTGATGTCTCTGTTCTGGCATATATATTTTTTAGATCAAAGCTGTACAAATGCAGCTGTTCCAAATCGGGAAGCACAAGGTAAATTCTGAGAATAACTGCTTTGTGACAGCCAGTATAAGCAAGTGGTTAAGTCTTTCTCTGCCCCAAAACGCAGTTACCCTAATTTAGAACCAGAGTAACATGTGCAGCTTAAGCAATTTTATCAGTACAAGAGGCTGCATCAGAATTGCAGCTTTTTATTCCCAATTTTTTGTGCATCTGTAGCCTTGGTGTCTTCTGATACAGTATAATGAAATGCATTAAGTATAATGAAAGATTACTGTATGTGATGATACAATTTCCATAAGCTGAATTAAAAAATTATATCTAGAGTGATGGATTAAATCTGGAATTCAAAAGCCCTGTAATGGAATTTGATCTGAAAACAGAGGTATCTTGAAAATTTTAAACATAGCAGTTTATGAATGAATTTAGAGTCATCCCATTCATGTCAGTGGACTCTTGGACATGGAGTTAACCTCTACTTTCTGGAATTATGTAGATCCACAGAACAGTGTGTGTTCTTTTGTTACTGTGTCCTAACACCACTTAGGAGTGTATATTGATGTGTCATACAAATAACCCCTCCAAATAAATAACTGCAAAAATAAGGTGTATTTATTGATAGTGGATTTTTGTGTTTATGCTTCAATAAGGAGCTTCAAATGCTCCTCTTTCTAAACCTATCATTCTGTTGCATTTCTCTTGAAATGCTCCTTCATGACACCAGATCCACATTTGGCAATATCAGTTACCAGTATACTTGGAAATTAACTAATACTTACTTTTGATTTATTATTAAATGTTAGGTATTTTAAGTGTACTTGAAGTATTTTAGACTTTTTTTATCCCTTATATTGTAATACTATGTTTTTTCATTTATTTTGAAGCTGACACACATAATTTAGCAGCTATTTTTACAGTTTGAGATCAGATACTTTTCTATTCGTAAATACCATGCTTCATGGTAATTCTCACAGAGGGAGAATATGCATCAGATTAATTGTCACTTTTAATTTAGTTCTTTTGATATATCCTCAGCTACAAGCATGACAGTGCATTTTGCTCTAATTTGTTCCTATCTATTCAGGTTTTAAATCAAATGTTCATAAGGTGATCTTACATCTAGGAAGAAGAGCATTCTCTCCTATGACATATTCTGAATTTAGCACAGTACAAGCTGCAAACAGTATTTCAATCATGTAAATGCATTTGATGCTTTACAGCCTTCCTAGAAACAGGAGTGGCAATTCCTGAATTTTACCCTCTATATATCAACGATGAACATTAATGTGAATTCTTAATGAAGAAAAATGTTTCTGATAAAACAGAAATAGTTACAAGAGAATAAGTACAGTATGTACTTTATGGAAGTTTCAGTAAGCTTAAATATTTTATATTCAATATGTCTGCCTCATGAAGGCTATGACGCCTTGTTGTCCAAGAAAAGTATATTGGAAAAAATTTGAATCATAGACATTAATATCCAGAGGCTTTGCTAGCCTAGAAGCCAGCCATCCTATAGGCAAGAATTCTTGGGTCTCTTGTGGTTTTTATAGGACTTTAGCTAGAACTATTGAATTCTGTGTTGCACTTCCTTCCAGTAACTAATAGTAGTTGTAGTCTTTAGCTGTTGCTGAAGAAATGTATGAGGAATACTGAGATTACATGAGGTAAAATCAAAGGATTCAAGCATACTGTGTCTAATGTTACTTTTTTTTTATGATGTCTTGGAAAAAGTCTAAATTTACCAAAACCCTTCACACCACTCTTAGGCCTACATGGAATACTGTATCATTTATAGCAAGCCTGCAATTAAGAGTTCTTAGGACAAGAAAACTATTGTTGCTTGCTGTTGGTCAATGAATGGAAAACATCCACTTCTGGAGTATGTGCTTGAAGTGTTGAGTGTATTTTATAGGAATATACATTATAGTAAGGAACATGGAAGTTGACTCCAAGGCAATCTTTCTTTCAGATGATTTGAGTAAAAAGCTGAAGCCATTGGTTGAGGAAGAAAGACACTTTATTCTAGATCTGAAGAAAAAGGAATGTAAAGAAAGAAACTTTGATTATGATGGAAGAATCAATGCATGGGATCTTCATTATTATATGAACAAAACTGAAGAGCTGAAGTACTCCATAGATCAAGAAAAACTGAAGGAATACTTCCCAATTGAGGCTGTTACAGAAGGCTTACTGAATATTTACCAGAAGCTGCTGGGACTTGAATTTGAGCAAATAGAAGGCGCTCATGTTTGGCACGATAGTGTTACTCTTTATACAGTAAAGGATAAATCAACAGGAGAAATGCTAGGGCAGTTCTATTTGGATCTTTACCCCAGGTAATTATGACTTAGTGTTTTGCTTACGTGTTTAAAGTGGAATTTGTCTTAATGGGTTGCTGCTTGTTTGGTTAAAATTAAATGCATTTGGAAGAAAATATTTGTTCCACTGGCAAGATTATTACTGTGTTCATTAAGTTGTCCTCTGGACTGTGTTCAGATTTTTTTATGCTTTTTTTTTTTTAAATACTTCCATATTTCTTGCTTATATTCATTTTATGAAGCATTGCTACTTCCCTCAAATTTTTGGTAGTACTACTCTCTAGTCAGTTGTCCATAATTTTTTGCATCTATGAACTTTCCTCTTTCCTAACTTACTACTGGGTTTTAATTTTCATTTCTTCTGCACTGTTACTCCAGCCTATTCAGATCAATTATATTTCTGTCTGCCAAGAGTTCCCAGTTTCTCCCAGTTCCTCTTTACACTTTATGTGTATTTTCTACCCTGTTGTCCAGACTGCTAAATCAAATAGATCAATACCAAGAATTGATTCTTTTGTGCTGTTGAGCGCACATTCATATTTACTTCTTTGTTGATCTCTGTAGCTCTCCAGCTGTCTTTGTAGCTGTTTACAGCATCATCTGTGTTTTGTCAAAGATTAGGAGACTAGACTGGTTTAACAGGATTTATTCTGAGCTAGTACTTTTTGGCTATTTGTTGCTGGTTTTTTGTTTGCTTTGGTGTAGGGTTTTTTTAGGTTAGTATTTAGCATTTTATAAATTGGCTGATGTTCTTTTTTAATGTAAGTTGATTAAAGGCTTTCTGGCCTAAGAAAATAAGGTTACTCAATATATATAGTAGTACAGAAATTGTTCTTTTTACAGTATCTATCCATACAATATCTAAAATACCTATCTCCTTCACCTATTCACCTGCTTCCACCTTTATGTATATCATGTGGATTGCTGAAGGTATGTGTTAGTAAGACTTCTCTGACTTAATCTGAGTAGTTAACTGAATAGTTTAGGGCAAAAATGTCAAAATAATTTTTCTTTAAACTCTTATATCACAATGAAAATTCAATGTACTGTATTCTTTTGTCTCCTGTAGTAAAAAAAAAAATTGCATCAGAGAACAGAACAGTCCTTCCTGTTGCAGTAGCAGTTTAAAACACAGTTGGCATTTGAAATACATATACTTTCAGCATTTCAGTAAAAAACAGATTCTTACGTATGCTGCTGAGAATCTTGAACTGTTGTGATTTCAGTCCAAGAGTAGAAGGGCCTTTTTTCCCCTTGTGCTCTTAACTTAGTGAGTCTTAGAAGTCATGAAAAGATGTACATTTTTTGTTTAGAGACACTGACTGATTGTCCCTGTTCTTGAATAGGCTTCGCCATTCTGGTGAGCAGGCTTGTGGTTTGAAGATAGTGTCTGATATATTTTCTTATACAGAGAGGGAAAGTATGGGCATGCAGCCTGCTTTGGTCTACAACCCGGCTGTCTTCTCTCTGATGGCAGCAGATTGATGTCTGTAGCTGCTCTGGTAACCAACTTCACAAAGCCAGCATCGGATCGTCCATCGCTGCTGCGACATGATGAAGTAAAGACTTACTTCCATGAATTTGGTCACATAATGCATCAGATATGTGCACAGGTTAGTGATGTTTCTCTTCCAGTGTAAGACTTATTTCTTTCTCCACTGTCTCAAAGCAAGGTATAGGTCTGTTCTGGTTGTTTCTGATTTTAGTAAAGCACATGTGCAGAGTTCTGGTTATTTTTTAGAGCATCAGGTTGGTTTTTGTTTTAATATTTATTTAAAACTGAAGCAATAAATACACCTCCTTATGAAAGACATTTTTGTAGGAACATGTACTTTTGCATTTGCATCATGCAGGAGTCTATTCACTCATCACAGGTAAGGTGAAGAAGATGCTCAGTCATGGCCTTGTTCAGAGGGTTTTTTATTACTTCTAGTTTCATACTAGGTATTAGAAACAAAAAAAGGTTGCTGTGCCTAGGAATGAAAATAATTTCTGAAGCTAGATGACCTCCAGCATTTTGACATTTAGTACTGTTAAGACCTATCACTCTTGACATCACAAGCATAAAACAGGTCTTGCCTGAGCTGTTTTATTTTCTCCTATTTTACAGGTTAGGTTTATTGCAGTGACCAGAAAGAACTGAAGGTAGTTTCACGTTTTCCATCAAGATACCAATAAAGTTGTAAAATTGCTGTTTTCATTTTTACTTACATGTAAAATTGATACTGCCAGATGATAGAATTTTTATTAGCCTAATTAAAATTTTGTATTTCAGAAACAGAGGAGTGTCAGTATTTATGCACCAAAAAATTCACATAATTATCTATAAATTCAGATTTTGTGTAGCACTTCCTTCATCTTATGTATAAATAAATATGAAATAATAAAATCAACAAAAAATGACCCACATTAGATTTTAATTCTTGACCATGATCCTAGAGACCGGGACTGCAGAATGAAGAAACAACGTCATCACAGAAATCCGTATATTAAATCCAGAATTAATAATTAGGTAGAATTGCTTAGATATTTTTTAATAATCTTAAAGGTAAAAATATAATTATTATTTTGTCATCTTCACCCTGTGATAGGTGTTTCTGATACCAAAAATTGAGGAATAAAACCTAGGCAATATAGAAGGTGTTTATAAATGAAACACATTTGGCATTGGTATAAAATGGTACAAAACTGACTGCCACATTTTTACAGCCAGTGCGGATGTGCCTCTGTGTTTTGGAGTCCCTTCAGGGCAGCTGAAGCCAGCAATTTCAATGCATATGTACTTCAGTTGCTATGGAATTGCACACAGATCAGAGAGGCCTGCTTTCCAGTTGTCTCTTGCATTGCTCTGGTGTTTTCTGTGTGCCCAGCTGCCACGCTCACTTCTCCTGTGTTGTCTGTAAATAGTTATTTGCATGCGTGCAAACTCGCTAGTCCCACATAAGAACATCCTGTCCTCTGGAGTTTGTGTGTACAAAGCACTGTCTTGTTTCATATGATGATTTGTTTAAGCATGTTAAGACTTGACATTTAAATGCTATGCAAGGATGAGACTGGGAGGGAATTTGTGAGCTGCTGGTAAAGGTCTGATACTCGATGTAATATACTGGAAAAGTGAGATATACTGTTGGAGAGTGAGATCAGGGCAGGGAGGGAATTTGTTTCTGTTGTTCAGGAAGGAGAGCTCTTGAAGTAGCTTGAACCAACTGTCTTAGTGGTTTTTGTTAGTGTGGTGCGCTTGGGTAAGGGTAAATGAAGGTATCTGAAGGCCACTTGCTTTTTCTCTAGCCACTTCTATCGCCATTTCTTCCCTGAAGCTGATGCTTCCTAGCTGTTCTTCAGAGCTACTATTCAGCAAGGACAGTAGTAAGGCCCAGCCTGTTACAACTGTGGATTTGGGCAGTCTGCAAGAGTAAATGAAAGCAAAAGTTTTACTCCTTTTGTGTTATTCTTCTGAAGACATGAGAGGAAGACACATGCATGTGACACAGATGTCAGTTCAAGGTTACATCCTGTGTTATACATGCTGGTTTTGGTAACCCTGCAAGACAGTAAGTTCAAAAGCCTGTAATCCTGTGAGCATCTATTTTCCAGTGGAGGATGGACTGTAAAAATTGATATTTTTACATTGATTTTTACAGCTCTTAGAGAGGACAACTGAGAATTCTTTTTCTTTTAGCACATAAATGTTTTGTTAATATGTTGATGAGAAGGAAGAGAAAATAAAATTGAGCTAGCAAGAGGAGGAAGACTTATCATAAGACAAGGGTGGAGTGATGGTAGGAAGGCTTTAGAGAGGGATGTGGGCAGACCAGTTGCATAGGGTTCAGCAAGGCCCNCTGGAGAAAAGGAGGCTCGTGGGGGACTTTATTGCTCTTTACAACTGCCTGAAGGGAGGCTGTAGCCAGGTGGGGGCCAGCTTCTTCTCCCAGGCAATCTGTGACAGGACAAGAGGAAATGGCTCAAGTTGCACCTGGGGAGGCTTAGACTGGATGTGCGTCAAATTTTTTTCACTGAAAGAGTTGTAAATCTTTGAAATGGACTGCCCAGGGAAATGGTGGAGTCAGCATCCCTGGGAGCATTCAAAAACTGTGTGGATATGGTATTGGACATAGGATAACAGCTTAATGGTGAACATGGTGGTGATGCTGGGTTGGTGGTTGTACTTGATAATCTTAAAAGTATTTTCTGACCTTTATGATGCTATGATTCTATGAGACCAAATACTTTCTGTGTATTTGAACAATGTTTGAACAATTTCAGAGGTCACTTCTTAGAAGCATTTGGATTTGGAGTATATTTTAATGAAGATTCTTAACTGTACAAACTTTTCTTCAAAATTAATATTGGGGGAGCTTCTTAAGCATGAAGTTACTGCCGCTACTAAAATAAAAAAAAAAGTTCTAATGTGCTTGTCTTTCAGAAGAAAGATTCTTTGTCAAAGATTTGAAAACTTTTCATGAATAAGGTTTCTAGGATTTATTTATTTCAGTCCATCTATTACTGGCTAAAATAATTGTGCTATATGTTAACCACATATATTACAAATGATGACAAGCAGGGCAAAACTTAATAGAATAAGTTGGTTAAGTAAAGTGTGTGAATCAGTGTGGTAGACTGCAATACAATAAACTTTTTAAAGTGCATAGTTGGAGTTTATTATTTTACTTTGGGGTAATACAACAGAAATCTATAATAATTTACAAATTACATCATTGTCACAAGAAAGCATGGAAACATTTGTAGTGCTGTCATAACCTAAAAGGTAAAAATCAATAATACTAAAAAAATTGAAGTACTGTTCTACACCAGCAGATAATGCAGTATTTAACTACTGAGTAGTCTACCTTATTCCTTGATAATAGTCTTTTATCTGATTTTTTTCCTCCTTTCTTTAAATTTCATTTTTAAATTATTACTATTATTATTGGTCTGTTCAAATTATTCCTTTTGCTGTGATTTAAACTGAAATTTTAACACCAGAAATGTTATATTCTGCTAAAAATCTTGGCTTCTATTTTAATTTAATTCAATGGCTTTTTTTTTTCTAGACTGATTTTGCGAGGTTTAGTGGGACTAATGTGGAAACAGACTTTGTAGAGGTACCTTCACAAATGTTTGAGAACTGGGTGTGGGAAAAAGAGCCACTACAACAAATGTCAAGACATTATAAAGATGCAACCCATGTTGGAGACACACTCCTTGAGAAACTTGCTGCCTCTAGACTTGCTAATACAGGTATCTCTCTTGCCTTTTCTCCCCACAGTATATGTATGAAAGTGTATAATTTTAAAAGCTGACAAACATAACAAGCCTATTAAATTTCTTCTGTGTGTACACTTACCACTGTCTTTCTGGGTTTATTTGTATGGGTACCCCCACGAATGAAGGCTATGATGACAGAAGTCTTTGGAGGAACAGTAGCAGCTCTGATTTTCCGGGCCACTTACAGAACTAAAATACCTTTCCTCTCCACGTAAATTTTTTTGCCTACCAGCTTTGCTGATTTAAAGTTGATGGTGTGTCTGGTGGGTGGAGGACAGTAGTCTATTGTGGTCTGCTGTGGTTTTTGTGGGTTTTTTTTATCTTATTTATACTCCAGAACAGGCACTGTGCTTGAATACAGTGTATCTACATGTATCGTCTACATTTGATTTGCATGCAACACTTGACAGATAGGAAAGTTATTTGCAAATTTACTAAACAGACATAACATATCCCAGACAGGACTGTTGTAGACTTCAATATCTCCATTAAGATTGTAATCTCACGTCATTACCTACCATGTCATTATTATTCTATCACTCCCACCTCTTTATTCTTGTAATCAGAGCTTCCCATTTATGGTACAAATTCGTCATTAAGTTACTCCTGTTTATTTCATACAGCTTTCCTATCCTGAACAAGAAGTCTTTGTCCTTGTGGTTTGCACAGACTCTAGCTACATAAGAATTTTGTCTGAGTAAAGGTTCATATCTTGTAGCTTCTTAAAAAAAGCTTACAGCAGCTGCAGCAGTAGTTCTTGGTGTCCTTTGAAGTGTCTTAGGGTAGATATACTGTGTAGGCCCTGAATAAAATGGTAAATGACGACAGCTGAAAACATTTTAAATATTAAAATTTGCTTCTAAAATATCTGCTTTACTTTAGTTTTGATCTATGAGGAAAGTAATATTCAAAAAGAGGGAGCTTAGCATGATAATTCCTTTATTAAAACTATGCCGCTCAACTCTTTGTAAGTAGAGTAATTCAGATGGAAGTGATGTAACTCTAGAATTCTAATAATTTAGCATGCATGTTGAGATCTCTGAAGGAAAGATGCAAATGAAACTCCAGCTATTTTGATGCTGGTTAATTAAATGTTTTTACCCAATTAGGCCTTCTAACTCTCCGTCAGATTGTTTTAAGCAAAGTTGACCAGGCACTGCATACAAAGCTGTCTGTTGACCCAGCAGATGAATATGCTAAATACTGTATGGAGATTCTAGGAATTCCTGCCACACCAGGTATGTCAGTATGAAGCTTTTATACAGCATGTCCAGATGGTTCGATCCAACATGCCTTTCTTTCTCAATAATGCTTGGCATACAAAAACCAGAGTTGTTTATGGAATAATCTACTTTATGAAGCTGAAATAATTATTTTGAAACTTAGCATGATCTTAACAATCTCTTCTGAGGGAAGATTAAGGTAAATATAAAACTTAGCTTTTTGCAGGATATATTTTTAGAGTGACATGACGTGAATTGTACTTTAGATGTTCTTTCACATCTGTGTTGGATGTACAAGTAACCTAAAATGGCAAATTGAATTTCCTTTGTTTCCAACAGAGTGTGTTCAGTACTTTAAGGCATATCAGACCCTTTATGTTAAAAGTTTCAAAGTAGTTGATATAAATTCCTTATTAATTTATTGTTGAAGTACTGTATACATCAATGAAATAATTGTATTTGATTTCAATAACTTGATGTTAATCTACTTTTCAAGGAACAAACATGCCGGCTACTTTTGGACATTTGGCAGGTGGTTATGATGGTCAATATTATGGATACCTGTGGAGTGAAGTGTTTTCCATGGATATCTTTTATAGCTGCTTTAAGCAAGAAGGAATAATGAATCCAAAGGTAGGTGATGAATACTTTTTGATAAACATGTCTGTTGCACTTTGTCTCTGAAACCACATTTACTGCCATTGTGATCTGTAGGTATAATGTCTCAAGTACTACTTCTGTATCTGTCAAGTTGAGATCAACAACAAAAAAAGGTGTAAAGGTAACTTTAAGAAAATCGTCTTAAAATTTCCAAGAGCACTTGGATTTTAATACTATTCATACATCATCTTATATTTAATACTGTAGTACTTTTAAGATACTGTGTTGCCTTGTCTAATGCCTTCCACTGTAATTTTAGACTGAAAAAACATTCCTCCATTGCAAAAGCAGATGCATATTCATCTGTTGCGAAACCTGTATCATAGTGGTGATCTGTTCCTTTTACATTTCCATTACATTTTGGGTACTTGGACTGTGTGGTCCTTTTATGTAGTTACTATTTAGAGAATTGAATTTATTTTGAGCTTTCTCTGTCACAGCATAACATAATGTGAAAATTGTTTCATCTTCAGTTTAAATCCTGAGTCCCTTTTGAAGTCCAAATCATTAAGAGGTTCTAGATTTACTGGGGTCTTTTTTCCCTAGAGTAATTCTCCAGCCTCTTCTGGCTCCAGCGGAAAAAAAGGCTAATTAGTAATGTGGTTAGTAGTCCTGCCAATTCTGGCAATGTTTATCAGAGATTATAGTATTATAGTATTAGTTGAGGTGCTGCAGATGGGATAGATGAGTTCTATCATAGGAAAGACCTTTTGGTTTTTCCTGATCCTCTTAACTGTGTTCTTGATTCAGCTGCCAGCACTAGTTCTTCCTTTCAATTCAGAAGTATAAGAGAGAAATAAAGGAAAGAGTAGAAAATGCGTGACTGTCCTTTTCCTCTCCTGGAATTTGCCTTCTTTCCTCCCTGTACATATCACAGCAACCACAACTTCTAGAACTGTCCATCTCCCTAGAGGATGGAGATAGTAAACAAGATTAGATTTTGATCTGGACAAAGATAGGAGTCCAAAGAATAGGTGGGGTAGGACTGTGAAACTGAGGCAGTGGTTAGGCCAACAAAATCCAAAAGAGGTTTTATGGAGAAAGCAGTCAACTTTACAGTTTGAGAGAAGAAGTGACATTAATCTTGAAGGGATAGGGATTCATGACAGGTACATAGGAGAATAAGCGTACCTGCTTTTTTTCATTAGGAATCTCGTGACTCATAAATAAAAGCAGTAGAGACGAAGTGTCAAGTTAAATGAGTAAATAAAATAACTTTTAATGAAATGTTGTTCATGGATATTAAAAATGGTATTTCAGGAGGGGTCAGACTTGCTGGCTTTTATAACTTTGGGAAAGATGTTTAATGGTGCTGATGCCAAACTTTGTGGAACTTTGTGTCAGTTTTTTGTTCTGATATGCCCACATCCCTCCAGTGCCATCGCGCTTTTGTTCTGTCAATATTACTCTTTATTCTCACAACTCTGTTTTGAGTGACTGTATAGTCAAAACCCTAAGATATTGTTTGGCAAAATTGCTCTGTTACCTTTACTTCTCCTGAGGGATGCCTTGTATTCTAATTTTTTGTGAGAATTTTTGTTTTCTTTGCCTGTGTATGGGAGGCTTTGAGAATAAATCAGTTATGCTAAAAGTGAATATTTTTGTGGAACAGCTGAAAGACAACTAATGCTTCTTTTATTGGGAAGCCTGTTATCCAGGCTAAGAAGTGAGGAAGAAAAGTGATTTTTTATGTATGTCACTCACTCTCTGGCATATGTGCACACAAACACTTTGCGTGAACGCTGATATAACTTCAGGGATAGCTGTAGAGATTTTTTTTCCCTTCCTCTTCAATGCTATCTTTTCAAATTAGTTCTCTTTTAACCCAAATAGGTGTGATAACATCCCACAGGATGGGACAAAAAATTTTTTATAAACAGATACTAGGTAACAGTATGTTTTTTGTAGTTACTCGTACTTCATTCTATCTAGATTTAGATTAGTCTTCAGAACAGCAGAAAAGGAAAATGGTTAAGGTATTATGACTAGCGCTTATGGAAATTTGGCTTACTTTTTCCTATTGAATAAAACCTCTCCTCCTGTTTTGAGCAACAGTTATACAACCTAATTTCAGAGACTGAATCTATAAAAATTCTTCAGCAAACAACTAACTCTAACTTAATTGGTAGCCACACATTCCTCAGTTCTTGCACATTATCTGAAATAATCTTGGGTCTCCCAAGAACTGAGCAGTATTCTGGCACTAAAGGGACAACAGCGAAAACTCAAGTCTACTCAAATAATACTTTTAAACTACAAGGAACAATATATTCATTTGCTGTTGATGCTCAGGAAACGAACAAAAATAGTGAAGTGTGATCAATGCTGCAGTGATTTTTTAAAAAATTATTATTTATTTTTATTTTATTTTAGATTTTTCCAGCTGTAATTCAGACAATGCAAATGGTAGTTCAATTAAGTCATGGAAGTCCATCACTTAAAAACACCTTTGCTTGTTTTTACAGTACAGTCATGAGGAAGCAATGTGGTCCTGTTGAGTTGTGGGGGAAGTGTATATGTGTATATACACTGACTGAAAGGAAGAACATTGTCTTCTTCAATATAAGAAGCATTTGGGACATCTGCATGCAAAATAACATTTTCTCATTTGTAGTCATGTCTCAGAATCCCAGAATTCTTCATATATGTATGTTCCTTAAAATACAACTTCCTGTTGAGAAACTCATTACTTGTTTTCTCAGAAACTTCCTTCATTTTTTAAAAGAAATCCATTCTTTCTGAAGCAATATTGTTTCTTCCTGAAATTAAAACCTGAGTTAAGTCTCATTTTCTTTTAAGATACTGTAATAGGTGAGTTAGATATGTTTGTATGTGTTGTATGTACAACTATGTATATTATATGGGTGTATGTGCCGTGCCATTCTGCAATGCTATACCTGTCTTATCTCTGAAGTATCATCTCTGTTATCCAAACAGAGATTAAAGAAAGAGAAATCATCAGTTAGAGAAAGGATGTTGGTTCCCTCTTCCTGCCTGTCAGTCACAAGGGTAATCCTTCACTGAAGATTTTGAGGTGGTTGTGTGTTTGTTGCGCTTTATAGAATGTCTTCAGACAAATTGTCATTGTAGCTTGAATGAAAACCAATGTAAAACCACAAGAAAAATAATTTCTTTAGAATTGGTCAAATTCCTGCTCTCTTGAGTTCTTCCAGCAGATCTAAATTATACTTGCAATACATCTTGGTATATCCTAATTTGGTATTAGGAAAATCTGGAAGGAGAAATGTTGTTTTATCATGAGTAGATTTTTAAATATGCAACAAATACAGAAAAAGAGGCAGTTGGCAAGATAAGAAGTACTAACATTCTGCTTTACCTTCTGTTAGGCTGGGATGAAATACAGAAACCTCATTTTGAAACCTGGAGGATCGCTGGATGGGATGGATATGCTACAAAATTTCTTGGAGCGTAAACCAAGCCAGAGAGCTTTCCTGTTGAGTAAGGGATTACGTATTCAGTAAAGTTAGGATTCCTTTGTAATGGCATATAAGTATGGAATGAGCTGGAAATGTCAGTGTGTTTCACATTTTAACTCTGTATCATTCTAGGGAAACTGGGTCATTTTTTGATGATTTTTTAAATTGTATAAATAAAAATGTGACTTTTAAAAAAAGATTTCATAGGACTACAAAATTCAATACATCAGGGAAAAAATTCTGAGATGTGCAGAAGCTGAGGAATTTGGATGTTAACTTTTTAAAATTGTTATGAAATAATACTGATTAATACTAATCAATATGAGGAGTTAATGCCATGTTTCTCTTTTAAGAGATGCACTTAAATTATGTCTTGTGAATGAATTTTAAAACTGAAGGGGATAAAAAGAACACTACCAGCAATAAAGGAAACAGATTCATTCTCATTCTCTATTCTCTATTATATTGGTGGCTCACCAGGGTCTCTGATGGAGAGGAAGTGTGTTTGATTTTGTCATTGTTTGAGTTCAGTCCAGCTACCTGACAAACTTCAAGACTGAGAACCTGCCCCAGATACCTTTACAGCAGAGGTGTTTGTGTGATACTTTTAAACTTAATTCTGATGCATGTTAAATTTTTGTACCATTTATATACTTACACAGTATAACTAAAAAGGAAAAAATCAACCAAAATCTATGACTTTTTCAGTTATTCCACCACTCTTTCTGTTAACGATCACAAATCAGTTCTTTGTTTTCCAAATTATATCAACACTGGCATTGAAATACTGTAGTTGAGCAATTACGATGGCTTCAGTTGGTTTGTTAAGCATTTTGAGATACAAATAGGGAAGGAAGGAAATAAGATATCCCTGGTGGGAATGATGAAAGCCAATTAAAAGTTTTCCTGTTCCTTTCCAGTGTGGCATGGAGAGATGCTACAAAAAAATGCAATAGATTTAATGATTTCAGCTGTGGGAGTGTGAAAGTAATCGAGGAATTATTCGAAAAATTAGTCTTACAAGCCAACTCTACACCATCCAAATAAAGCTGCTAATCCAAATGCACTTCCCTTGTCTTAGGTATCATATCTTACTGTGGGTTTACTAATACAGCATGTATATGAACAACTTTTTAATTTTGTTTACTAGCCAATACATTTTAGACATTTGAACCACCTTTGTAAACATGGTAGGGATTTATATTTTTTTGTTCAACAGTGAGATAAGAAAATGTGCCTGGTCAACTCAAAAGACGTTTTTCAGCAAAAGAAAACTGATATAATTCACTTTGGGTCAAATCTGTCAATTTGTTTTAGGGGAAAAAACCTGACAATTGGGAGTGTTCTCAAAATTTGTGAGTGTTTCTAAAAGTGAGAAACTTTATTTTTTGCCTTTTTTTCCCTGTAAAGCATTGAAACTGGGGAGTTAAAAATGAGCTTAATTAGTTTCTGAAACGGAAAATTTGAACGGATTTATCTTCGAACTGCACCAGTTAGATGTGAGGAATCATAATTATTTGTAGCCAAAACAGATTAACTCTATAGTCTGACCAGACCACGCGATTAAGTTGAATCTAACTCTTATAGTCAGTTCCAATTTTAGGCCACGGTTCTGCTGCATCATGAAAAGGCAATAGATGGAAATTACATATATGCAAACATCTTGAACAGTATTCAGCATGGCCAGAATGGAAAGCTGAGAAAACTGATGGATACAAGATTATCCCAAAACCTATGAATTTTGCCTAGATTGATTTCCCTTACATTCTTTTGCCTACTGTATTTTGCTGTCTTTTTATCCATGTTTAAAATTTAAGATTCTGTCTTATCAACATGGTTTTTTCTTTCACACTGTAATGATAGCTCCTAAGAATGAAAACATTATAAAAAATATACTAAGTGATTTCCCCAAATGAATCTGCAAATCTAAGCAATGGAACCTTTATTAAGAAGCAAAATGCAGTTTCTATTTTACAGTTGGTAGGCAGATTTCCACATGAGGGAGACCTTTCTCTGCATAAATCAGCAGTCTTGGATCAAGGTAGATAATTGTAAATACAGTAACTATAGACAAAAAATATGTGATGATAAAAAGTCATGTGGTTATTTAAAAGTTAGATTTAGAACAGTACTGATGGTATGACAATTTAATTGGCTTTTCAATTTTCTTACTCTTTAGTGTGTGTGCTTGTGTGTTGTACAATGTAGAGTAGCCAAGATACTGAAGTGCAGGAGAATGTCTGCTATTACTTGTGTGTGAAAATGCCTGCGTGATTGTACAGTTATGTCAGTAGCAAATGGATATCTATGTGAGTAGGGAGAAAAAAACTAAACCATATTGTAACCACAAATGAAAGTGTTATGTTCTATATCTGTTCCAAAAGAATAGGATTTACTGTAATTTGTTTTTGTAGAGGCCAGTTCTTCCATCAGGCAATAATTAAGTCAGATCAGCCTATGGCTAAAACTACACTCAACACAGAAGACTAATGGATATGTTCTGAAGCGCTTATGAAAATCTTAATGCGTGGTAACTTATCAAACTTGTCTGCTAAGTTTTATATTGGCTTCTTGAAGCCTTCTGAATTAAATCAGGATTGGATTAAATGACTTTTTTCTTCCAACTAAAAATTATTCTATGATTCTATGAAATTGATGTTCACATTTTTTATTGTAAATACCTGATCTTGGAATGGAAAAGTAACCTGGGGAAAGACATATTTTCTCTTTCTGCACCTGTCTATAATAGGCGTGAAACTTCATATAGGACACTATACACTAAACTTTTTCTGACACTATTCTAAGGCTGTGACATGGAGTCCACCAGTAAAACAGTGAATACTTCTTCTGCTTTGGAAACATGAGTTGATGACCTTGACACTGCCAGAAACCTTCATGTATATGAAACCATGGCAAAACATAGGTATCTGACAAGCCCAGCCTATTCTAGAGTTGCTAGACCCAGGCTTCCACTGAATTAAATTTCAAAACTATGAAAGCCTGAGTTTATTCCAGCTCAACTTTAAGTATTCACTGTAACAAAAAAGTAATTTGTAGTTTTTGTCTGTAACAAACAGCTGCCTTATAAAGTTAGTATTGTATCTTCTTAGGATTTCACTGTGTTCAGGATTATTATTTTCTTGTATTAGAAATTCAAATTGGACTTCGACTTCACAACAAAAGCTTCAAAGGAAAGGGAAACGGTAAAATCAGAGACTCAGGAGAGAGTGCCTATTATCCACTGAGCAAGTGGATAATAGGCAATGGGTTTCTCTTTCTGTTGCTTCACTGTAAAGGGTAGAATGGTTTGAGCATGTGGCTGGGTCACGAGATGGCTAGGTGATGGCCTTAGCAGCCCCTGCTACCTAGTTGTCTGACATAGCTCCAACATGTAGGCTCTTTCTGGATTGCCTGCAAGTCATGTGGTCTAACCTAAATGGTAAAAGCAGTCTGAATAAAGAGGTTTAAACTTTGCTCTGTAAGATGTGGTGGCTATTGGTTGTTAACTCTTCCCTCTGAAAAATGAAATGAAATCCAAATACCTTTGGAGGTAGTGCAAGGTAGTTGAGTTAAATGGAGACTCCTGGAGGGGTTTTCCGGAAGCATAAGAGCTGTTCGCATGACAAGCAATTACTCATAGGGATTAGAGAGGCTAGGTGTCAGATGGTTGGAGAAAAAGGAAGGAAAGCAGTTAGGTAGAAGGATGAAGTCGGAGAAGGGTATTTTGACAATAGTTGTAGCAGGGTTGAAGTGGATGTCAGAGGCAGATAGCAGGAAGAAGACTAACTTGATGTATAGTGATTTGTGAAAGGCTATTTAAATGCTTTTCATCGTTTTATGAATTAGAAACAAGACATGCTTTTCTATGAATAAATTTCTATTCTTACTTGCAGGCCAGAGAACATGAGACTATGGACTGGCTTGTTACTTGAGAACTTGACTTCTTCCTGACATCTGGAGATTAATTTTTTGTTTCACCACTATTTTCTTCATTAATATATTTTAAATAATAGATTCTCATAGTGGAAAGAAAGACATTTTTGGGGAAGTTCAGTTTGTGGGGCGTGTGCTGGAAATCCTATATAGCTAATCATCACTGGCCTGTGTAAAAAGTGTAGATGATACTAAAGATGCAGTCCCAAACAGCAGTCAATGTATTTTAGACCTCATTAGGATAGATAAAGACAAATTAAGTAAATGAATTGGAAGTAAGTGGTTGCCTAGAAACCAAGAATTGTGACCTATTTTTGTTCAGTATTGATTAACAGAGAATAGACTCAACCAATACTTGCTTGCTCTATACTCCTGATGAATTGAAAAGGTTAAAAGTATCAGTGTTAAGAGAATCAAGGAGTAAAATTATTGGAAAAAAAATTGTGGATGAAAAGCTGTATGTCTGAGATTCAATTGGCCAAAATCCCACAATTTCACAACTTAAAAATCTTTGTGAAAAATTGTGACTAAGAACCACTCTGCTCTCCAGTAAAAACTGCGATTAAAAATAAACAGAACAGAAGTGTGTGGTCAGAAGTAGGAAACAGTTATAAAATGGGGAATTGTAAAGTGTTAAAAATTATAAAGAAGGCTAAGACTGTCAAGGCAAAGAAAAATCGATGAAAGTATTATAGCAAATAATATGTATAATTTAATGTGTTAAGAACAAATAAATAACACTTGTGTTGTAGACCCTTCCGTGGATGGAAATGCTATTATGGCAAATGATAACCAAGACAATTTTTAATTCAGTTCCTCTTCTGCATTTACAAAGAAGCAATGTGATGTAAGCGTGTCATGTGAGAACAATGGGGTACTTTCCAGTCTATTAAGTGAGGAGAATATTAAGCAATACCTACTAAGAATAATCATTGTGGCATGAGTAGGGTTTGATAACTTGTACCCTACAAACAAACAAGAATTAGGGGTGAGGGAGTTTTTCCCAGTGCTGTTAATTTTGGGATAACTGGGCATGTGCCATTGTACTAAAACACTGCTAATGAGTTCTAGTCTTCAAAACCAAATAGGTGACTATTGGTCACATAGCTTGAAATCCAGCTTCAGTAAAACAGCAGGAAGGCATAAATATGGTTCTGTTGCTGAAGACTTAACAGTGAATATAATTTATAGAGTGCAAATGATCTTATGAAAAACAAGTTTTTTCAGACAAGCCTGATGTAATCACTTATGGCCATTACAAGCCTCTTGAGGGTGACTGTAGAGAGATTTATGTAAGGAGTATTTGATTTAGTGCTGCATATTTTCATTTAAAATAACACTATATGGTATCAATAGAGGATATATAAAATGGATTAAGAACAGCTAACTGTTGAGAGTATTTGTTGGCATAGAATTACCACTGAACAGGGTACAGTGGTCTAGGTGCTTCGGGCATCACACAGGACTATAAAAATATAAAATAATAATATAAAATCACTGGTGATAGAATTTGTAAGGAATCGACCAAAAAAGCAGTCACAATGAATTCTTTAGATTGTTTGAAAGCTTTTGGAATTCTGATGTACCATGGGCAAAGGAACATGTAGCATGCCTGTAGCAACTAAAATGTAGGTTAAAACTAAAGCTTGGAGGACTGTATTTTGTAAATTCCTTGCTTCTGGAAGTGTGTAGAGGTTAGTTACAATAGCCAGTTCAATCAGACTTGTTAGGAGACTGTAGCAAGAAATGGTTAGGCAGCCTCATGATGGATAAACTCAAAAATATTTCATAAGAGCAAGTTACTGATGCTACTTCTGTATACTGTAGCAGTAAAATGGGCACGGCAATTGCACAGAATTTTGGTGTCCTGATTTTTAACAGGAGCTAGTAAGGCTTGTTATTCCAAATAAACGCAGGTGGTTCTGTATGTAGAATAAAGTTAAGCTGAGGAACTCCTTGCCAAGGATATTGTAGAGGTGATAGTTTTATATGAGTTAAAAATAAAACTTAACACAATCCAGTCTTAGAAGAGGAGCCAATGGAGGGCATTTAAAAACATAAAACCCTTTTCATTCTTAGGAAAGATCCTGCAAAGTAGGGGGTGGAAATAAGAAGAATATCCAAGATATTAACATGTATTGCAGCCCTATTCACATTTCTTTTAGGCATCTGTTTTTAGCCTCTGCTAGAGATAGGATACTGTACCAAATCAACGTGGTGCTTGATCTAGTATGGAAACTGGAGAAAGAGCAGAAGGTGACTTACAGTCTCTAGGTATTGCCATCAGATATTAAAGACTCCTTAGTAGGAGAATGTCAGCCAGAAGCTGAGGCAAATCATTTCAAAGAGAAAATAACCACATTTATAACAGTGAAGATGAATCCCAACTTTGTGAGTAGTTTGTCCCAATAGTTAGTCCATTCTTAATGTCTGCAAATCAAGACAAATGAAACCTCTTCTAGGAGATCCATGTTCACCAAACACAATGTTTTAGATTTCATTCACAGTAACTGGAGGAAACAGAATGGCTGGTAATATACAAATCAGACTGATTTCATTTTTCCTTTTAAAACTCTACAATTCCATGAACCATATCTTAGCAAAAACATTTGTTGCATGTTTATGCAGGGAATAGGTGTAAAACTACCGAATGTAATTCAGTGCCAAAAACTTCTTGCCTTCTAAACCACTAATGAAAAGTAAAAGCAAAAAGTAATTTTAAATTAAGCAAACATTTTAACCTGAAATAATATTTCTTTAACTGCATAATTGTGGAATATACATACTTTGACAAGAAAAATGAGCAGACAGGTGATTTTCTACATGACAGAAGATAAACTCAACCTTTGATTTCTTGTTGAAGAAGGCAGTGTTTTTCTTTGTAGAAAGTAGAAACTGAGTAGTACTCCCAAGTTATTGTTACAAATAGGATTTTTGAGTAGCTGAAGTTAGTTTTTCTTCATTGTGTTATCCCCTTTGAATGTCCAGATTTCAGTTAGGTTGACTTCTTAAAATGACTTCTTTTTGCAGAGCTGATGTATTCTGATTGGTCTCACTGTCAGGCCCAAAACTTACCCTCTCCCTCCCCTTGCCTCTCCACTGAAGTGTTGCTGTCCTCAGGAATTTAGTCAACACATTAGCTGAGATGTATGGTCTAAACTTGGGAAAAGCACTCAGCAAAGAACTGAGCAATTTGTATTTCTCCTTTTATTAAATTCTTTATTTGATAAGAACCAATCATGGTTCAACATCCAAGACAAGATACTACCAAAACCTGGCAAAAGATCAGAAATCTAGTCAGAATTTTACAGGCACATAATGTATAACATGTTACAAATATTGTTAGTCACAGAAGGTTTTCATAAGTACTAATTGATTCTATAAACATGAGAGAATTTTGGCCTAAAGCATTAATGAGAAATGTCTCAAAGCACATAATGTGTCTTGAGAGGTTGCACCAAGAGGAATAGATTTTATTCACCTTGGTAAATTTTTAAAAGTGTGGGTTTGTATTTTAATCTTAGTCAAGAAGTAAGACTTTCATCCTATTGAAAATTCAGCATTAAGACCCATAGAGATGACAGGGCTTAAACCAGGTATCTGTAAAATATTGGTTAATATAGTGCAATTAATAGCATTTTCCTCTTATGTTGAAATTTTATTTTTATACAAAAAACCTCACATTCTCTACAGATAAGAAAAATCGTTAGAAGTTGAGAAGTGTTGTAGATAAGCTGTCTGTATACATGTTCACATTATGAATGTGTTTTTGCCAAAGTGTGTTTATGCCTCATCTATTTCTAGAGGAACAGGGTCCTTCTCTTTCTGTCAAGCATGGTAAACCCTGGATAAGCCCAGCCATAGGCCCCCTCACCATTTCTAGTGGAACTTAGTGCACAAGGGAAAGATTGAACAAGCGTGAATCTGCATAAAGACAAAAACCACCTCTGAAGATCATCTGACTTACTGGCAAATCAGCTTCTTTTTTCCTTCATTTTGTTTTCTCTATGCACTTTGTTCTGCTGGAGACATGCAGCAGTACCCCTTAACCTGAAGAAGGAACTTCACGTCTAGGATGACTTTTTAGAACTTAACCACATTGTCCTTGGTAAAAGTGTGGATTAAGTCTGATGTGGCTGGCTTTCCTTTCTCTCTCATTCCTTAGGAATGACATTGAGTTTGCTTGACTTCTTATGGAAATTGCTTAAATCACAAATTAGTTTCATTTTAGCCCTTCTCTCATGCTATCAAGTATCCAGTGTGATCAGTTCTCAGTAGAGCTGTACCTAGAAACCTGTATGTCTTGAAGACAAGAGAAGTTAGATAGAAATAGATAGATTCAGTTTAGTCTGAATAGAAAGATAACATGGTATCTTTCTATTCAGACTAAGAGGAGAAAACTTAAGGGGAGGGGTGTGATACTCACTTAGGTAACACATAAATTTAGCGTACAAGGGTAAGCTTGGTATGGTTAAGAAATGATGTGTTAGAAAAGTGGTTGTTCCCCCAAACATGTGTGAAAATAAAATTCAAGACTCCTTATGAGAGGCATGATCTGTAAAGAAAAAAGAAACAAATAACTAAACCCCACCTTCAGCCTTTACAGAAGACTAATGGTGATCACTCAGACAACATAGAGAAGTGGCTAATGAATTCCAAGACTTATTTAGGATCACAGGAAAATTTCCACTACAGGGAAAAATTTATCTGCATACCAGAGAAAAATCTAGTTAGTTCAGTCATATAACTGTGTCTCACGGATTTTCTCCTGGACAGAAGGAGATACACTATGAAACCATTCATAGATTTCAAGGCAGAAAAGTCAGTCTCAAGTGGAAGATCCTACCTGGGTTCTTCAAAAGCATGTCTAAAGCCTGAGCATTATAAATTCTCAAATTCTAATAATTGCCCAGGCTGGAATGGCAGGAATTACATTTGGTAATCATGTGCTATCTTCTTAATGGATGAATACCCACGGAAAACTACAAGGGCATTGTCAGGGTGTGCAGAGGGTTTGATTTGAATGGCAAAAGCTCAGCTTTAATTGAAATTGGCCAGAGATGTCAAAAACCACAAGCAAGCCTTCTTCAGGTACAAGAACAGCAAGCAAAAATAGAAGGAAAATACTGGCCTGCTATTGAACAGGAGAGGTGAGTCACTCAATAACAGCTCTGAAAAGGCAGAGGTTCTCAACAGTTTCTTCACCTCTGTGTTTACCAGCACTGCTAGGCCCCAGTTGTCAGGAACAAAAATCCAGGCTGATGTAAACACAGACCTGCTGTCAGTGAAGGCAGAGTTGATGTGTGAGTTGTTACTGGAGCTTGACCCCTATGACTCGATGGGCTCTGATGATATCCCCCCAAGGGGTCAAGAGAGCTGGATCATGTTATTGTGGGGACAATCTTTGAGAAGTCATGGAGATCAAGGAATGTCCCAGAAGACTGTCACCCCCATCTACAAGAAGAGCTTAAAGGAGGACCCAGGAAAATATGGACCCATCCATCTTACTTCATCCCCTGGGAAAGTTAAGGAATGAATCTTCCTGGGGGCTATCATGTGTCAGGTGAAGCACGTGACTGGGAAAAGCCAGTATAGATTCACCCAGGGCAAATTGTGCTTGACAGACCTGGTTGCCTTCTACAACACAGTAATCTGCTCAGTTGATGTTGGGTGAGTGGTGGACATTGCTTGCCTGGATTTCTCCAAGGCTCTCAGTGTTGCTTCCCACAGCCTCCTCCTGGAGAACCTGCTGTGTTATGGCCTAGACAAGGGGTCCATATGGTGGGTGGGGACCTGGCTGACCCGCAGCAACCAGGGGAGTGGTCAATCACTCCCCTTCAAACAGACGACCTGTCACAAGTGGGATCCCCAGGGACTGATATTGGGCCCAGCACTGTTTATTTTCCAAAGTGATCTAGAAAATGGGATCAAGTGTATCCTGGTGAAATTTTGCAATAGTAACAAACTGTCTGAGGAAGTGGACATTTGGGAATGGAGAGCCACCCTGC
>VWZW01005260.1:106365-146594 GCA_013397115.1 Edolisoma coerulescens | reverse complement strand
GGACCATGGTAGGACAAGGGACTGTGGTGGGATGGAGGGAAAATGATGGGACAAGGGACTCTGGTGGGACAAGGGACCATAGTGGGATGGAGGGACCGTGGTGGGACAAGGGAATGTGGTGGGACAAGGGGACCCTGGGGGGACAAGGGGCCATGATAGGACAAGGGAATGTGGTGGGACAAAGGACTGTGCTGGGACAAGGGACCATGGTGGGATGGAGGGAAAATGATGGGAGAAAGGACCATGGAGGGACAGAGGGAATGTGGTGGGACAAGACAAAGGACCGTGCTGGGACAAGGGACAGGGGTGGGACAAGGGGACCCTGGTGGGACCAGGGACCGCGATAGGACAAGGGAATGTGGTGGGACAAGGGAATGAGGTGGGACAAGGGACTCTGGTGGGACAAAGCACCTTGGTGGGATGGAGGGACTGTGGTGGGACAAAGGAATGAGGTGGGACAAGGGTGGGATGGAGGGACCATGGTGGGACAGAGGGACCGTGGTGGGACAAGGGGACCCTGGTGGGATGGAGTGACAATGGTGGGACAAAGGACCATGGTGGGACAGAGGAACAATGATGGGACAGAGAGATTGTGGTGGGACAAGGGGATGTGGTGGGACATAGGGACCGTGGTGGGACATAGGCTCCATGATGGCACAGAGGGGCCGTGTGACATCCCTGGTGGCATGATCCCTGGTGATACGGTGCCATCCTCGGTGACACTGTGATCCTCAGATCCGTGCAGCCAGCATCCCTGTGTCCTGCGTCCCATATTCCCATTCCCTGAATCCCTGCAACCCCATATCCTGGTAGCCTGCCATCCCTGAGTCCTGTATCCCTCATCCCCATTCCCTGCATCCCACAACCCTGTGTCCTGCATCCCTGTGTCCCCATATCCCTGCATCCCACATCCCCACTCCCTGCATCCCTGAATCTCCACATCCCTGTTTCCTGTATCCGACATCCCTATTCCCTGCATCCCTGCATCCCCCAATCCTGGCAGCCTGCATCCCCTATTCCCATTCCCTGAATCCCTGTAACCCCATATCCTGGCAGCCTGCCATCCCTGTGTCCTGTATCCCACCTCCTCATTCCCTGTATCCTGCATCCCGGTGTCCCTGCATTCCACATCCCTGCATCCCCAGTCCCTGTATCCCCACATCCCTGTGTCCTGTATCCTGCATCCCTATTCCCTGTATCCCTGTATCCCCAAATCCTGGCAGCCTGCATCCCGCATTCCACACCCCTGCATCCCCACATCCCTGTGTCCTGCATCCCACCCCTCACATCCCATTCCCTGCACCCTCACCCCCCACCTCCCCAGTTCCCATCCCAGCTCCCATCCCCATTAATTCCCATCCCCTCCCAGTCCCGCAGCCCCGCTCGGAGCAGGGAGCGCCCAGAGCCCGATCCAGGGCTGGGAATGGGGGCAGGATTCATTCATTATTCCCGGTTTATCCAACCCGGACACGTCGCTCCCAAGGCCGGACGAGCTTTGCCCGGGGGAGCAGCTGCCCTTGGCCGCCTCCTCCTCGCTTCCCAACCCTTTCCCTTTTTCTCCCCAGGATCGTTTTCATCTCCACCTTTTTTCCCTTTCCCGTTTTCCCCGGAGCTCCAGCACCGCCCCCGCGTGTCCTTGCCAAGCTCCCCGAAATCCCTCGGGCTTTTCCACCTCCCCGAATCCCTGCTGAGCTTCCAGGGATTCACCGCGGCCCCGCTCCATCCCCCAGGGCCGGGATCTTCCAGCTTTTCCCGGCAAGGTGAGGAGCAGCTCCGGCTTTCCAGGCTGGGAGCAGGGATGAAAGGGAAGCGGCTGCGCCGGGAAAGGTCCTGGGAGCAGCGCGGCGATCAAAGGGAGCCTCATCAATTTTTAATGAGGCTCCTCCGAGCATTCCAGAGGGTTTGGAGAAGGGAAAGGGGCTTTCCGGAGATCAAAGCCCTGCGCGAGCATCGGAGGAGCTGAGGGGGCTCGGAGAGGGAGAGGAAGGAGGGGAGGGAAGGAGAGAGGGGCTGGGAATAAAAAGATGGAGAGGCCGGAGATGAGGATCCCGGGGATCCGTTTGGAGCTTCCCGATCGCTGGGAAGGAGCCGAGCACCGGCGGGATGCAGCCGAGGAATGTCCCTGTCACACCACACTGGGTCCCACTGCCGCATCCTGCCGCTCCCAAATCCCGGGAATGGAGGGCTCAGGATGGGCAGGAAGGGACTGGCAGGGACACGGGCAGGTGTCACAAAAAACCACCGGGATGATCCCGGGAAGGGACATCCAAAGGGATTTCCCTGGACACAGGTGGAGGGAAGGTCCCCCCTGCCCATCAGGCACATCCCACAAATCCCCGAGGTCCTGCCAGGCCCAGCACCAAATCCTGGGACACCAAAACCAGGAGCACGGCCTTGGGAACGGTCCCCAAGCCGGGATTTCTCCACCAGGAGGAGAAAATCCAGAGGGAATAACAGCAAATGTGGAGCTCCTGGGAAAAATCCGGGAGCGAATGAAGACGTGCGGCTCCGGAGCCGTTATCCCTGCTCGGACCCTCCGGAGATGAAAACCCTTTTTCCTTTATGAAGGATTTATGGAGTTTGGTTTGGGATCACCGAGGAAGTTTCCCTGTTTGGAGAAGCCTCTGGCTCGTGCTGGATTCACGTCCCAAGCCGGGAACTGGGGAAGGCTTGGGAATATCATAATGAGGAACGGCAAACAGAGCAACGAGGAGGAGCGATCCCACTGCTTTTCCAGGGCCAGAAATTCCAGGATGATGCCTGCCAGGGAAGCCTGGAGCTCTGGCTGCCCCTCGGGTGCTGCCACGAGCTCTGGGATGCAGGAAAATCCCGGGAATTGGTGGAGTGATGGAGATTCCTTAGGCTCTTTTAACTATGGGACGATTTTTTTCCAGAGGAGGGATAAACGGGATGAATCACAGCACTGCTGCAGGGCAGACACCTGGAGCTGTGCTGAGCTTCCTGGCCAAGGATTGTCATGGAATAAAGCAATTCCCAGCTGGTGATCCCTCAGGCTTTCCCGGGAATGGCTCAATCCAGCGGGGAGGGATTAAGGAATCAACACTCCCAGGGGTGGGAAACGCTGGAGAGGGGCTGGGGCCGTGCGGAAAAGGGGATGTCCCACACAAGGGGATGCTGCTCTTGGTCCCCAAATCTGCTGTGTCCACGCACGGGAATATCCCAGGGGATCTCTGGGAATCCCAGGGCTTCATTGTAGAACCGTGGAATCATGGAATGGTTTGGGTTGGAATGGAATTTAAAGCCCATTCCATGGGTAAGGACACCTTCCACCATCCCAGGGTGCTCCAGCCTGGCCTTGGACACTTCCAGGGATCCAGGGGCAGCCACAGCTTCTCTGGGAATTCCAGCCCAGCCCCTCCCCACCCTCCCAGGGAACAATTCCTTCCCAATATCCCATCTATCCCTGCCCTCTGGCAGTGGGAAGCCATTCCCTGTGTCCTGTCCCTCCCATCCCTTATCCCAAATCCCTCTCCAGCTCTCCTGGAGCCCCTTTAGGCTCTGAGCCCTCCCTGGATCCTTCTCTTCTCCAGCCGAACATTCCCAGCTCTCCCAGCCTGGCTCCAGAGCAGCTCCAGCTCCCGGAGCATCTCTGGATCCGCTCCAGCAATTCCACATCCTCCTCATCCCATGGAGGAGCCGCAGGACCCTCAAATTCCAGGGCTGTGGAGGCACCTCCTGCTCCTCCGGACAGCTCCATTGTCCACATTCCGCTCCCGCTGCCCGCGGACCCCGGAAAAATCAATCCCGATTGGGGCCAGCGAGGCACGGCACGCTCGTAACCGCGGGCCGTTAATTAGCGCGCTGTAATTGGATCCGGCGCTCCCTGAAAATCCAATTACCTGGGATCGCAGCCGTGCCAGGGCACCGGGAGTGGGATGCGGCCACGCCGGGGTCCTTCCCGTTCCTAAAACGTTATCCCGGCTCTTTTCTGATGGGGAAAGCTGGGAAGGGTCTCCAGCTCCGCCAAAATTCCTGCCAAAATCCTTCTCTTCATCCCCTTTTTCCTGCTGAGCTGGGAAAGTCTCGAGCTCCTTATCACAGCCCCAAATTCCTCCCCAAATCCTTCTCCCCATCCCCTTTTTCCTCCCGAACTGGGAAGGGTCTCCGGCTCCTCCCAAATTCTTCCCAAATCCTTCTCCCCATCCCTTTTCTCCTGCTGTGATGGGAAGGGTCTCCCGCTCCTTATCACAGCCCCAAATTCCCCCCAAAATCCTTACCCCAATCCCTTTTCTCCTGCCAGGATGAGGAAATCCGGGATGGTCTCCAGTTCCTCCCAAATTCCTCCCAAATCCTTCTCCCCATCCCTTTTCTCCTGCTGAGCTGGGAAAGTCTCCAGCTCCTTATCACAGCCCCAAATTCCCCCCAAATCCTTCTCCCAATCTCTTCTCCCCTCCTGGGGAGGCTGCCAGGGTTGCTCAGATCCATAAAGATTTTAAAAATATTAAAAAAATAAAAGGAAAAGGTTTAACTACACGGAACAATCATCCCCTTTTAATATCCACAGATAAAACCTGGAATTGTTTCCCGAGGAGAACGAGGTAATTCCGGCTCCGTTTTTATGGAGTTTTGGGCTATAAAGTTCTGCAGTCTCCTGGAAGTTGGAGCAAAGGCCGGGCTGGGATGGGGTAATTTGGGATTATTTTGGTAAAAGGCGGGTGGAAATATGGAACAATTACCTGTAAATTCCAGGTTGCTTTTCCCGGGAAGGACAGGACCTTCCCAGGGCTCTCCAGGGAGGAATCCCACAATCCTGAATCCGTTCGTATCCCATGTCCTTTTCCTTGTGCTTCCCTGGGGGATGAAACCATCAAACAGCAGGAAAACGCCACGCCGGCGCCTTTCCTGGGAATCGTGGAGTGCCGGGAGCACGGGATGGGCTTGGGAAGAGCCCAAACACATCCTGGACATCCCCGTCCCTGATGGGATGCTGGGAATGCAGGGGGATAATTCAGTGCCTGCAGTGGAGCAGGGCTTGAGCTTCCCTTCCCCAATTTTTCCTTTTTTTTCCCCCTTTTTTTTTTCCCTTTTCCTTTGATTTTTAAAATATTTTTTAAATCTTTATGGATCTGGGCAATCCTGGCAGCCTCCCTGGGATGGGAAAAGGGGTTGGGAGAAGGATTTGGGGGGGAATTTGGGACTGTGAGAAGGAGCTGGAGACCTTTCCCAGCTCAGCAGGAAAAAGGGGATGGGGAGAAGGGTTTGGGGGGAAGGGAAGGGAAATGGGAAAGGGAAAAGGGAAAGGGAAGCTCAAGCCCCGTTCTACTGCAGGCACTGAATTATCCCCCTGCCCCAAATCCCCCGGGAAGCACTTCGGGAATCCAGATCCACTCCCGGGGGTGCCCATCCCGTGCCCCAGAGCCCCCCAAGCCCGCGGCGGTGCCGGGTGCCCGGGCAGGCTCCGGCCGCGCCGTGCCCAGCCTGCTGCTGCCCTCTGCCGCGGGGAAGCTGCTGCCAGGGAATTCCTCCTCCCGGGAAAAGCCTCTCCCCTGGGAATTCCTCCTCCCGGGAAAAGCCTCTCCCCTGGCAAATGCTCCTGCCGGGATGGAGCTGCGCAGGGCGGGCGGCTCTGCCGGCGCCCCGCGGCCCCGGCACGGCCCCGCTGCTGGGGGAGCGCTGGGCGGGCTCTGGATCCCGGGACAAGGATGCTCTGGATCCCGGGACAAGGATGCTCTGGATCCCGGGATAAGGATGCTCTGGATCCCGGGACAAGGATGCTCTGGATCCCGGGACAAGGATGCTCTGCATCCCGGGACAAGGATGCTCTGGATCCCGGGACAAGGATGCTCTGGATCCCAGGACAGGGACGCTCTGGATCCCGGGATAAGGATGTTCTGGATCCCAGGATAAGGATGCTCTGGATTCCAGGACAGCGACATTCTGGATCCCGGGACAAGGATGCTCTGGATTCCAGGAGAAGGATGCTCTGGATCCTGGGATAAGGATGCTTTGGGCCCCTGGACAAGGATGCTCTGGAATCCAGGGACAGGATGTTCTGGACTTCAGGACAAGGATGTGCTTGACCCCAGAACAAGGAGGGCCTGCACTTCAGGATCCAGGATGCTCTGCACCCCAAGACAAGGATGCTCCGGACCTCAGGACAAGGATGCTCTGGATCCCTGGACAGGAATGCTCTGGACTTCAGGATCTGGGATGCTCTGCACCCCAAGACAAGGATGCTCTGGGATCCCAGGACAAGGATGCTCTTGACTCCATGGTCAGGATGCTCCAGACCCCTGGACAAGGATGCTCTGCACTCCAGGGTCAGGGATATTTTGCACTCCAGGACAGGGACATTGTGGATCCCAGGATGAGGATGCTCTGGACTCTCTGGTCAGGGGTGCTGTGCACCCCAAGAAAAGGATGTTCTGAATCCCAGGACAAGGATGCTCCACACCCCAAGGCAGGGATATTTCCCATCCCAGGACAGGGATATTCCACATCCCAGGACAGGGATATTTCCCATCCCAAGGCAGGGATATTTCCCATCCCAGGACAGGGATATTTCACACCCCAGCACTGGGATATTCCACACCCCAGGACAGGGATATTTCCCATCCCAGGACAGGGATATTCCACATCCCAGGACAGGGATATTTCACACCCCAGCATGGGGATGCTCCACAGGAGACCTGGAAGCCGTGGGGATGGGCAGGAGGGGTGAATGTCCCGGGGGTTTCCCATTCCCAGGCCGGGCAGGAGAACGGGATCGGGGCTCAGGGATCGCAGCGAGGGGCCCAGGGCGAGCTGGGCTGGGGGACCACGAGGAAAGGGCTCAAATCCCGTGGGGATGGGAAACCCCAACAGCTGAGCCCCCTTGGGATGGGGATGAGCATGGGGATGAGGATTTCCCATTATTCCATGACTGGAAAAGGACTCTGATCCCTCCTGATCCCCATCGGGGACAGGGGTCGGGGTCACAGCCCTGCTGGGGGGCACCAGGGCTCAGCACCCCCCCAATCCCCTCTGCTCCCAATCCCGCTCCGGCCCCACTGTGCCCATCCCCTGCACGCCTTCCCAGGCCCTATTAACATCATTAATTAAGCCAGAGGCCTGTGGATGATCTAATTAGAAACGAGCCTGGATTTGATTTCCCTTTTAATTAATTTGTGTTATTTACACGCGGCAGCTGCAAAGGGCATGTCCCGAGGGACGGGGGTGGCAGGAGGGGGGACACCTTGGGGTCACCTTGGGGACACCTTGGGGACACCTTGGGGACACCAGGACAAGGCAGGGACACAAGGGGGGTGTGGGAAAGGGGGGGCACGGCTGCTTTGGGGTCACAGCTCGTCCTGCTGGGGGACACCCAGGGACCACCACCAAGTGCCAGCACCCCGCAGGGATGGGACATCCCCCGGGGACCCCAAAGGGAGCTGAGGGTGCCGTGGGGACCCCAAACAGGCACTGAATTATCCCAAAGGGGCCCGTGGGTACCCCAAAGGCTGCCAGACCTCACTAGAGGGCAGCAAAATGCTGCTGGTCCCAGGGCTGGTGGCACGGGAACCCCAAAGTTTGCCAAACCTGGCCTTGGACACTTCCAGGGATGGGACAGCCTGAAAAAAAAAACCCTGAAAATCCTTTCCCTGTTAATTTTGCATTCCCGGTTGGAAGGAGAGCCGAGTGTCCCAGGGTGGATCTCATCCCTGCAAGGAACAAAGTGCCCCAAAATGCTTCCAAATGAGGAATTCCCTCCCAGGGAAACTCATCCAGCTCCTCCCAGCTCCACATTTTCAGGTGATCCGGGATTCTCCTGCCTCTGCTCCAGCAAAAAACACCAGGAATTGAGTTATTCCCAAGGCAGGAGTGGGATGAGGAGCAGGAATGTGGCTCCAACTCCGATTTCCCCGGAGCTGAGCCCCTCACAAAGCTCAAACACGAAGCAAAACGTGGCCAAACTCCCAGGAGAAGCCCCTGGAGCCAGGAAATCCAAGAATCCAAGGAGAAACAGATGTTCCCGGGCAGAACAGGGAATCAGCTCAGAACAGCACACGGGAAAAGAATGGGAAAATATCCTCAGCTTTCCCTGTTCCGGGGAAATCTTCCTCAGGGATGGGGCTGGAATGTTCAGTCGGGGTCTGGCTGGGGAAGGGCCGCTTCTCCTGGAATTTTTGGTGGGAACAACTGGAGATCAAATCCCGAGGGATCAATCCTTCCACGTGCAAGGCACAAAACCCCATCCGAGGGTTAAAAAAAATTAAGGACCGTGGGGATTTCTTTTTCCAAAGAAATCTGAGCTGGCTGGAACGAATCCCTGGGCATCCCAGGCCCTGCCTCTTCCCCATATCCTGCTTCCAAGGGTGCATTCCCAACCTCATTCCTTCCCTGGCAAAAGCAGGTCACCATCTGCTCTGCCCCCGGCTCAGCGACAGCTCCTGCCTCTGCAGGAGATCCGAGAGCTTTTCCCAGATTCCTGCTCCAAACCCCACTGACCACCAAGGACACGAGGGCAGGGATTCCTGGAATAACCAGGAGTGTTCCCATCCCTCGGGAGATTCCCGATTTCCAGCTCCTGGAGGAGCTCTCCCTGCTCCGCTTCCCAGATTTTCCATCTCCGAGCCCGCAGCCGAAGGAACACGGAGCAGGCACAGAGGAGACCCCCGGCCCTTCCAAGCTCTGCAGTTCCAGCCTCTGGAGCAGAATCCAGGAGGTTTGAACAGCAGGAAAAGGTTGGAAAAACAAGAGCCAGGGAAAAGCTGCCTCCCCTCTCACGGAGCCTCCTGGGCCTGGCTCCTTTCCATCTCCTGCTGCTTCCTGAGGGAAATTCCCGGGGAAAAAAGCTGTTCCTAGATGTTTTCCCGGCCCTCCCCGAGCGGCTCCTTCCTTGTCCCCATCAGTGGCACTGCCACGGTCCTGTTCCCAGCACGGATTTGGATCCCAATGGATCCCATCCACGTCCTCTCAATCCCTCCTGGATACCTGGAGCCAGCTCTGGTTCATGGGATGAGGTTTTCAAGTGCTGGGATTGATCCCAAAGCTCCTCCCAGGAGCGGGAAAAAAGGTAATGAAGGAAAATCCCAAATATCAGTGAGGCACAGGGGTGGCTGTGGGGTGGAGGAAGCGCAGGGAGCCTCTTCCTCCCTGGATGGAGAGGGAACTGGGATTAGCACTGCTCTGCTCCAAGGTGTCCTTCAGATGGAATCCTTTATTCCAGCTGGAATCATTGCTGGAACCCCATATTCCAGATGGAACCCCTTTATTCCACCTGGAACGCCTTTATTCCAGCTGGAACATTTTAATTCAGCTGGAACCCCTTTATTCCATCTGGAACCCCTTTATTCCAGCAGGAATCCTTGCTGGAACTCCCTTATTCCAGCTAGAACCCCTTTATTCCATCTGGAACCCCCTCTATTCCAGCAGGAACCCCTTTATTCCATCTGAAACCCTTTATTCCACCTGGAACCCCTTTATTCCAGCAGGAACCCTTGCTGGAACTCCCTTATTCCAGCTAGAACCCCTTTATTCCATCTGGAACCCCTTTAATCCATCTGGAACCCCTTTATTCCAGCTAGAACCCCTCTATTTCCCCTGGAATCCTTTACTCCAGCTGGAATCCTTGCTGGAACCCATTATTCCACCTGTAACCCCATTATTCCGCCTGTAACCCCTTTATTCCAGCTGAAATAATTTTATTTCCTGATGGAACCCCTCAATTCCATCTGAAATCCCTTTATTCCAGCGGAACCCCTCAATCCCAGGCGCCCCAAAGGCAGCAGCTGTTCCCCGCTCCCCTCGCGGGTGACACTTCCCATCCATCCCTGCATCCCGGCACGTCCCGCCGGTTGCCACGGCAACGCTTCGGGAAGAAGGGAGCTTCATTATCAGTTTCTCCATGGAATCAAAAAACCAAAAAACAAAACCTTGGGTGGAATTTCGTTTTCTCCCCTCTGCCCTGAAATGTCACGGATTTGGTTCCCGACCCTTCTGCGTTTGTGGATTATCCAGGGAGACTTCCCAAATTGTCGGGAATCCCCGGGATGAACTCATCCCAGCTTCGGGAATAAGCACAGAGAGCAGCATCCTGGAAAAAAAAAAAGCTCCTCTGGGCAATTCCCAAGCCTCAGGGAATGCGGGAAGTGTTGTTAATTAACCAGCAATCAGCTGTTTCCAAGAGGAAAAAAACTTCCCTACGGAATGCCTTGGGATCCATCGTGGGAGGAGCGGGATTCCAGGGAAGCTGCAGAGCTCCAGGACATCCAGGATGAATCCCAGAAATGCAGAGCGGCGGGTTTGTGAGTCAGGCGCAGGAATGTGAGAAAATCGGGAATGATACGCCAAACAAAGCGCAGATTCCCGGTTTGTTTGTGGCTCTGCCAAGTCCCCTTCCCACGCGGGCCGATCCCCCTCTTTCCCCTCGCATCCAGAGCTTTTTGGGATCCGTTCCCACCCCCCGCTCTGGGGCTGACGTGTTCCCGGCAGGATGTGATTCCAGGAATGCTCCACAGCTTTTAAAAGTCACCCAGGAAGCAGGAGCTGGGAAAACGGGAGAGCTGGAGCAGCACCCAGCTGATCCCTCTCTCCCAGGGCAGGAGATTCCTAAAAACACCTGGATAATCCCATCCCGCCGCAGCCCTGCCCTGTAAAAAGCCCTTCCTGGGAAAGCGCCATAAAATCCTCAGGTTTCATCCCGGCGGAGCACATGGAAAAGGGGCCGGGATGGGGTTTGGGAAGGGTCGGTGTTCCCAGGTCCAGGCGAGTCTGGAGCGCGCAGGATGGGGTTGGAGAGGGATCCCAGGAATTCCAGGTGGGACTGGCACTGTGCTGGCAGCAAGGGGACAGGGAGCAGGGCTGGGAAGCAGGGAGGGGACAGGGAATAGGGCTGGAAAAGAGTGGGGGAACAGGGAACAGTCTGGAAGCAGGCAGAGGACAGGGAACAGAGTTTGGAAGCAGGGAAGGGGCAGGGAGCAAAATTTGGAAGCAGGGAAGGGACAGGGAACAGGGCTGGAAAACAGTAGGGGAACAGGGAACGGAGAGGGAAGGGGCAGGGAGCAAAATTTGGAGTTTGGAAGCAGGCAGAGGACAGGGAACAGAGTTTGGAAGCAGGGAGGGGACAGGGAATAGGGCTGAGAAGCAGGTGGGGGAACAGGGAACGGAGTTTGGAAGCAGGGAAGCGACAGGGAAGAGGGAAAGGACAAATGTTGGGATTGGGAGAGATCCAACCAGAGCCAGAGCTCCTCCTGAATTTAAATCGTGCAGATCCCGAGGGCAACACCCAAATTTAGGAGGTCCCTGCCCTCAGCATCCCTGTTCACCCTTCAAACATCCGTGCCAAGGGAACAGGGATATTTCCCACCTGGATTCCATCTGAAATCCATCCTTTGCCTCTCCCCCAATGAATTAAATCAGCGCCCCTGGTGTTTTAGGAGCCTCTTCTCCCTGGATTCCAGGCGAGCAGGGAACATTCCCTCAGCCTTTAGGGATGGCCATTCCCACCCCTGTGGCACTTCAGCTCCATGGCAAATGCCAGGGAGAGACCGGGATAACGCTGGATTTGATGGAGTGTGGAGCCACGCCGGGAACGCAGGGATGGGACTGAGCAGGCGGAGCTGCTCCGTGTGTCCTGCCAGGAAATCACTTCGGGAAGCTCCAAATCCATTTCTCTCCCTTCTCCTGGGAGGTCCTGAGGAGGCACGGATTTAATGCTGCTCCCTCGGTGCCCCTGGATCGATCCTATCGGATTTTGGGAGCTCCCATCAATTAGGGAGAGGCTTCTGCTGCATTAAAGGCCCTGAGGAGCCTTCCCAGCCTGACTCCAAGAGCAATTCCCGGCTGTGTTGTTGCATTCCCAACAGGAGATGGATCCCTGCAAGGTCACGTTTATTCCCAGCATCAAAAATTGCCAAGGGATGAGCGACAGTGAGGGCACCGCAGGGATCTCTGGAATAACCCCGGGAAAAGGGGATGGAGCAGCACGGAGCCTGATGGTTTTCCAGAGGGAGAGGAGGGGGTGAGGCTCCTCTGCAGGGAGCTGCCAGAGTTACAAAGCCACAGATAATTCCTGAAAAGGTGGGAAGAGGAAAAGATGGAGCAGCTCCCATCAAAGCCCATCCCTCTCCAGAGAACCCATTCCCAATTTTCCCACGTCAAGTTCTGGATTCGGGAGGTGGGAATACAAGAGATTCGTGATCCAAGGCTTCCTTCCCTGCCTGGAATGATGATTCCCCATCAGCTGGGGCGTAAAACTGAAAAAAAAGCAGGAATTCTAGGGATGGGAAGGACGTGAGGAAGAGCAGGATGGTGCCTGTGCAGAGAGAAGGGTCCTGAGACAGGTCAGGAATTCCAGACTTTGGGAAGGGTTAAAGGCAACAATTCAGCTCCTTCAAAAATCTCTGTGCCCAGCTCCTGCTCCAGCTCCAGAGGAAAGTTTTCCAGCTTCCACAGGGACACATTCCCAGAGCTCCCAGAGCAGGAAGGAGCAGGAGGCAGCAGGGCAGGGATTTTCCCCAAAACAAGGAATCGATTTCAACCACCTCAAGGTGGAAACAGCCTCCCGTTATCCCAGAGAGGCCAGGATCCCGGGAATCACCTCTGAGCCTCTCCTGCTTTCTCCATCCCGTGTTTCTGGGCCAAGGAGGAGCCGGCAGCAGCGAGAATGTGGCCAGGGAATGCTGAGGCCAGGCTGGGTGTGAAGCTCCCTGTGGGATGCCCGAGCTGCAGCCCAGATCCGTTTGCACTCCGCAGGATCCATTCACAGGGACAACGGGATCCCCTTCGGAGCCAGGGATGGGATGAGGCTCAGCCCTTGCCCTGCTCAGCAGAAATTCCTGCTCTCCTGGAGCTGTGGATGGGCTTTTCCGTGGGGTTGGAACGGGGTCTCGCCACGATCCATCCCAAGGAGGCGCAGGAGCATCGCCTCCGGAGGATGAGGATTGGGAACACCAATCCCAAACATTCCCAACCACTCCCAGGAGGAGGTGATGAGGCTGTGACAGCATCACAACAGGACCCTGGAGCAGATCCAGGCTGACAGCAGCTCCTCATCCCAAAATCCCGACAAAACCAGCTTTTTTAACCCCTCTGTTCCAGAGCTGACCCCATTTTCTTAACCCCGCGACAGCTCCCTGCCCCACAGGGCTGGTGATTCCCTCTGCAATTCCTCTCCGATCCCTGTGGAGCAGAGCACAGCAGACTGCCCCAATTCCCATTAGCAGCACCATTTGCCTCAGCAGAGCCAGCAGGAGCACCTGGGATCCCGGGAAAGCTGCTGCCCTCGGCTCTGCCCTCTCCCAGGCCAGCAAGAGATGCCAAAAGCTCTCTTAAAAGAGCAGGAAAAAGAAGAATCCATTCCCATGGCAGGCTTGGTGACGCCAGGGATAATTGATACTCGGCTCCAGGAGATAAAGAATGGAACCTTTCCTCCTCCTCCTCCTCCTCGAGGCTCTTTGTGCCTGTGGCTCCCAGAGTGGGGCAGCCTCGGACCTTGAGCTCCTGCATTAATGCTGGAGCAGGGATGGAACAGGGACAGAGCAGGGACAGAGCAGAGATGGAGCAGGGACGGAGCAGGGGTGGAGCAGGGATTGGAGCAGGGATGGAGCAGGGATTGGAACAGGGATGGGAGAAGGGATGGAGCAGGGATTGGAGCAGGGATGGAGCAGGGATTGGAGCAGGGATGGAGCAGGGATTGGAGCAGGGATTGGAGCAGGGATGGGAGCAGGGATGGGAGCAGGGATTGGAGCAGGGATTGGAGCAGGGATTGAGCAGGGATGCAGCAGGGATGCAGCAGGGATGCAGCAGGGACGGAACAGGGATGGGAGCAGGGATATCACACCCAGCACTCAGCCCATCCCCTGGGCTTTCCCTTTCTCCTCTGCTTTGGGCTCCGCTCCAGCTCGTGGCAGGCCCGGCTTTGTCCCCTCCAAAGATAAGCCCGGAGAAAAACGTCACCGGCTGCTCTGATCCCAAATGCCCCCGGGCACCAAACAGGTGGAATAATTCCAGTGCACGCAGCATCCATCCATAACCAGGAGAGCTGGGAAGAGGATTCCCAGATTCCCAGCTCCCAGCCCTGCCTCGGAGCTGATTTGCTGGGGAAGGACAAGCCCAGACTCACAAGGAAGCAGCGCAGCTTCCAAGGGCAGAATTCCCAGCGGCTGGAACACGATTCCCTGCACACCCCGAGGGGTGAGGGGACAGCAGTGCCAGCAGCACGGCAGAGCCGCCCGGGATTTGGCTCCCAGAGGAATTTCCCAGATCCCCGCGCTGGGAGGAGGCTCTGGCTCAGTTGTCACCCAGCTGCGGGGCAGGGGAAGGTGACAAGTGACAAAGAGCTGTCCCCGCAGAGCCTCCCGGCCCCGCTCCCAGCTCTGCGAGCAGCAGAATTCATCCAAAACCGGTTTAATTCCAACAGTTTCATTCCCTGCCCTGCTTTGATTCCTCGCCGAGGCCACGGAATCCATGGAAATCTTGGATTCAGCGGGAAAGGCGGCTGATAAATCAGGATTCGCCTGGGACAGCGCCGTTACCCGGTAACCGGGAAACAGCCCCAGCTCACGGGCATCACACGCGGCTCCAGGAAAACGGGAATGTGCGGGAATCTCAGCTCCCAAGGAAAACTCGGCTCCCTCATCCCTCCGGGAGCCTCGCACACACGCGGGGAGTCGCAGCAGGAGCACGCCAGGAGCTCGGCAGCTCTTCCCAGCCCTCCCGGGGTGTTTGGATCCACTGGCATCATTAAGGGACAAAAGACGGGAATGTGGGAGCCGGGATGGGTTCGGGGCTGGGGAGGAGCTGGCTGGAAGCGCAGAGCTTTTGTGTGGATTGAAGGGACTCTCCTTAAAAGAATTCCCGCTCCCAAAGCTGTGATTTCTGTCACCTCCTTTCCTGACCCTTTCCATTGAACATTCCAGGCTGGCTGCGGAGAAAGGGAAGCTCGGCTGGCTCGTTAAGGAAGGATAAAAACGACTCCAGCAGGTCGGGATGGATCCCCAGGAGTGAAAATAAAGCTTGGAAGGGAGCTCTGAGCCAATCCTGCAGCCCCCATCCCACCCCCGGACCCACCACTCCCGGTGCCACACCGGCAGGGCAGTTTCCTTGCCAACATTCCTGGTTTTTTTGAACTGAATCCCTGTTTTTCCTCGTGCCACTCCACTGATTTTGAACCCCCGGGGAGTCAGGAATCTGAACCGGCAGCACATCCCAAATCCCGGCTGTGACACCATGGCCCTGTCCCTCATCCAGCCAGGCAGGAGCTGCAGGAAGAGCTTGGAATTAGCATTGAGGATGAGGCAGTTCTTGGAATTCCTACGGATTTTTCCCTGGCAATATTTTGTTCCCCTCCATCCTCTCCGCTGAGGGGTTGTCAGGAATTGGAATTGGAAAAGTGGTGGAGTCACGGTCCCTGGAGGAATTTCAGACAGGGCTGGACACGGCTGACAAGGTCCAGCTGATCCATCAAAGGCTGGACTCGATGTCCTCTGGGGCCTTTTCCAACCTTAATGGGATTCTCTGATCTCATTTTCGCTGTCCAGGGAGGAGGGAAGGGGAGAAATCCATGGGTCATCCCCACCCTGAGCTGCTGCAGCCCCTGCCTCCAACACGCTCCAAAGCCCCAGCCGGCCCCTCCATCCCAAGGGATCCATCAAATCCCCATTTTCCTCTGCCCTGCTCCCGAGGCGGTGGCAGGAAAGGCTCTGACTCCCTCCCTGCCTCGCCGTCAGGGATCTCCCAGCAGAGCAGCTCCTGCCAGGAGCTGGAAGGATGGGATTGAAGCATTCCATGGGAACACATCCATCCCACCCGAGCCCTCGGAAAAGCAGGAGGCTCTCCCAGCACTCCCAGAATTCCAGCAGCCAGGATTAGATTTGAACATTTGAACGTTTCTCCCCCCAGCCCTGACAGGTTCAGGAAAATCTCTGATCCCTGCTCCAGCCGTTTGTGTTCCATGCTGGAATCTCTTCCCTTTTATTTTTGGGAATTGGAACGCCAATAAATCACCCAGCAGCAGGAGGGGCAGCCCCTGCCTATGGAATTATCCACAGGAACCCCAAAGCACCGAGTCCAGCCAGCTGGAATAACCAGCCCGTGCCACCCAGCGGGATAACGATCCCGCTGGAAAACGGGGACAACGGGAAAACAGCCCAGGAAGGTCACGAGTCCCACAGCCCAAGGGGGGGTTGCAGCCAGGGATTCCTGCTGGAATCCACATTCCCAGAAAACGCTCCGGATGTTGGGAGCTCCCACCTGGTTGGGAGCAGGGATCTCTTCCCATCCTTGGGATCGCCTCGGGACGCTGCTGGCAGCGAGGGAATCCCCTCAGGGAAGGATTCCAGCCGGCAGCAACTCCCTGGAAAAGCGGCTTTAGGGAACACAGAGGAGCAGATTCCCTCTTTCCTGAGAGTGTCCCACATCCTGGAACCAGAATCCTTTCCAGAGGGTATCACACATCCTGGGACCAGATTCCCGCCTTCCACAGAGGATATCCCCTATCCTGGGAACAGAATTCTTCTTTCCAGAGGGTATCCCATATCCTGGGAGCAGATTCCCTCTCTCCACAGAGGCAGCACATCCCAAATTCCCAGATTCCCTCTTTCCTGAGTGTCCCACATCCTGGAACCAGGATCCTTCTTTCTAGAGGCGTTTCCGCACCCTGGGACCAGATTCCCTCTCTCCACAGAGGCAGCACATCCCAAATTCCCAGATTCCCTCCTTCCAGAAGGTTTTCCACACCCTGGGACCAGATTCCCTCCTTCCACAGAGGATATCCCATATCCTGGGGCCAGATTCCCTCTTCCCTGAGAGTGTCCCACATCCTGGGACCAGAATCCTTCTTTCCAGAGGGTATCCCACATCCTGGGAGCAGATTCCCTCCTTCCAGAGGACATCCCACATCCTGGGACCGGATTCCTTCTCTCCACAGAGGCAGCACATCCCAAATTCCCAGATTCCCTCCTTCCAGAAGGTTTTCCACATCCTGGGAGCAGATTCCCTCCCTCTGGACTCTGTCCATCCCTTCAGGAATCATTCCCTGCTCTGTTTTCCCTCCTTGGACAGAGAAGTGATTCCTTACCTGGCGATTTCCCTGCTCCAGCTCTTCCCATCCATCTGCACATCAGGATCTGGGATTTTCCTCCGAGTTTTCCTTCTCCATGTCCAGAGTTCAGCCCTGTAGGAGAGGGCAGAGGCGCCTCAAGTCCCAGCTCCCCTCCAGAACAAAGAATAAAGAATAAATGAAGAAAAAAAAAAAGAAAAAATAAATAAAGAAAAAAAATAAAGGAAAAATAAAGAATAAAGAAAGAATAAAGAAAGAAAAAGAAGAAAAAAGAATAAAGAATAAATAAAGAAAATAAAGAAAAAATAACAAATAAAGAATAAAGATTAAAGAAAATAAGGAAAAAATAAAGAAAAAGTAAAGAAAAAATAATAAAGAATAAAGACAAAAATTAGAGAATAAATAATGAATAAAGAAAAATAAGGAAAAAATAGAGAAAAAAGAAAAAGTAAATAAAAAATAAAGAAAAAATAAAGAAAAAAATTTGAAAAATAATTTGAAAAATAATTTGAAAAAACGAAGAAAAAATGAAGAAAAAATGAAGAAAAAATGAAGAAAAAATGAAGAAAAAATGAAGAAAAAATTAAGAAAAAATTAAGAAAAAATTAAGAAAAAATAAAGAAAAAATTAAGAAAAAATTAAGAATCTCCCGTGGCAGCCTCCACCTTCCCCCAGAGCTGCTCCAAGACACAAATTCCTGCCTGGTCACCCCAAAAAGTACCTGGTACCAGCCACACCCTGGCACGAGGGATCTGCCCCAAGCTCCAAAGGGAAGAGCCTGGGAAAGGAAACCAAAACCTCCCAAACTTTGTGAGATTCCCATTTTTCCTGCTGATGTCTCCCAGGCCAGCAGCAGGATCCAGACTGAATCTGTGGCATGAAAAAAGAGCTAAAATTCCACTCCAACTTTCCTGATTTAGGATTTAAAAAGGGAAGGGAAGGGCCTAAGATTCCACTCCATCCCAAAGAGTTGGGGTTTTGTGGGAATATTTCAGTCTAAATCACCCCTGGAGAGCCTGAAAGGGGGTGGGGAAATGTTACCTGCTCCATCCTTTTGGGATTTCACTTCCAGGCAGGAATCAATCGCTTCCAGGCAGGAATCAATCACTTCCAGGCAGGAATCAATCACTTCCAGGCAGGAATCAATCCATTTCCAGGCAGGAATCGATCGCTTCCAGGCATGAATCAATCGCTTCCAGGCAGGAATCAATCACTTCCAGGCAGGAATCAATCGCTTCCAGGCAGGAATCAATCACTTCCAGGCAGGAATCGATCACTTCCAGGCAGGAATCAATCACTTCCAGGCAGGAATCTCCAAGATTTCCACTTTGAGGGGTCCAAGGATCCCCCGTGACCCCCAAATCCACCCAATCCAGGGCACCCAAGCCACGGAAACCATTCCCCACGGGAGGAGCTGACCACAGAGCTGGGCTGTGAGAGCTCAAATGAAGTGAAATGATTTATAAATTTGAATTTTAAACCATCCTGAGAGGACGGTGAGGCTGGGCTGGCGCTGGAATTGGCCAGGTTGGAGCCTCTGGAACAGGATGAGCCCTTAAATTCTTTCCCAGTCCAATCCAGGGATTCTCTGAGTGATTCCTGCAGCTCCTTTCCCAACTCCACTGTGCTCATCCATCCTTTAATTGCCCCAAAAGCAGCATTTTTAGGGATATAAATAACACTTTAATCACAGATGTATCTCCAACTCCAGCTGCTGCAGCTGGGTTTTGGTGGAAAAAAATTATCCAGAGGAAAAAATGACTTTTATCACACAGGAATATCTCAGCTCCAATTAAAGAGCTGCTAATTTTTTCTCCTAAATAGCCTTTAATTAGCAGGACATTTCAATTTTGGGCGTGGTAATTAAAAAAAAACCCAGAAACTTTGAGAAACGAACAAGAGTTTGGTGTTAAAAAACCCAAAAAAAGCTAAAAAAGAGGAGCTGGAACTTCCAGTCTCCCTTCCCAGGGGTTTTATTCTCTCACAGCCACCAGGGAGGAAAAATTTGCTCTGGGAGTGGGAAAAATCTGATAAATGTTAGAAATACAACACCTATTTGTAAGGAGCAGATTTCTCTGATGGCAGCAGAGCAAAGCTGATCATTATCTGGGAAAACCCAGGGGAAAAAAAAGCACCTGAAATTATCAAAAGAAATTATCGAAAGAAATTATTGAAAGAAATTATCGAAAGAAATGAAACAGATCAACTTCTGTAAAAAAAAAAAAGCACCTGAAATTATTTAAATAAATAAATTATCCACATCAACTTCTGTGAAAACCCAGGAAAAAAAGCACCTGAAATTATTGAAAGAAATTATTGAAAGAAATTAATTATCCAGATCAACTTCTGTAAAAATAAAAAGCACCTGAAATTATTTAAATAAATTAAACAGATCAACACTAAGGAAAAGGAAAATGGGATACAGGACCCCAAAATTCCCTTATTTTCACCCCAAAACAATCCCCCCATTCAGGTGCTGCCAGGTGTCCAGAAAAGTTTTGGCAACAGCTCTTGGGAAAGGTCAGAGCTGCTGTTTGCTTTGTTTCAAGGTAAGTTTACACCTGTTTTTTTTCCTCATTTTTAAAAAGATAAAGGAAGAAAAGCAAAGAACTGTTTCCATTCCCCCTCTTCAAACCAGCTCTTCCCAGCAGCAAATCCAAACGGAGCTCATTAAACCCAATTCAAGGTGATTATTCCCCATTAACGAGCTGCAAGAAATGCACGGAGAGGCAGAGGAAAAAAAAGAGATTTTACTGCAAGAACTTTATTGCACCACGTTCAAGGGCTGAGGCAGGAGCTGTGCCCGTGGGACAGCCCCAGCTCGTGGGGACACCGTGACAATCTGCATTCCTTCACCGTTTCCCCCTCCAATTAAGGCTGGAGATGATAATTAGTACGTTATAATCAAGGTTGGGGATTAAGGGAGGAGAGGGGGAAGAATGCAAAGTTCTACAGAGAGCATTTAAAATCTGGTTTATTGTTCTCGGGGAGGATTTGGGGTTGGGGTTTTCAGCCAGCTCAGCGCCTTCCCCCCTCCAATCTGACTTCGTTTTTCAAATTTTGGTTTTAACCAGGATTCCTTTTGTTTAAAAAAAAAAAAAAAATCCATTTTTTATTGGCAGAAAGGTGGAACTTCAGGCTCTGAGCACGGGAGGGGAAGGTCAGAATTGGGTGATTTCAGCACCATTTCCCTCCCACCTTGGGCATCACCAGCCATTCCTCAGCGCAGCATCCACACCAAAAACACTCCCAAGCTCTCCTCGATCCATGGAAAAACTTGGGAATATCCCACGGGGAGGAGGGAATTCAGCACAACCACATTTGGGGACCCTCACCTGAGGGGCTTGATAAGTACCGACATTTTCTGTAGAATTCACTTTTACAGCCCCATCCTCGACACTTTCACCTCACAAAATTCAAAAATTTTCAGCCTTTTCATCACATTTAAATCCAGATTTTAAGGAGAGAAATCATCTGTTAATCCTCATTAATTTGCATTAAAATCTCTCCAAAAGGGGACTGGAATCCCAAAATTCCCTGTGTGCTCTGGAAAGGCCCGTGCAGGAAAAGGGAGAAATCCTGGGAAGGCAGGGTGGGTACGAGGCCACACCTGCTGCAGGCACAGACCGACGGCATTTGCTGCCCCACAGCAAAATATCCCGAAAGAACGGGGCCCTAAACCTGGATCCAAACCTTTCCAGGGCTGGATAATATGGAAAAATATCCAGGAGAAGGTGCACAAGGTCACCCCTGGGGCAGGGTACAAAAATGGGTTTGCTAGAAGCAGCAAAATTACTCCTAAAATCCCTTAATTGGCTCCAAAAAGATCTCCAAAAATCCGAGTTTTTAGGGTTTTGCTGATGAAGGGTGCCAGGATTTTGGGGTGGAATTCGGGGTTCTCCCTTCCCAAAGAGCCCAATAAAAAAGAAGAAGGCAATCAGTGGTTCAGCTGAGAAAATCTCCCCCCTCTCACGTTTCCCTCACACCTGGCCCCAAATCCCGATTTCCTGTGCTCAGCAAGGCAGTGGGAATGTGGACAGCAGCAAAAAAAACCCCAAAAAAACCCCCTTTTCCATCTTTCTGACAGAGAAATGAATTTTAAGTCCTTGTCCGAATCGCCCCTCGCTCACCCAGGACACTTTGGAACATCAGTCTTGTGCCAGGATGGATTTTCTGTCTAGCAACAGAAAGAGAAGAATTAACATTTCAGCCAAATTCTTTGGGGGAAAAAAAAATAAATCCGACTGCCACGCACAGAGAGAATCTCACACTCTCTCAGAAGTGGGTTTAGGCAGCGAGGTTTCTGTTCAAGCCCTCCCAGGAGTCAGAATTCCATGGAAAACTCCCAGCATGGACATCACCCAGCCCCTGGGATGTGCCCAAAAAGGGGCTTCAGGCTGTTCCCAGTCAGCCACAAAGGCTCCTCCTCGTGTCTCTGCCAGCTTAAAAACCCCCAAAAAATCTCCTTTTCCAGGAGTTTCAAGAGGAATTCGTGGCTCAGGCCCTGACTGGGGGGTGCTTTCCTCAAGAAAATACTTCCTGCACAAGGCAATGCTCTGCTGCTTTTCCTTCGACATAAAGTTGACTTTATTTCTTCTCTTAAAAAGTTAAAAATACAGAAGGTTCAGAAATTTGCTTTTCTCCTCACAGATTGCGGCGGAAGGAGAAAACAATCCTTCACTGAAATGTTTCTCTTAATTGGGGTTGTTTTATTATTATTATTATTACTATTATTATATATTTTTTTTAATTTTTTGGGGTTGGTTGTTTTTTTTTCTCTCTCTCAATCATCATCACCCTTTTTTTTTTTTATTTATTATTATTATTTTTTTAGGACAGAGGTTGAGGAGCACTGACTCCACCATATTTTTTTTTCTTTTTTTCATTCCAGATTCACATTTCCAGGTGCCAAGAGTCCAGAGAAGAGCCCCCTGCTCGCTTCTGCTTTCCTTTTGAGATNAAAAAAACCCCAAAAAAACCCCCTTTTCCATCTTTCTGACAGAGAAATGAATTTTAAGTCCTTGTCCGAATCGCCCCTCGCTCACCCAGGACACTTTGGAACATCAGTCTTGTGCCAGGATGGATTTTCTGTCTAGCAACAGAAAGAGAAGAATTAACATTTCAGCCAAATTCTTTGGGGGAAAAAAAAATAAATCCGACTGCCACGCACAGAGAGAATCTCACACTCTCTCAGAAGTGGGTTTAGGCAGCGAGGTTTCTGTTCAAGCCCTCCCAGGAGTCAGAATTCCATGGAAAACTCCCAGCATGGACATCACCCAGCCCCTGGGATGTGCCCAAAAAGGGGCTTCAGGCTGTTCCCAGTCAGCCACAAAGGCTCCTCCTCGTGTCTCTGCCAGCTTAAAAACCCCCAAAAAATCTCCTTTTCCAGGAGTTTCAAGAGGAATTCGTGGCTCAGGCCCTGACTGGGGGGTGCTTTCCTCAAGAAAATACTTCCTGCACAAGGCAATGCTCTGCTGCTTTTCCTTCGACATAAAGTTGACTTTATTTCTTCTCTTAAAAAGTTAAAAATACAGAAGGTTCAGAAATTTGCTTTTCTCCTCACAGATTGCGGCAGAAGGAGAAAACAATCCTTCACTGAAATGTTTCTCTTAATTGGGGTTGTTTTATTATTATTATTATTACTATTATTATATATTTTTTTTAATTTTTTGGGGTTGGTTGTTTTTTTTTCTCTCTCTCAATCATCATCACCCTTTTTTTTTTTTATTTATTATTATTATTTTTTTAGGACAGAGGTTGAGGAGCACTGACTCCACCATATTTTTTTTTCTTTTTTTCATTCCAGATTCACATTTCCAGGTGCCAAGAGTCCAGAGAAGAGCCCCCTGCTCGCTTCTGCTTTCCTTTTGAGATCATTTTTTTGTTTGTTTGTTTGTTTATTTATTGAACACAGCAGTGACCGTTGGCATCTTTGAAGCGTAATCGCATCTTAGGCCGGTATTTCTCCAGGTAAAGCAGCTGTTTGGAATTGAAAGCTCCCCTCCTTTTCCTAAAAAAAAAACAAAAGGAAAGGGGATATCAATGGAAAAAACACCTCTTTGCTCACTTCGGGCAGATTAGTTGTTGTTTTAATGAGTTTTTGAGCTCTAAAAAGCAGATTTTTGGCTCGATTCGGTGGGCCGGGGAGGAGAAACCAGCACGATATTCCAGGGGGATATTCTGATTAAATTCCAGCTTTTTTTTTGGTGGAGTGGGAGTTTATTTCTGTGCTTTGGAACAACATCAAGGTCACCCTCCCCTAGGTGTTGCTTATCACCTAAAAGAGACAAAGAGATAAGAGAGGCCCACGAGAAAAAAAAGGAATTTCCAAAAATGCAGGAAAATCTGTTGGAAAATCCAAGGATAACTAGATTTTCTTGGTGGCAAAGCTCCCTCCACACAAATCTCACCTGCTGAGCTTCATTTCCCAGGGATGCTCTCACTGAATTTATCCTGCCCCAGGTTATTCCTGAGATCCCCCCAAAATTCCCCTGGGAGGGCTGAGCTCCTCTGTTCGTCGGCTCGACCCCCCAGGAATTTAATTTGTATTTTTCTTAATTAAAAGTAATTTTTATAGTCCCATTTTGGACACCTTTACCTCACAAAAATCAAAGTTTTTCAGCCTTTTCTTCACATTTAAATCCAGATTTTAAGGACAGAGGTCACCCATTAATTCTCATTAATTTGCAGCAAATTTTACAACCCCAACCTAGACCTTTTTGCCTCACAGAAATTAAAATTTTTCAGCCTTTTCTTCACATTTAAACCCAGATTTTAAAGAGAGAGATCACCCTTTAATCCTCATTAATTAGAATTAACTTTTACAGCCCCATCCTTCTCACTTTTATCTCATAAAAATCAAAATATTGGAGGTTTTGCTTCACATTTAAACCCACATTTTAACAAGAGAAATAACCTGTTAATCCTCATTATTAACAGCAATTTTTACAGCCCCATCCTTGACACTTTTACCTCACAAAAATCAAAATTTTTGAGCCTTTTCTTCGCATATTAACCCAGTTTTTAAGGAGAGGAACCACCTGTTAATGCTCATTAATTAGAATTAATTTTTACAGCCCCATCCTTGACACTTTTACCTCACAAAAATCAAAATATTGGAGGTTTTGCTTCACACTTCAACCCAGATTTTAAGGAGAAAGTGGGAAAGACCACCTGCTAATCCTCATTAATTTGCAGCAATTTTTATGGCCCCAACCTAGACCTTTTTACCTCACAAAAATCTAAATATTTTAACTTTTTCTTCACATTTAAACCCAGATTTTAAGGAGAAAGGCAAAAACCACCTGCGAACCCTCACCTCCAAGGAGAGGGAAAGGCACGAGGCCCAGATTTACGACAAAGCCGTGCCATTATTTCAGGCTAAAAAAACTCCTTAAAAAAAAATAAGAAAACCCCAAATCTTTTCTTTAACAAGCCAGTCCAAACCATCGGAATGAAAGATTCCTGGTGGGGGGAAAAATAAAAATAATGGGAATTTTCACTTACTGCCTTATAAACTGAACTGCGTCCTCGTACTTCATTCCACATTCAATGAGAGCAAGTGCAACCAGAACGGGAGCCCTGCAGGGAAAAATCAATATTGAAGGAACATCCACAGCAACAATAAATGGAATTCTTCAAAATTCATCCAATTTCTCTTCCCCCAACAAGCAGCTGAAAGGTTTTTTTCTTGGAGCATCACCCACAGAAAGGAGTTTGCTCGAGGTAAAATGGCTTTTTTGGAAGGGAGCTGTGCTTCCAAAGGAAATAAAAATCAATAGTGGTTCTTTAGTGGTTGGGGTGTGAGAGAATAATTCTGGATTTTTGTGCTTTTTTGTCTCACTTTAACCTGATTTTCTGCTTTTTAACATCTCCTTGAATGCTTCTGAGCGTGGATTCAGCTGTACAGAGCTATGAACACGTGGCTTTATATATATTTATATATTTATTTTTTTAACTTCATTCTGTAAAGGAATGGGAATAAGGAGAATTTTCTGCTTTGGGATCTTCATTTGGGAAGCCAGTTAAGTGGAAAAAAAAGTGATTTTAACAAGCAGGAATCCCAGAATACATTGATTTTTCTCCTGGATTGATGCACCTCGGAGGGCGGAGTAAAAAAGGATTAAAGAGGTACCAGGAATTGGACAATTCCTGTGGCTAAAATAACAAAATTCAGGAGAAACGATTCCCACTATCACCCTGCACCTGCATAAATACAATTATTCACTCGCCAAGTGTGAATTTGAAACCTCAAAGGTCACTGGAATGGAATGGAATAAAATGGAATGGAATGGAATAAAATGGAATGGAATGGAATAAAATGGAATGGAATGGAATAAAATGGAATGGAATGGAATAAAATGGAATGGAATAGAATAAAAGTCTCTTTTCTGGAGCTGAACTCAACTCCCCACTCCAGGCAGCCAATTTTCTGGATTACCCCAGGATTTCTGTGAAGCTCCTGCTTTTCCCTGTGGCTCAGAGCAGCAGGAAAAGGACTTTGGAAGGAGCAGGTGGATTTGGGATGTGGAGGTGACACAAGAGAGGAGAAACCTCTGGTCCCCTTTGCCCTGCCAGGACCTAGAACCACTCGAGCCACACGTGGGCAGGTCCTGAGGATGCTCCTCGGATAAAAACAGAGCCCAGATGGAAAAACAAAATGTTAATGGCTCCTGTACCACGAAATATTGGCCGTTTCTCCCTCTGGCTCCTCAGCTCCTCCTCTCTCCTCATCCAGAGGTGGAAATTTAAGAACTTGATGCACTCCCCACCCTTTAATCTTTGTTTTCTGCTCCTTAAATATTAACATCCCACAGCCACTGGAAGAGCACCAACACTTCAATTCTGTTTATCCCACAGGATAAATACAACATCCAGGGATTGCATTTGGGAATTGCAGATTTTTTTTATCTTGAAAGGTTCTTCCCCAAAACTGGAATTTGTGTTTGGAGCGGTGAGGAAGAAACTCCAGGCTGACTTCTCCGAATTGAAGCCACTTGGGAGGAAGAAAAGTAATTAAATTAGTGCTCCTAAATGGCTTTTTTTTTTTAAATTTCCACAGGATGGTTTATCAGTGGAAAACAGAAGGAAATTTAAAAAAAAAAACCACTATAAAAATTATATTTGTGTGAAGTAGCACAGAAGGGTTTATTGTTTTAGCACAAATACTTTTAAATTAATGATTTCACAACACTTTTACATGAATGACTTTGTCACACTTTTAAATTCATGACTTCATGACTGACAGAAGTGTTCTGAGCCATCTCTCCAAGATTTTTGATCAGAGTTATGAAATCACTGAGCATTTTTAAGCTGCACTAAGTCCCTGCTGCTTTAATGACACAAATTCGAGGCTGCCAGTTGAAATTATTGGGGGAGAAAAGAGATAAATTGGGGTTTGTTAAACACCTACCTGCTGAATAAACGACATTTTAAATCCAATTTAGAGGCAGGAGAGCAGAGCACTGACCTTCCCAAGCCTGCCACGCAGTGAACGGCCACGCAGCATCCAGGCTCCTCCCGAAATTTGGTTTTTAAAAGGTTCAGCCAGTCCTCCACGATCTGATTTGGGGGTGGTGCTCCATCATCAAACGGCCAGTCCTGAAGGGGAGGGAAAAAAATTCCATGAAATCCACAACCTCCAGCAGTGGGAGAAGAATCCTGGATTTATTTTTTAAAAAAAAGCAGAATAAACACAATTCTGGGGGTGTTTTTCTGGTGGCACAGGAGTTTGTAGGTCGATATTCGAATGCAACATTAAATGTTTAACAACCATTTAATTGCACTTTGCAATAAACCCCACGTGAACTCCTCTGCAATGAAGGAGTTTTTAGAGAAATAGCTGTCCTTGAAATCCCATTTTATTAAAAAAAAAGATGTGAAAATCGATCTTTTTTTTTTTTTTATCTTTCAAATAAACACGGGAGAGAGGAGAAGTCTGCAGAGTTCCTTTTTAAATCCTATTTGTGCTTCAGGCTCTGTGGAGGAGAAGCTGCTCCTAAAAATTCCCCAATTTTTCAGCCTTTTCTTCACATTTAAATCCAGATCTTAAGGAGGAATCACCTGTTAATCCTCATTAATTAGAATTAACTTTTACAGCCCCATCCTTGACACTTTCACCTCACAAAATTCAAAATATTTGAGCCTTTTCATAACACATAGACCCAGATTTTGAAGAGAAATCACCTCTTAATCCTCATTAATTAGAATGAACTTTTACAGCCCCATCCTTGACACTTTCACCTCACAAAAATCAAAATATTGGAGGCTTTTCTTTACATTTAAACCCAGATTTTAAAGAGAGAGAGCACCTGTTAGCCCTCATTAATTAGCAGCAAACTCTCCTGGAATTTGTGCTCCACATCTTTCCTTTCAGGCCCAAGCACAACATCCCACAATTTGTAATTTTCTTGGATGTGGGGAGTGCTGGAGAAAGGATGTAAGGGGAAAACCAGTATTTTGTAGTTATTTAGCACTTTTCTTGAGATGATCATGATGTATTTTACCACAAAAACTCCTGGATTATTCCACAAACTCTGGAAATGGAAGGAAATTGCTTTGAAAGGAGCCCTCTCCCCCTCATCAAGCACAAAAAACCCTTTCCTGGAGCACTTTTAGAAGGGGTTCTGATGAAATAATCTCCTCTGAAACCCGAAAACCGCCGGAGTTTTCATTCCCAGATGCATTTCAACGCTTCCCCAGGAGCAAACCCAGCTCAGGAACCTGCTGCAAGGTGGGAGACAGTCTGAGAACTACAAAAACCCCCAAAAACATTCAAATAATTTCATATAGGATGAATTCTCCAAGCCTGAAGAGTGCAGAGAAGTCTTTCGTTAAAGTACTTGGAAAATTAAAAATATCTGGGACAACAGAGCAAAGGAAAAGGCCACAGGAATAAAATCACGAATCAAAACGTTTTCTTCCCAATAAAAGGATTTTTATGGGATTTTCCACTCCATCCCACAGCGCTGCCTGGATTATTTTAGGGCTGTGGTGTCCCAGGAAGAGAGGTCCAGACTGCAGGAGGCTGCTTTTGAAACTGCATTTCTGTGTTTAATTTAAATTAAATCTTTGCCTTCATATCCACACAACTCCCAGGCTGGCCTGAATCAATCCCAGCTGATCCCAGAGCATCCCAGCACTGATAAAAAATATCCCAGAATGGGGAACAAGAATAATTCTGGCACCAGGGAAGGAATTGCAGCAAAATTTTGTAGTTTTTTTTTTCCTTATTCCGAGTTCTGCCACCTCTGGATTCCTGCTGGACAGGACAGAAAAGCAATTTTGGAGCTGCACAATGAAAGCAGTGATTAATGACCAGGATTGCACAAAGGGAAAACACAGCTCTCCCTGCAGCAGTGGGAAAGGGGAGAGGCAGGAAAGGAAAGGGATTTATCCTCTTTTCCGTTTTTCTGGAACAGCACAACAGCTCCAGGTCTGCCCTGGCTCCAGCTGGTGAAGAAACAACAGAACTTTGAGGTGATAAAGAACCTTTTCTTCAAAAATACTGGGAATTAGGAACTCCCAGAGCAGCCTGAATCTGCGCAGGATGAGCCCACAGCCTCCACTTCCATCCCGGAATCCCACAGCAAGGAATTCCCAGCTCCAACGGGGGCACTTCCACCTGCCTGGGGCATTCTGGGGGGCACAGAGGGTGAAGAAAATCCCATCCAATAAACCAAGGAGCGGGAGAAGGAGAACAAGGAAATAGCCCTTGGAAGATGAACAAAGCCACCACAGCCTCTCTGCTTGCCAAAAAGTGGAAAAAATCCTTCCAGGAAAAAAAAAAAAAATCCTTGCCGGTTTTCCTGACGTAAGATTTGTGTTCTGAGCCCTGACACAACGCAGCCCATGGGAACCAAATCCATGCCCAGCTCCTGGATGCCATGCCCAGCTCCTGCACCCTGTGCCCGGCTCCGGCACCCCGTGCCTGGCCCCTGAACGCCGTGCCTGGCTCCTGGATCCCGTGCCCGGCCCCTGGACCCCGTGCCCGGCCCCTGAACGCCGTGCCCGGCCCCTGGACGCCGTGCCCGGCCCCTGGACCCCGTGCCCGGCCCCTGGACCCCGTGCTCAGCTCCCAGATCCCGTGCCCGGCTCCTGAATCTCAGACCCAGCTCCTGGACCCCGTGCCCGGCCCCTGGATGCCGTGCCCAGCCCCCGGACGCCGTGCCCAGCCCCCGGACCCCGTGCCCGGCTCCCGGACCCCGTGCCCAGCCCCTGGACGCCGTGCCCAGCCCCCGGACGCCGTGCCCAGCCCCCGGACGCCGTGCCCAGCTCCCAGACGCCGTGTCCAGCTCCCGGACGCCAGCCCTGCTGACGAGCACGTGCAGGCAATAGTACTCCTGCACCCAGGGAACAGCTCATTCCCTATTTTCTCACTCTGCCATCTGGAAAAAAAAAAACCTCCGGAGCAGCCACGTTCTACCCGTGATCCACTCCCAGCTTTGCCAAAAAACTCCCATTTTCGGGGGTTTCACCGAGTTTTTGACCTCAGCGGTGCTGAAATTGACATTAAACGGTGCTAAAAGAGGCACTGATCTCTCCCCCGGGCTGTGGTTTTAATCTTTAATGTTATTTTTACAGGCAAATATTAGCTTTAAATAGCGAGGTGTTATTTTCTCAGCCGGGGGTAACTCAATCCCATTTCTGAGCAGCGACAGGGCTCTGCCTGGGAATAAAAAAAACAGGAATTCACGGGGAAGAGCAAACCCTTCCTGGAGCAGTGTCCTGAGGCTTTTCAGGCTGAGGGAAATGTCTTCAGACAGGAGATTCTGCTCCAAGTGAGAGGCTCCACACCAGGGCAGAGCTGCAGGAAACCCCATTTCCAGTTTTTTTTTAGCAAAGCTTCCTCAAAGAGCAGCTTTCGGTTCAAAATTGAGGTTTTGAAGCTTCCTGAGAAGCAAAACCTTGAATTATTTTAGAAACACAGGCTCCAGAGCACTGCCCAGCTCCTGTGGCTGCTTCCCGGCCTGGAAAAGGTGGGAATTCCATCCTAGCTAGGGAAGAATCTCCCCTCTGGCATAGGAATTCTCTCCCAAGCCCCAGCTTAACTCAGGGCTCAGAGGGATTCTACAGCACAATTTAATCCTTCCAGCCTCTGGCAGCCTGAGGAGTGTCCCAGGGAGAAGTTTCACAGCAGCGTGTCCAAAAAACACCTCCGTGTCCAAATCCCAACCAGCTCTGGAAGGAGGGAAAACGCAATTCCAGAGGGCAGCCCTGCCAGGAGCGACTTTTCCAACCACACCGAGGCCCACGTGGCTGCCTGGAACTGGAATAAAAGCATTGGAAGGCTGGAAGCCAAGAAACCTGGACGTGGGTATTTCACTGATATGCCAGGATATAATTTTTTCCTCCTCATGGAAAACTGCAGGAGTTTTCCTCTGGCTGAGCCACAGAAAGCAAGAGGCAACGGAGAGAAAGGTTGAGGTGCAATTTCTGCCCTCACGACACCAGAGCGTTATTCACTCCAGCAAAATAAACTGATTTTATCAGACACACTCTAATAATTCCCAAGTATTGCTTGGAAAAACACTGCCTGGGAGCTCGGGGTGAGCACACACCTCTTAAAAAAACCTCCCCTGGAACAGTCAGACAGCGTTGCACAACGGCAGCTGTGATTAAGCAGGGAAGGAATTCCACCTGCTGAACTGGGAAGTGCCAGTCAGAGGTCAGGAGGGCAGGGTTTGATGGGATTTTGGGAAGGAATTGTTCCCTGGGAAGGTGGGGAGGGGTTGGGATGGAATTCCCAGAGAAGCTGTGGCTGCCTCATCCCTGGAAGTGTCCAAGGCCAGACTGGAGCAGTCTGGGATAGTGGAAGTGTCCCTGTCCAGGGCATGGATGAGCTTTAAGGTCCTTTCCGACCCAAAACATTCCAGGATTCCATGGCTCTCTCCTGCTGCAGCCATTCCACAGAAATCTGTATTAACGTGTCACCTACAGGCTCCAAAGTGGCACTTTCTGCAAGAGCAAGGGAAGGGAATTTTTATCCACATCCTGAGAAAAACCAACAGCAAAGCCAAAAAATGCTGTGGCCCAGAGACAAGGGCCAAACCAGGCTTCAAGCACGGGGCTGAACACCAGGTTTGACCAAAATAATCACTAGAAAGCAAAGAAAATATCTCAACAAATCCAAAAATACACAAAAATCCAGTGAGTTTCTCAAACCCACCTTCACCTGGTGCTACTTTATTTTACTTTTGGCCAAGTGGGACCAGCCCCAAGCATGAAGAGATCCCCACGAGTTCTAGACATGAAAAATTCACATTTTTAGCCAGTTTTCAAGGCAACTCACTAGAACTTGGATTCCTTCTTTCTCGATTGGAGCTTGATCATAAGTGGCATCACAAACTCGCACCAAGGTTGTCACCCCGTATTTCTTCAGCTCCTTGAAGAGAAAGGAAAACATGTGAGCACTGGTGAGTGATAAATCTCTTTTTGTCAGCTATAAAACTCAACATTTTCCACAGTTTCAGGGCACTGAGGTGAATGCCCAAGGAAAGAGTAAGGGATAAACTCTGTGAGGACAAGCTACAAGTGAGGAGAGAAATAAGAAACATCTCTGAGGGGGGGGGGGGGAAANNNNGGGGGGGGGAAACATTGCAATTCTAAGAGCCAAGTTAAAATAGCTGCTTAAATCCTCCAAGCAGCTTCTTCTCCTCTTTAAATAGAAGCCTGGGACTGTTTGCTTCAGCCAGTGTTGACATTTGGAGGCAGGGAGGAACAGAACACACACACCCCACCATATTCCAGCTTCCTGGTAATGCACTATAAGTAGCACTCGGTGCCAGATAAAGAATGGAGAGGATCAAACAAAAGCTGCTCCAGGTCACTCTACAGGTTCATAAACCCAGCAGAATTTGCTCTGGTGTCTGAGCTGAATCCTCATTGCACCTCACAATTAGCAGGGATCTCTATTGCTGAGAGACTCCTGAAAAAGGAAGAAAATTCTCAATAATGGGGAGGGGAAATAAAAGCAGAAGGACGTGGCTGTGAGGGAGAACGGAGCAGTGGTATCTGAGCAGATCCACGGCAAGCGACACTCAGACACCAGTTGGAGATGACAGGATCCCTCTGGAATGACAAAGACCTGCCCACAGCAGATAAAAGCCCTCTTGAGAGAAGCCAGAAGGGCACAGAGATGTGAAATCCACCAAGCTGCTGAGCCCATCTGCCACTCGCCCAGAAAATTGAATTTTGCTGCATTTAAGATGTCGCTGTGTCAGTCACAGCGTGACCCACAGCACCGGGCTCCTCCCGCAGGGTGACCACTTCTCACGGATCAATCCTGGCACCCAAAACCCCTGACAGCTCTGGGATGGGCAGGGCAGGCTGATAACTCACCCTGTAAATTTAAACTTCAGTTTGAGTCTTGGATTTAATCCTCTGAGGGAAGAGGAAGCTCAGTTCCAACTCTCAGCTGCTTCTTGAGAAGCAGCAGCTGAGCAATGGGTTGATTTATTAAAAACCCAATTAAGAAGTGCATTATTTAATGAAAAAGAACGTTCGGAGTCACAAAATATTCAAAAAGCAGGACAAGAACAACGGAATCATGGAATGGTTTGGGTGGGAAGGGAATTTAAAGCCCATCCAGTTCCAGGGGACAAGGACACCTTCCCCTATCCCAGGCTGCTCCAAGCCCCATCCAGCCTGGCCTTGGGCACTTGCAGGGATCCAGGGGCAGCCACAGCTCCTCTGGGAATTCCATCCCAGCCCCTCACCACCCTCCCAAGGAGAAATTTCCTGTATATTTAAGCTAAATTTCCCCTTTTCCAGTTTCAACCCACTACTCTTGTCCAAGGAGTAAATCCTTGATGGCAAGGGGGGGGAGGGGGGTGTTTGTATCCCAAAATTGAAGCTCATCCAAGACAAGAAATGCAGGAATTCCGAAAAAAAATCATCAGTGGTTCCAAAAAAAAATCATCAGTGGCTCAGAAAAAAAATAATCATTGGCTTCTCTCCTCATACTGTGAGGAGAACGTGAATAATAAAGACAAAAACCCCTGAAATTTCAAATAACAGGCAAAGCACTGAGCAGCAAAGGTGAGGAAGGACTGGTCAGCACTCGAGCAGGAATTCTGAGGGATTTGGGGAATTTTTTTTGGCCTCCTTACCTCGATGAACTTGCTGAGGGTTGCATTGGTTGGGTTGTGAGTGATCAGGAAACGCAGATTCTCGTAAGTAATTTCCACGGGGGCTGGACGGTTCATAATGGCAAAGAAAATGTGTGAGGGGCCAAAAAAAAAAAGGAAAAAAATAGAGAAAAAAATAAAAATAAAGGGGGAAAAAGAAAAAAAAATCAATGACCTTGGAAACGTTTCACAGCAGAAAACATCAAAAAGACCACTAATATGCCTGGGATTGATCAGAGCTTGCTTTTTTTGACGGGTTTGTTCCTCAGGGATTTTGCTCCTAGAAAAGCAGGTTTGCTTCAGAATCCTCAATTCCTGGCGGGCTGGTATCCTTCAGACTCCCGAAATTCCGACTACATGCAAGACTAGGCAGCCTGTTCTACATTTAGGCACTGGTGAGGCGAAGGAAGTAAGGGCAGGTTTTGTCTCCACTTGGTTTTCCTGGCGCTGAGTTCTGCCAGAGTCAGTGACAGGAATCTGCTTCCAACGGGCAGGAGATATCCCATAAATTTGAGAGCGCGTCCCGCTGCGTTCCCGGCGTCTTCAAGGCAAAGGGAATTGTGGCACACACGTGGGGAGCCCCCTCAGCTCACTTGGCAGCCAGGGTGCTGTGCTGGGCCTGGCAGAAGTCTGCCCTGATGCTCAGAATCGCCATAAATGTGCCAAGTATCCTCCAACAGAACTCCTGGAATCAGGGAAAAACAGCGGGAAAAGCGTTGGTGGCTCCTGGTTCCATCATTGACCCACCCAGAGAAACTCAAAATTAAGGCCAATGCTGAAAAAAACCCAAATAAATACAAGTTCTGATAGCCCTAATGCCGAATATTGTGAATATTCCCTCAGGATTTGTTGTAATTCCTGCTCCCGGAGCCACCAAGAACAAGGAATTCTCTCCGTGTCCCCATCCAGGTGTCCTGGAATAACAGAGAACTGGTGGCTCTGGTGGCTCCTGGTTCCATCATTGACCCACCCAGAGAAACTCAAAATTAAGGCCAGCACTGAAAAAAACCCCAAATAAACAGAAGTTCTGATAGCCCTAATGCCAAATATTGTGAATATTCTCTGGGGATTTGTTGTAATTCCTGCTAATAGCCCTAATGCCAAATATTGTGAATATTCCCTCAGGATTTGTTGTAATTCCTGCTCCCGGAGCCACCAAGAACAAGGAATTCTCTCCGTGTCCCCATCCAGGTGTCCTGGAATAACAGAGAACAGCACAAAGCCAAGCACACACTTGGAAATGCCACGGGCACAGCCCCACCTGCTTGGCTGGAGCCCAAATATATAAAAAATAGCACTGCTGGGGCTCTATTTTCTGAGCAAAAGCAGCAGCAGGAGCAGAAGTAAGAGCAGAATAAATAAAATAATACGAGTGTAATCAATTTTTCATGTATTTGAGCTCTTGCTAGCAGATAAATTTCACCCAACCCGAAATATCCCCCAGGAATCTATCAAAGTGATGGCCAAATGGTCATTTAGCAGCAATAACTATTAGTTATTTTCAATTATTTCAGTTATAACCCTAATAACTTTTGGTTATTCGCAGCCTTATCTCTATTTACAGACCTGGGCTTTAAAGGCAGCCAGTTTGAAGACCCAAAATTCAAAATACAAATCTTCCAGCAATAAAGGATGGAAGAAAGCATGAAATTTAGGGGGATGAAAATGGGACTTATCCCAAACTACCTCAAATGAGGAGTGAAATATTAAATTACCAACGTGGCTTTTCAAAATAACGAAGCCAAAGAATCATTTCTTTTTTGAGGGGAAAAAAAAAGGGGGTTGAAATCAGATGGATAAAATCCCACCCTGCAGGCAAAAGTCCCAAACTCCTGCAATGGAGTGGAAAGGTCAACGTGGCACAGTCGAGTGAGGATAATTAGGGGAAAACACACCCCCGTGGGGTTCCCACCCCAAACTTCTGCCGTGCTCAGTGGTTAATGAGATCCTCGCTTTCAAACAGGCAAATTAAGCACGACGAAATTACCTTTTTTCACTGCCACCGAGTCAAAAATCACCCGAAGAACAGCAATTATTCCCTTAAAGTACAGCTTTCAGTGCCAGAAATGATATTAATTAGCCTGCCAGAGGCAAGGGAAAAGCTGTTTTCAATCACCTCCCCCGACCTTAAGGCAGCTCCTGCTCCGAGTGACTGAAATACAAATTTCCACCAGGAATCCTGGAATGTTTTATCCACAGGATGGAGTCTCAGCCCAGATGGGAGAGTCCCCTCTAAACACATCAGGCTCGAGTCCTTGCATTTATCAATTCACTCCCTCACAGAGCACAGAAAATTAACAGGTAAAAGCCCAATTAGAACTTAAATTAAGGATAATAAAAATGGTTTTTATAAATAATTTAATGGCAAAATGAGGAGAAAGGAGAACCTCCATTCCTAGATTTCCAAGATTTGGGTTGGAAGAGCCTCATCCAGAGCTATTTTTGCCCTGAAAGTTGTATCAAATCAGGGTCATTTTGGATACATTTCAAATCAAAGAGGGAATTTCACCCCAATTATTTCAAAAGGCAGCTGTACAAACAATTTACCAGGTCATTAAGAAGTGGAATATTTCATTTCCACGTGCCCTGAGAGTGGCAAGGAGTCACCAGCTCCCCTTCCCAAAGGAATATTCCTGAAGCATTTAATTAGCTCCTTGCTCAGGAGTGATTAAAAATGTGAAGCACTGTATTTAAGCCTGAAAAAAGTGATTTCCAGCAGGAGAAGGAGTTGATGCAGCACACAAATCTAATTTTAGAAGTTTGGGTTATTGACAGATATCAAGTTTAAAAAGAAAAAATCAGGCTTCTAATTAAGAAAATTAAAACTCACTGTCTACAACCTCTGATTTCCCTAAGTAAATTCTTTAAAAATTCTCCCTCCCCCTGTTCTCAAATAAATTTGCACTTCAAAACCCCAAGAGAACTGATGGCAATAAATTGTAACCAGGTCCGTGGACAGCAGCAAACAAGGAATCGTTTTTCAGCCAATTAAATTCAGATTTTAGAGTCAGAAAGTGAGATAGGACGTGGAGAGAACCCAAAAAATGACAGCATGTTTGACGTGGCCGGCCTGGAAAAGGGAGCAGAACATCCAAGGAGGAAAAGTAGAGACCCAGCAGGACAAAGAGCCGGGAATAAACATTCCTGGAGCTGAAAGGATGTGCCTGGGAGGCAGCTCCGGGTGGTGTTATCAGGGAATGGTTATCGATCAAGATGTTATCTGTGCAGGTGGGAGGGATTTAGGGAAGTTTTAATTGAAGACGCACAGAGATCCCACCAGGATTGGGCTTCTCCTCACTCACAGCCAGGGAGAGCCCGAGCCAAGGCAAAATTTGAGAGGGATTTCTTTTAAAATCCCACGAATGGGCAAAAATAAGCTGAAAACCTATACAAATTGAGCAGCATAAATAAATCAAGATAACAACTGATCAGGGGAGATCAGGGAAATGAATTCCTGGCTTGACAGGAGCTGCTCTGGGGACGGCTGGAAGTGCAAAGCCAACACACCCACAAACCTCCACGTCCAGGGGCTGATTCCTAAATTAGAGATTCCAGCAGAGCCAGGGGCTCCGGACTGAGCCAACAGCAGTCCAGGGTAAATGAAAAACAAGGAATGACACCGTGAGGAATTCCCAGTTCCACCAGCTCCTCCAAAACTGAGCTGCGCAGAGAGAGAGAGAGAGAGAGGGAGAGAGAAACAGCTCGGAACAGCTGCAGCTTCCAGGGATTGCAAAACACAGATCCCCCTGGAAAGGTCACTGGGATCCCCTTTCCAAACGCCCCAGGGCACAGGATGCACAGCACTCCCTGCTAATTTGTTACTGAGAATTAAAAGGATACTTGGGTGCTCGGAAGGCCTCAAGCCATCCCAGCTCGTTTTGTTTCTCTAAGGGAGGATCCACGTTCAGCGTTTAATTCGGGAGCTGCTGGATTTTCCTCTTCCATAAAATCCCCTCCGTTTCCACACGGGAAATCAGCACCACAAGCGGATCCCATCGGACTTGCCATCCTGCTATCAAGGCCAGGTTTTTCCTGCCTCTGCCCACACCAGGTTTCACTTCCCCTTCCCGAAAATCCCCCACTGAGTGACCCCCAGTGGATCCTTACACTGCCCAAATGTTTCATCCGGAGCATTCCCCAAGTGAAACGAGTCAGAGACCTCCAAAACGAGCCTGAAAACTTAAACCACACACCAGCAAAGAACCTAAAAAAGATCTTTTCTAAAATAACCTCGTGGAGAAAAAACCCTGGAGCTGCATGTTTTTTTGGATGAACTCCTTGGAAACCCTCTCTGAAGGAAGCTTGCTCAGACTGACACGTGCCCGGAGAGGGGTGAGGTCCAAAAATTTCACTGTTCCACCCTGTCCACCCCCGCGGGTGGCTGGAGCTCCTTCCCAGCTCCTTCCCAGTTGCCTCCCAGTCCCTCCCAGTTCGCTGACACGCTCTGGGGGTGACTCACTCGTTTCCTTTCGCACCAAAGCCGTGTAAAAGCCGCAGCAGATACGGATCTGCCCGAGCAGGAACACAAAAAGCTCCGGGGTGAAAGAAGCCTCGACTCGAAAAGTGACACGGCAGGAAATGGTGACAATTGTCACCTGCTGGGGGTGGGAGGACAAAGCCCAGAAAGTTGGGCTGCGATCCCTAAACACGAATGGACGCAGAAATCATCCTGGGAACACTGGGAAGCAACTGGACGCTGCCGTAATTCTTCCAGGAAGGTGTTTTATGCTCTTCCCGCTGGTAAAATGCTGTTCTGACACTGGAGGTTTCTAAAAAACACCTTCCCCACCCATCACTTAAGTTTTTAGAGGATGTATTTGAATGTTATTTGCATTCCACGCCCAAAAAGTTGAAAGTTGCTAAAAGTGTTTGAAGCCGAAGTTGCTGAAAGTGTTTGAAGTCAAAAGCAAAAGGCCCTGCTGAGAAAAAAAGTAAATTAAAAATTAAGCTACAATCTCGTTTAAGCCACGGAATTATATCCAAGTAAAATCAAAAATTACTTTCAGAAATCTGTTTGTGACATCAAGAACTCCTTCCTAAAAAACCAGAATGCTGAGTTGTCTAAGCTGGGCTTTGAAAACAAGGCCCTGCCTGAGCAGCAGCTCCCCCCGAACAACTGAGACTAAACATTCTCACACCTGCAGCTGAGAAATATCAAACCCAACACCGAAACCCCATTAACGAGCCAAGCAGGACTTAAAAGCAACTTCAAAAATCCCAGAGAAAACACAGAAGCTGCAGAGTTGAGTCACTTGCACCTCGCTAATTTGAGTTTGCCATCCACCTCTGCCGGCAAAGCGGAGCTGGCTCCTCTGAGGAGTTAAAGCCAGGCTGACAACCCAGCCTGGGGCTGACTGATAAATGTCACTGCCCTGCCACAAAGTCCCGATTGTTCCCAGCCACAGCCCATTCTCCGGGGCACGGCTCGGTTTTCAGCGGAGAGAGCGAAGAACTGAACTTTTTAGCACAGCACAGAGAGAAACAAGAGGCAACAAAAAGCTGCAGGTAACAGTGACCCCAACGGAGCCAACCCGGAGAGGTCTCAGAGCTGAGAAAGGAGATTTCAGCCTCCTTCAGCCCTTCACAATCAGCAAAACGAGCCCATGAGATGATAGCAAAGCCTCTCTAAAGGGATTTTGTACTCTTGTATAAGAGCTTGAAGAGATGCCAGGCTGCTCCAGCTCTCAGCTCACCTGCCCCAAAAAAGAGCAGCTCCAAGCCAGCAGGGCTGATTTCCAATGTTTACACGGAGCCGCTCCAAATCTCCAGCTGTCAAACTAATCCAGAGGCACCGACAACACCGAGCTGCTCCCTGCCAGCGCAGGAACATCACTCACAACGTGATTTCCCCTCCCAAAACACGGCCAAAACACACAGCCCACAAACACCGTTTGGAATCCCAGGACGGTTCAGGTGGGAAGGGACAGCAAAGCTCATCCCATTCCATGGGCAGGGACACCTCCCACTATCCCAGGTTGTTCCAACCCGGGCTGGGGCACTTCCAGGGATGGGGCAGCCACAGCTTCTCTGGGAATTCCATCCCAGCCCCTCCCCACCCTCACAGGGAGGAATTCTTTCCCTGATCTCTAAACCCACTCTGTGCCAGTGTGAAGTTGTTCCTCCTTCTCCTGGCACTCCACGCTCTTGCAGGAAGTTCCCTGCTTGCCCTACAGCTTTTCCAGCTGTGGATCACCCTCCTGGAGTGCACCTTTCCATGAATCACCCGGCTCTCCCTCCCAGGCCGCTCCACAGGAAACAGACCCGGAATTCCAGAGCCAGCGGGGCAAAGTCCGGGCAGGAGCCGGGGAAGCACCCTCAGCTCTGTGCCCTGACACAGGGAAAAGGTTGGAGCACTGCAGCGTGGAAGAGAAGGATGGATCTCTGCAGGGAATTCAGCCTGGAATCATTCACTGAAGTTTATGAGGTGTAGCTAAAATAAAAAAAAAATCATCACAACTAGAGCCTGAGTAAGACCCACATTCCTGGCTGTGCATCCACACTCCTACCTTAGCTCCAGCTGAGTTGATTAAATCCAAGTATTTCTACATGTTGAGTCATAAGGAGACTGAGTTTTCTGGCTGCTGCTAGTGGTGGGTTTCTCTTTTTATATTTTTTAAATTTTTTTTTTCCTCTCCTTTAAATCCTAACTGCAGTTCTGAGTCAGCCCCTGCCTGGTTCGTTCGGGGAGTTTCGAGGCGAGTTTCCATTTATACAGGAGCCTTTCAAAGCCAAATTTCTGCTTTCTTCCTCCTCCTCCTCCTCGCCCCGAAACCAGCGAGCACAGACTGCCCCGGGGAGAAAATGCAGATCGTGACTAATCACACCCAGGAACCATCATGCGACTGAGGGGAGGTCACTTCCAGCACTTCCTCACCTGTGCTCCAAAGCCCCAAATCCCAAAGCTCAGCTCCTTCTCAGCCCCGAGCTGACATTCCCGAGAAATCCGCCCTTCCCTGACTCAGACCTTCCCGCAGCTCACTCGCAGCACCCCGGGCCACGCCAGGACTTTCCTGAGGCATTGCTTTGTCCCAGAATTCATCGGCTCCCCCCCTCTCCCAGCCCCAAATCCCACAGGGCAGCCCCTTTATCCAGCCAAACCG
>VWZW01005260.1:85453-101174 GCA_013397115.1 Edolisoma coerulescens | reverse complement strand
TTTTTTATTGCCCTACTGGAAATCAGAGCCGGGCTCGTGCTTTTTGCCGAGCCCGAGGAGGGACTGGAAATGGCAGTCTTTGTTCTGTGCCCAGCCGAGCCTTCTCCTTCCCCACCGCCTCTGTCCAATCGCCTGGCAGCTCGGATTTCCCTGGATCTGCACCGCCTTCGGGGCCTCCCTCCAGCCGGTTCAGCTGCTCCCAGCCGCTGGAATCAGCTTCAAAAACGGGAATGAGTTCCAATATTCCCTGCCTCTTTCTGCTTTCCGTGCGCGGAGGCTCCCAGAGGAAGGATCTGCTCGGGTTTAATCTCCATGTGTGAGCTCAGCATCCCGCTTTTAAATGATTTCTGTTTGTCGGGGCTTAAAAAATGCGGAGTTTTGGTGCAGCTCTAGAGGTTTTCGGAGCTCGTTTTAATGCAGGGAATGATTCTTGGGAATTGCTGTCTCTCCCGTTGTGCAAACAACCGGGAGAGATCGTCGCGGCGTCGCTCGCCAGCATCTTGATCTAAGCAAATGAGTTTTATAATCCGATTTTCCATCGGTTTAATGGTTTTGATTAATAAAATTCTCCAGCCAGCTCGGCGGGGATGCCTCCTCCCAGCCAAAGGAAATCCAAGGAGTTTGCAAATTCCCGCACAAAGAGCAGCGTCCTGCAAAGCCTCCTTCACTTGAGGGGTGTAACGAGGATTTAGGAGGGGGTTTTTTTTGTATTCATTTAAAAATTGCTGATTGCAGCTTTGGGAGATTTCAAATTGGAACAGCTCCAGCTGCGGATATTTTAAAAATCACTCTTTCACAGTCCCAATTCTTGGTGAGCTGAGCAGGAAAACGATGAGGAGGAATTTGAGGTAAAATGGTGGGTTTAGGTAAATTTTTTTTTTTTTTGCCTGGATGACCTCCAAAGTGCTCTGGATTCCTGGGAATTTCCTACTGCTGTGGCACCCTTCGGGGGCTGTTGGAGAGGCTGCTGTGCCCTGGAATTTCAGTCTGGGCCAAAGCTGTGATGCCCAGAGCCAGCACAACTCCAGCAAAATGACTTCCAGACACAGAAACGATCCTGAGTGTCAGCAGAATTCCCATTCCAGCCTTTTTTTTTTTTTTTTCCAAGGAGTGGAAATCGCTCTGCCTGCCTGCCTCAGGGAGGGAACCCTGCAGGAATTCTGCATTAATTTCTTTTAAAACAACGAGTTGGAGTTCTCTGAAATGCTGTGGTGGTGCTGCAGCTGCGTTTTTAGAGGGAATTGGCTTTTTTTGGGAGCAAGGACATGGCAGTGATGGGATTCTTATTGATTCCATGGACTCTGGGGTGGAAGTGGCTACATTTAGGGTTCTGCTATCCCAAAGAGAAGCTGAAAACTGGGATTTCTTGCGTTTTCGGAGGCAATCCGTGTTTCCCTCCTGGGATTTGGGGTCTGTGTGACCTTCCTTTTCTGTAGGAGTGAGCAAATCCTTTTTTTCCTTTGGATTTATGCTGTGGAGAAAGCAGGGGGAGCTGCTGATGGTGTGTAGGGCACGGCCCTCTCCGCTTCCCTGCTTTGGGAAGACGGGAGATATCCCACCTGTGTGATGGCCAGATGTGGGGTTTGGGATTTTTTGGGGAATTTTAGCCATTTTTATTTCATGGAGAGACTCCAAGGGTCACCTCTGAGCTTCCCAAGGATGTGTGAGCTGTCATTCCATGTGGCATGGGAATGGGTGGGAATGGATTCCGAGCAGGAAGGAGCAGTTGGAGCAACACCAGGCAAAGCCGGGAGCAGCTGGAAGTGCTGGGGGAATTCTCCCACACAGAATTCCCTGCTGGGCTCTCAGGCCAGATCCAGGCTGTGCATTCCTGGGAATGGGAAAGGGCTGGGTGGGAATGTCACACGGATGGGTGGTGACTCCCAGGAACCAGAGGGATTGGAGAGGGCTGAGCTCGCTGGGGATGAGAAGCATCACCCCGAAGCTCGTTCACACGGAGTCCAGGCTCTCCTGGGATGGAGAGTCCCTCAATTCCTGTCTTCCCAAGGGGATCTCCTGCCCCCAGACTGCCGCCTTAAATTGTCCCCAGCTGTCTCAGGCTGGGTAATTCCAAAACGATTTCACTGTTGCACTTTTCAGTTTATATTTGGTTCAACCCTGGCAATGTTCTCAACTGCTGTGGCCATTCCCGTTCCTGCTCCCGTGGCCATTCCCGTTGCCATTGTTGTGGCCACTCCTGTTCCCGCTGCTGTGACCATTCCCGTTCTCACTCCTGTGGCTGTTCTCATTCCTGTGGCCATTCCCATTCTCATTCCTGTGGCCTTTCCCATTCCCTCTGCTGTGGCCATTCCCGTTCCCACTCCTGTTCCCATTCCCACAGCTGTGGCTGTTCCCATTCTCACTCCTGTGACCATTCCCGTTCCCACTCCCGTTCCCGCTCCCGTTCCCCATTCCCATTCCCACTCCTGTTCCCATTCCCTCTGCTGTGGCTGTTCCTGCTGCTGTGGCCATTCCCGTTCCCACTCCTGTGGCCATTCCCATTCCCGCTCCATCCCAGGAGCTTCTCCCACCCGTGCCATGTCCCACAGCTCACCTTTCCCTCCCCATGCCCCTTCTCCTGGCAGTGCCCTCCCTTCCCAGCAAAGCCCCAAAAGCAGAGCTGCCTGCCCAGGAATCCCAGGCTGGGGGGTGTATTTTGGGGAGGGAAATAGTGGGATTGGGCTTGCCAAATTCTTGGAATCCATGCAGGGACTGCTTCCCCTTCTTGAGAAATCAAGGAGAGAGGAGGCTCTGCTTTCCTCAGAGCTGCCATCCCCAACTCCTTTAAGATTTGGGATTTTTTGGGGGGCACGGGGTCAGTTTTGTTGCACTGTTCAGGTCATATTTTTAGCCCTACAAATAAACCCGACATGCCTGTGCTCCCAGAGCACAGCTGTGCTGCAGCCCAGCGTTTCCCATGGATTTTTATTATTAGGGAAGAGCTTGGGCTCAGCTCAGGAGCGGGAAGGAGGAGCAGCAGCAGCACCAACCCCCTTTACCTGCCCTGTAGGAATCCCGCTGAGCCAATCCCTGCCCCGCAGGAAGCCCTGGAAAAGCCACTCATGCCACCAGCCTGCTGACATTCCCCATGGCAAGCAGATAACCTTCTCCCAAAAAAACCTCTGGAATGGGCTTGGATCCCTCCAGGTATCGGGGTTATCCCGCAGCTGCTCCCGGTGTCACATCCAGGTCACCGGGGTTTTATCCTTCCTCATCTATTTCCAGACTCCCCACTTGGATCTGGAGGTGTCCACACCGCCCTGAATTCCCAAAGCTTGGAAAAGCTTGGAATTCTTCTGCTACTCCTTTTCCTCCCCTCCATTTCAAGGCTGCTGCTGCTTCTTTTTGGGGTTTTTTTTGAGCAATTTCTTAATTCCTTGTGGCCCTCCCAGAGCGATTCCCAGATGTTTCTGCAGCTTTGGCAGGAGGCAGAAATGGATTTTGCTGGGTGGGAACTGGGATTCACTGGTTTGCAGAGGTTTTCCCCCAGTCCTGGGTTGTTTTCAGGAGGCAGAAAATTCCTGTGTTTAGCTTCATGTTAATTTTTAATTTTAACAGTAATTAATTCCTGTTTAGTTTAATTTTATCAAGGAACTTTTAGGGTGTTTTTATGCTGGATGTGTGTAGAAAACACTTCTCGTTTATCTGCAGGATGCGTTTTCAGAAAAACAAATTATTTAAGAAGTGCCTTTAGAGGGTTTTAAGTTACCCTTAACCATTGCAACCTTTACTTTCCAAATCTTGATTCTCTGCTCTGTTCTGGGAGCTAAAATTAAAAAAAAAAACCTACATAAAATGAACCAAGGCAGCCCTTTTGTCTTATTTTATAAATTTGGCAGCGTGTGAACTTGAGGGTTTTTTACTTTTGCTTTGTATCTTCATAAAAATCACTTCTTTTTCAAGCAAAATTCAAGAGATTTCTTTGAAAATGATTCAATTTTGCAAAGTAAGGAGCCATGGTAACACTTTGGTGAGGAGAAATACAAAATCCAGTGGTTTTTAGCACAATTCTGTGTCGTGCTTTGAGCCCAGCTCAAAACCTCCGAGTTCTGTTCAGATCTTCCAACTAAACCCCAGTTTATTACTGGGCCTATAATAAAAAATAATTAAAATAGAGATGATTTGATGATTTTTTCTGTAAGGGTGGATTTCTTTCTTTGTGGTTGTGGCCAGAGATGCTTCTCAGCCCGAGGATTGCTCAGAGGGGTGCTGGTGACCCCTTATTCCCATTTGGATGATCCAAGAATATTCCCACATGGATAATACCCCAAGTATCCAACACCATAAAGGTTGGAAAAGACCTCCAGGATGATCAAGTCCACCTGGCAGGCTCGTGGAGCTGTGAGCAGGAGCGTTTCAGGCTCGAGCAGATGCTTTGACGTGGCCAGAAATGCCAGGAAATACAAAATATTCCAGCTGTAAATCCTGCTCGTGACTAAGCAGGCTGCAGTTTGCTCTTGCAGCTCAGTCCCGGTGCTGTGGATAATCTTGGGAATTGTCTCTTTTCCCCTGGAGAAGGCTCAGGAATTAAATTTGCAGGCCTTGGGTTTGCTGGTGGAATGGCACAGTTTGGTGTTTCGCGAAGGGTCGTGCTCCTCTCCTGATAAACAATCCTGAAATCAGGATTTGGGATGGATATTAATGATGTGAGCAATTTGGGTTGGTTTTTTTTTTCCTGTTGGACCAAAGGTTCATCAGGAATTTGGGGTTGTTAACAATGGGTTGGCTCCAAATTTGGGGGAATTTGTCGTGGAGTTCTTGGCTTTAAAATAAAAATTGTGTGTGACCCGACACCTCTGGGAAGGGAAATCCAGGCAGCTTCCATTTCTTCTGGAAAATGCTGGCGCACAAGGAAAATGCATTCATAACTCCGAAATGCCTGAAGGAGGATTTTCAATCTCCATGTGGGTCATCTCTCAGCGAAAGCTGAATTTCCAGGCAGCTTTGAGGAAGTGTTTGTGGACCAGTCCCTAATTAATTTCCCTTAACGACCCAATTCCAGCAGGTTATTGGGGCTGTCCCAGCTCCCCTCGGGCTGCAGCATTCCCTCCCTGCAGCCAGGCCGCCTCAGTGGGGTTCTCAAACTCGTTTTAATTCACCACAGGCAATGAAAAAACCCCAAAATCTTCTTTTGAGAGATGTAAAAATTCGTAGTCGCCTTGCTGAGACCTTGGGACGCTTTTATGGCTGCACCCCTGAGGGTTTAAAACCCCAGTTAGGAATTATTTGTGTGCTAAATCTGAATTTATTTCGTGAAGTGAAGCTGGGAGAATTTCCTGACCCAGACCACACTGGTGTTTATTTGGAATATTTTCAATTTAACTGAAACTCATCATGCCAGGAGCTGTTGACACCACTGAATAAAGGACAGATTTCAAATAATTTGAGTTGGATGATAAAAACTTGCTGATTTCTGTGACGTTACAGCAAAAATTGCTCATTTTAATGTAGTTTGGGCTGGTTTCTTTGTAGCTTTAGGGTTCAGGGGCTGGCAGAGGAAGGCACAAGAATTTCCTTGTGGTATTTGTAGGGTTCTGCTCTTATTTTGATCCCTGATCCCATTTTTTTGGCCTCTGGAATGCCCAGGAAAAAGGAGGAGGAGGCGTGCCCAGGTTCCATGGGATGCATCCCCAGATGATGAGGGTGATTTGGTTCTTGTTGCAATTCCGTCTCTGAATGTCTGAGGAATATAAAGCAGCCCTATTTTTATCTTGTTTAGAGATTGAAAAAATTCAGAAGGGTGAGACAACAAAGAAGGATGAGGAGGAGAACTACCTGGATTTATTTTCCCACAAGAATATGAAACTGAAAGAACGAGTTCTGATCCCTGTCAAACAGTACCCCAAGGTGAGGGCCAGAAGAGAGAATATCTGGGATTTTGCTTATTTTCTGGGGGATTTTGTGGCAGGAATTAATCCAGTGTTCCACTCTCGGATTATTTTTTTTTTTTTTTTTTTTTTTCTTCTTTCCTTTGCAGGCCTGCAGGGTTTTTTATTTCTAATATATTGAATTTTTTTTCTGGGATGTCTTGGGATAAGTGGTGGTGCATAGCTGGGATCTGTGATTGCTGGAACAGCCACTTCCATGTGTGGAGCTTTGTATTTTACATTTAAGAACTCATTTACCTCCTTCAAGATTTGCTGTAAAGCTGCTGCAGAGTAGATGCTGGAATTAAACAGTTCAGGGGTGTTAATTTAGCTTGATTTTTCTGCTGGAGCATTTTTTTTTTCATGAAAAGAAGGGTTTGAAACTTCAGTTTTCCTTTGGAAACTTCAGTTTTCCTGTGAATTTTTTTGGTGAGGAGAAAATGGAGAGTGATTTTTTTTTTTTTTTTTTTTGTCAACCAACAGAACATTCAGAAACATTTTTATTAAAATTTTTGAGTTCTGGAGCTGATTTTTTTTTGTTTGTTTTTTCTTCATTTCCAGTTCAACTTCGTCGGGAAGATTTTGGGACCTCAAGGCAACACCATTAAAAGACTTCAGGAAGAAACTGGTGCTAAAATCTCCGTGCTGGGGAAGGGTTCAATGAGAGATAAAGCCAAGGTAAGGGAGAACCTAGAGCCACAAAATCCCTTTTTTATGATAGGAGAATTAGTGGCTCTCCAAGCATTTGATTAAAAAATTAACCCAGAAAAAGCTTCTCTAAAAGATGAGCTACAAAGTCGATAAAATAAGAATTAATCCCAGCTCCTCCCCTGAAGAGCCATTCACTAAAGGAATATTTTTTTCTCCCCTCCATAAAAAGATAAAAATCCCTTTTCCCTCTGAAATCCTTAAATTCTTTTGCTTCGGTGGAGATGTTGGAGCAGCATTTTCCTGATAATCTTTGGTGAATCACAAAGTGCCAGGAGGGGGTTTTTTAACAGCAAAAAAAAATATGAAAATCTGGGGAAAAGATGGTTTTTATTTCTTCCTGCTTGTTTTCAAAACTGAGCTTAAGAATCAGCAGGGCTGTAAATTAATTCTGCTTTGACTTTAGCAAAGGTTTTTCGCTTTCAGATTGTTTGTAACTCCTTAAATAACTGCAAATCAGTCCAAAAAAACCAGAGATATCTTAAAAGATATCTTAGAGCAGAGGGAGAGGAGCTGTTTGAGGCACTGAGCTCCACAAAGTGGTGTTGAAGAGGGCATTTAAATATTCTGAGGTAAAAATCTGGCTGGCACCAATTTTAAACGGTGATTTAGGCAAAAAAAACCATCCAGCAATAAAAAGGTGCAAGTTTTTTTCTTATAAAACTTATAAAATCCATGCTCTGTGCCCAAAATGCCTTCCCAGACCCCAAAAATTAAAAACCAGCCAGAAGAGGCAGCAATAAAAAGGTGGAAGGATTTTTCTTTTAAAACTCTTTTAAACTTTTTTAAAACTCAGATCTTCCCAGACCCCGTTAAGGCTTAGAAAAGAGGTAAAAAAAGAAGTGAAAAAAGAGGTTTTCTGCCTCTTAAATAGATTTTAGGCCCCTGTGCTGTGCTTTATTTCAGGGGGGAGAGCTCCTGCCATAAAAAGGTGGAAGGTTTTTTCTTTTAAAACTCTGTGTCCAAAATGCTCTCACAGACCCTGTTAAGGGTTAGAAAAGAGGTAAAAAAAGAGGTGAAAAAGAGGTAAAAAAAGAGGTTTTCTGCCTCTTAAGTAGATTTTTGGCCCCTGGGCTGGTCTTTGTTGCAGGAGGAAGAGCTCCTGCCATAAAAAGGTGGAAGGTTTTTTGTTTTAAAGCTCTTCCCAGACCCTGTTAAGGCTTAGAAAAGAGGTAAAAAGAGATTAAAAAAGAGATTTTTCTGCCTCTTAAATAGATTTTAGGCCCCTGTGCTGTGCTTTGTTGCAGGAGGAAGAGCTTTTGGAATAAAAAGGTGGAAGGTTTCTTCTTTTAAAACTCTTTTAAACTTTTTTAAAACTCAGATCTTCCCAGACCCTGTTAAGGCTTAGAGAAGAGGTAAAACAAGTGGTAAAAAAGAGGTATAAAAAGGGTTTTCTGCCTCTGAAGTCGATTTTAGTCCCCTGGCCTGTGCTTTATTTCAGGGGGAAGAGCTCCTGCAATAAAAAGGTGAAAGGTTTTTGCTTTTAAAACTCTTTTAAACTTTTTTAAAATTCGGATCTTCCCAGGCTTAGAAAAGAGGTAAAGAGAGGTAAAAAAGGGGTAAAAAAGAGAGAAAAAAGAGGTAAAAAAAGAGGTTTTTTCTGCCTCTGAAGTCGATTTTCAGCCCTTGTGCTGTGCTTTGTTGCAGGAGGAGGAGCTCCGCAAGGGGGGCGATCCCAAATACGCCCATCTCAACATGGATTTGCACGTCTTCATCGAGGTTTTCGGGCCCCCCTGCGAGGCTTACGCCCTCATGGCCCACGCCATGGAGGAGGTCAAGAAATTCCTGGTCCCAGTGCGTGTCCTGCTCCTCTTTTTTCCTCTCTGAGGGATGGATCTGGCTCGGGATGGGTGGGATTTGCTCCTCCTGCAAGGGTTGGGTGGAGCTGAGGAGAGCTGGAGCGTGGCAGCTTCGGGAATCCTTTGGGAAGGTGGTTTTTATTCTCCTAATTGTGATTTAAATGGCAAAAAATCCCCAGGGAAAGCAGTTGGAGCGGGGATTTCTCTCCCAGTGTGAGCTGTGGGTGCCTTGTCCAGCTCCACGTGCCAGGTTTAGGGGGAAAATAATTTTAGGCGTGGAAGAGACTTCTTGGATGGATTCCAGTGACCTGGAGCTGGCTGTAAAAATCCAGCTGGAAAACATGGAATTAAACACAGAGGTGTTGAAGGGCGTGAGGATGAGGAGGGACTGCCCAGGCAGCTCAGTTGTTCAGTTTTGTGGCTTTTTTTTCTGAGTTAAATCAATAATTTTCCAGCTTTAAATGTGAAAAAAGCTCTTTTTGCCAAGCAGGTTTTCCTACAGGTGCCACCTGCTCAGGGATGTGTTTTCCTGGTAAACCTTTTTAATGCCTTCATGGCCAAATTCCTGTCATTTCATGCCAGGATTGTGCTGGAATTTTGCCTCCACGGGTGGCAGAACTTGGAGGAGTCTCTCCCATGTTTTTAAAATTAAAATTAAGGGAAAAAATGGGGAAATTCACACATCTGGTGGGAGATTCCTCGCTCTGTGGTGTTTTCATGGCACTGGGGAGACCCTGGCTGGGATGCTCAGGGTGGGGTGTCCTGGATCTTCTCAGATCCTCCTCCTCCTGTGCCAGAAACCCACAAGGAATATGTGAGGAATTAAGGATCTCTGTGGATTATTAATTCCAGCTGGATGTGTGTGAGATACTCAGCGGGACTGAAGTAAGATTGTGGTGGGATAAGGACCCCTGGGGTGGTGTTGGGATCACCAGGAAGCACTGGGATGGTGCTGGGATCACCAGGGAGCTTTGGGATGGTTCTGGGTGACCTTCTCTGCCCCTTTAGTCCCAAAGAAGGGATCTGCCAGCAGCACACTGCATCCCTCAGGATCTGAAAAGCCAGCTCGGATTTGGAAACGGGTTTGCTCTGCATCCCAACCCTTTCCTTTGGGAATGGGAACCCTGCAGGGTTGCCTGGTGTGGGCTCATTGCCCCTTTTGATGGGAGCTGTGGGGTGAGACTTGCCTGGGCTCTCCCACATAAATCCTCCTGACATCCCTGGGGTACTGGGAGCACCAGGAGCTGCAGATGCAGGGGCTGGAACCTTGTTGGGAAAAGCTGCAGCAAATCCCAGTAAAACCACCCAGCTCTGAACCAGGGGTCCGTGCAGTTGTTCTTATCCCAGCCCAGCAGCCTGGGATATCCTGGAGCTGTTCTCTGGAGCTGACTCTCTCCCCTTTTTTTTTTTTTTTTTTAGGATATGATGGATGATATCTGCCAGGAGCAGTTCCTGGAGCTCTCCTATCTCAACGGGGTCCCGGAGCCCAACCGCGGCCGAGGCGTCCCCGGGCGGGGCCGGGGAGCAGCCCCACCTCCCCCTCCCCCCGTTCCAAGGTATTCCCAAAATCCCAGCCCTGGGAATGCTCGATTTTGCTCACAGTTGTGCTGGCAGAGGAGGTTAAGCTGTTTCTTCTTGCACATCAGCTGCTGGGCCCGACCTTGGAGTTTGGCCAAGGTTTTCCAGCTGGCTTGGAGCACAATGTTTGGGATGTAATCCAGCACTGGGGGTGTCTTGTGGTGATTTGGGATGGGTTTAATCAATAGTTTCATGAAGGAACCTCTCAAAAAGGGGCCTGGCTGGTGATGGATGTGCTGCAGCCCCTCAGCATTTTCAGTCTGAGCTGCTCATTCCTTGCAGAGCTCTGGGGTGGCACCGTTCTGTGCTGGCTGCCCAGGCTCGGGGGTAAATTGGCAATAAAACTTCAGTTCAGTCCTGGCCTCGCTCCCTGATCCATGGGGTGGAGCTTTTCCTTCTGCCTGGAGTGTCCCTGTCCGTGTCCTCCGTGATCCTGAGGGATATGGAGGGCTGGGAGTGATCCCAAATAGGTGGGAGAGGCTCCTTTAAAGTGAAATTCCCTGCCCAAAGTTCTGCATCAGATTTATTTCTTTGTCTGTTTCAGCTTCCTTTATCCCCAAAAACCCCGATCCTGGCTCTGGGCTGTGGATCTGCTCAAAAAATGGGATTTAAATGTCATGAGGAGGCCTCTCCTTGGCTGCGTGGAGCCAGCTGGGCTCAGTGTGACTCAGCAGGCAAAGCTTAGCTAATCTGGATTATGTAAAACTCCCAATTTAGGCTGGGCTGAGCCAAAATTTGGTGATTTAACCCCAAAGGGCAGCCAAGCCCCACTCCCTCACTCACCATGGGATGGGGGAGAGAATTGGAAGGGTGGAAATGAGGGAATTAATGGGATGGGATAAAATTCAATGCAAAAAGTAAATTAAAGCAAGGAATTCATCCAGCCAGACCAAACACCCTGGAAACCTCGCTCCTAAGGGTCAGAAAGCCCCAGACACCAAAGTCCTCTCCAGAACACATCCTGTAAACTGAGATAGGCCCATCCAGGGGGGGGATTCCCCAGAATGGGGGATTCATTCAAGTCTCTAATAAATACCGAGGTAAAAACCCCTTTCCCTTTAACTGTGTCTGGCTTTTAATTTCAAGACCAGGAAAAAGGCAACACCAGGGTGTTTGGTCTCCTGGCTGAACAGAACATGGGGTGTCAGGCTCAGGGAATCACAAGTCTGTGGGCTAAAAGCACTAAGGAGATACAAAAGTTATATAAAGGGGTATAAAAGGGGGATATAAAAAATCATCATCACTCAGAGTCTCCATGAGCAGCAGCTCTGGACAAACCTTTCTCTTTCCTTTTTCCAGGGGCCGTGGGGTCGGTCCTCCCCCTCCTCCTCCTCCTCCTCCCCCTCGGGGGGCCCTGGTGCGAGGAGCCCCCGTGCGCGGGGGCATCGCCCGGGGGGCCACGCTGGCCCGGGGGGTGCCCCCTCCCCCGGCGGTGCGGGGCGCTCCGGCCCCCCGGGCACGGGCAGCTGGCATCCAGAGGATACCCCTGCCCCCTCCCCCTGCGCCGGAGGCCTACGAGGAATACGTAAGGAATTGGGGGTTTCTCTGGGGTGGGGGGGTGTTAATGATTCCGGGTGAATGGGTGTTGGATGGTCGGTGGGGATGAGGGAAGGTTGTGGTGGGATTGGGATCACCAGGGATCGTTGGGATGGTGCTGGGTTACCCGGGGACGGTTGGATGGGGCNTGCTGGGATCATCAGGGATCCCTGGAATGGTGCTGGAATCACCAGGGACCACTGGGATGGTGCTGGGATCATCAGGGATCCCTGGAATGGTGCTGGAATCACCAGGGACCACTGGGATGGTGCTGGGATCATCAGGGATCCCTGGAATGGTGCTGGAATCACCAGGGACCACTGGGATGGTGCTGGGATCATCAGGGATCCCTGGAATGGTGCTGGAATCACCAGGGACCACTGGGATGGTGCTGGGATCATCAGGGATCCCTGGAATGGTGCTGGAATCACCAGGGACCACTGGGATCACCAGCAAGCACTGGGATAGTGCTGGGATCACCACGGGACACTGGGATGGTGTTGGGATCACCAGGGACCTCTGGGATGGTGTTTGGGGTCCACCAACCACTGGGATGGTTCTGGGATCACCATGGATCGTTGGGATGGTGCTGGAATCACCAGGGACCACTGGGATGGTGCTGAAATCACACAGAGACCGCTGGGATGGTGTTGGGATCCCCAGGGACCGCTGGGATGGTGTTTGGGGTCCACCAACCACTGGGATGGTTCTGGGATCACCAGGGATCACTGGGATGGTGCTGGGTGACCTCCTCGGCCTCTTCAGCCCTCAAAGCAGGGAACTCCAAATGTCCTAAATCCAGAGGAAGGGTTGGTTTTTCTAAAAGTGCCCCGAAGAGCTGAAGTTTCCCATGGCTGTCAGGGAAACAACAACAAAAGAAACGACACCAAAAATGGATGGAATTCTCATTTCACGCTCTCTTTCTGCAAGAGAATCCTTTAAGAAGCATCAAAAAATCCCCTAAAAAGTAAATATTGGAACGAACAGGGTGGTGTTTCAAGCCCTATAACTCAGCACCACCCTCCTGCCGAGCTGATTTTGGCATCTCTGTTGTCGCTGTTCCGAAGGAAAAACAGGAAAGCTGGTTTGGATGCACAACAGCGTTTTTTGGGAATCATCACAAATATTGATACACCTGAAAATTGGAATTCTCTTCTCAGCAAAATGGGTTTTTTTTTTCCCCTGAAAAGTTCAGAGTTTGGGGGTTGTAAATGTGGGATTTAGATGACACAAAATTATGGAATATCCTGAACTGGGAGGGATCCCCAGGGATCACCCAGCCCAGCTCCTGGCCCTGCACAGACACCCCAAAATCCCACCCTGTGCACCCCTGGGAGCGTCATCCTGGAGCTCTTCCCATTCCCTGGGGAGCCTTTCCAGTGCCCAGCACCCTCTGAGGGAAGAGCTTTTCCCTGATAATAATTCCAGCTCTCCTGGCACACGGATTTATGGAACCTTGGAGATGGAATGATTTCTAAATACGAATGTGATTCATCCCTGCCGAGCCCCAGCAGGGTTCTGCTACCTCTGTGCTGTGCCTCAGCCCTTTCCCCGTGACAGAGCAGGATTTCCAGCTGGAAAGTTGGAAAATTTGGGATTTCTGGAAGCTGCTGTGGGTTGGATTTGGTTCTTCCACCCCTTTTTGGTCCTTTTTTGGTGACGTTTTTTGTCCCCATCCTTCCCAGGGCTACGATGACACGTACGTAGAGCAGAGCTACGAGGGCTACGAGGGCTACTACAGCCAGGGCCAAGGGTGAGTTGGGTTCCCTCTTCCCAAAGGAATGCTGCATGACCTTTTTCCTTGGGTTTTTAAATCCCATTTCAAGCCAATTCCCCAGCTGGAATCCAGGGAATGACACCGAGCGTGTCTTGGCCTTTCCCGGTTTTTGGGGAATGGGATTTCAACCCCATCTCGTTGCTTTTCCAGGGACACAGAATATTATGATTATGGACACGGGGAGCCACAGGAAACCTATGAAGCTTACGGTATGTCTGGGAATTTTGGAAAGGGAAGGGCTTGGGGATTGCTTGTGGACAATTTTCCCGGTTTTCCGATGCGTGGACAAAAAAAAAGCTGAGGAGAACCTCGAGTGGTTTTCGTGGTGTTTTTATTTAGGGCTGAACAACCTCGCTGTGGGTTTAGATTCTTATCAAATTTGATCATCTCAAAGGTGAGGGTTTAAAAAAAAAAAATCCCATTTTTTAGCTCTGGAAATGTCTTCGTTTCCTTGCAGCTTTAGAATATTTCGGGAGGTCTGGATTTCCACCCACGGCGCTTGTGCTGCAGTCTGGTTCTCATGGGCTGGGTCTGGTGTGCTTCCATCTGCTTCCTTTATCCCCAAAAACCCCGATCCTGGCTCTGGGCTGTGGATCTGCTCAAAAAATGGGATTTAAATGTCATGAGGAGGCCTCTCCTTGGCTGCATGGAGCCAGCTGGGCTCAGTGTGACTCAGCAGGCAAAGCTTAGCTAATCTGGATTATGTAAAACTCCCAATTTAGGCTGGGCTGAGCCAAAATTTAGTGATTTAACCCCAAAGGGCAGCCAAGCCCCACTCCCTCACTCACCATGGGATGGGGGAGAGAATTGGAAGGGTGAAAGTGAGGGAATGAATGGGTTAGGATAAAATTCAATGGGAAAAGCAAATTAAAGCAAGGAATTAACAAACCAAAGGTCCCCTCTGCCTCCTGCTTCCCATTTCTTTTTGAAGCCAGGCTTGGAATGGCAGCTGGATGTGGCAATGAAGAGGAATTGTCCTCTGTCCCCAAACAAGCTGTGCTGCTCTGGGCTGGGCCAGAGTTCATTTTCCTCCCTTTTTCCTCTGGGATTGAGTCTGGATTTGTGCTAATGACCCAGAGAAGTTTTGTTGTTGTTGCCGGGCAGGGCTTAGAGCCAAGGCCTCTCCTGCTCCTCACACAGGGAAATTGGGAGGGGACCCCAAGGAATATTCCACATAACATCCCAAATTCCCAGAGCTCTCCAGTGAGCTGCTTAAAGGCGTGGAATTCCACGTGGTTGGAATCAGTCCCTTTCTCAGCAGAGTGAGGGCAGGGAGTGACATCCATGACCAGATGGAGGGGCTTCCTGGGATTCCTGGGAGCTGGGAATTCCATGTCCTGGCAGAATTAGGGAAGTAGAGTTGTGTCCTGCTCAGCCTTGGGGTGTTCCCTGCTCCGGGTTTGAGTTCCAAATCCAGGAGCCTCGAGGTGTTCCCTGCTCCAGATTTAAATCCCAATGCAGGTGCCTGAGCAGGGATGTTTTCCAGCACAGCTGCTCCCAGGAATTCTTGGCTCTTCCCTGGGGTTTGTCATTCCCAGAGCACAAAGAGCCCTTTGTGCCTCCCTCCTGCTTGCAGATTGGGAGGCCACAATGGGACACTTGGAGCAATCCTTTATCCCCAGCCATTTCCTTCAGTCTCTGCTTCCTTGAAAACAGAATTAGGGGGATAAATCACCGAGCTGGGCTGGCGATACTTTGGAAAAGCAGGAACGGGGTGGGTTTGGGGACAGTGGATTTCAGAACTGTCAGGGACAGCTCACTGGGATGGATGTTGCAAGCAAAGTCTGATTTTTTCATGGAATTCTGGAGCAAAAAGGATCTTAAAGATCATCCCCTGCCACTGACACCTTCGTTATCCCAGGATTGTGTGGCCAGGAGGGTTTGGGATGTGCTGTGGGGTGCCCTGTCCTGTTACTGGCACAGCGCTGGCAGGGGGTGTCTGTCTGCTCCCAAAAAATGGGAATTCACCTGTGATGTGGAAGGGATGGAGCAGCAAATCGTTTGGGGGAGCTCTTTTGGGAGATCAGGAGTTGTTTTGGTGGAGCTGGTTTGATGGATCGTGAGCTGTTTGGGGGGATCACTTTTGGGGGATCATGAGCTGGTTTGGGGGAGCTCTTTTGGGGGATCCTGACTTTTTTGGGGGTATTATGANAAAAAGGATCTTAAAGATCATCCCCTGCCACTGACACCTTCGTTATCCCAGGATTGTGTGGCCAGGAGGGTTTGGGATGTGCTGTGGGGTGCCCTGTCCTGTTACTGGCACAGCGCTGGCAGGGGGTGTCTGTCTGCTCCCAAAAAATGGGAATTCACCTGTGATGTGGAAGGGATGGAGCAGCAAATCGTTTGGGGGAGCTCTTTTGGGAGATCAGGAGTTGTTTTGGGGGATCAGGAGGTGTTTTGGTGGAGCTGGTTTGATGGATCCTGAGCTGTTTGGGGGGATCACTTTTGGGGGATCA
>VWZW01005260.1:62596-76731 GCA_013397115.1 Edolisoma coerulescens | reverse complement strand
CGGCCTCGCCCGGAGCCCCCGAGCCCCTCAGAGCCGCGCGGCCTCGGGGAGCGCTCCCGGAGCCCTCCCGGAGCCCTCCCGGAGCCCTCCATGGCGCTCCGCTGCGGGTCCTGAGTACCCCGGTGGGGTCTTCAAAGCCCCCGAGGGTCCCGTTGCAGCCCTGGAGCTGATGGGAGCCCCCAGGTCCCCTCAGCTTTTCTTTTTGTGCCCCCACATTTCCCTCTCACAGCTCCCCCAGAGCCCCTGTGGCCCCCGGTGCCCCCACTTGTGCTCCCACATTTCCCTTTTACAGCCCCGACTGCTCCCCCAGAGCCCCTTTGGCCCCCATTTGTAGCCCCAAATTTCCCCTTTGTGCCCCCACATTTCCCATTTTCGTCCTGGAGCTTTTGTGGCTCCTTCCTGCACCTCTGTGGACCCCAAATCCCCCAGGTCTGTGCCCTCACAGCTCCCACTGCTCCTTCAGAGCCTCCTTGGAGCTCCCGGAGCTCCAGCAGTTCCCAAAAACCATCCCAGCAGCTCCCAAAACCGGGTGTCCCTCAAGATCCAGCTCCAGGACAGGGTTTTTGGAGAACTCGCCAGCTCAGCATCAGCTTTCAAACTCTTCTAAGATCAGTTTTTAAACCTTCAGCGCATATTTTGTTGCTCCAAATGCAAATCCCAAAGTGAAATGACCCCCCCAGGAAAAGGAATGTTCGTTGTTCTGCCCCGAGTTTCCCTCACAGCTCAGATTTCGCTTGGAAATTGGGGGGTTTTTAATCACTCTCTGTTGTGTGGATTCTCCTGAGGTTAAACAGGATCCAGGGAAAGTTTGGAAAACCTTGGGATTGGTTTTATGTGTGGCAAACAAGCACTGGAAAAGCTGACTTTGGGCTGACACCCCGTTGATCTCAGTGCCATCAAAGTATAAAACACCAAATACCCTACGAATGTGTTGTTTTTTTCCCATCTTAAAGAGCCAAAAATAAAATAATAATTTTTTAAAAAAAGCTGTAACCTTCAATTCCAACACAAAATTGGGCAAAATGCACCGAAACATCCCAAATTCCTGAATCCTTGGGGCCAGTTGTTGAGCATCCCTTGAGTGTCTCTGCCTGGAAAGCAGGGATGGAATTCCTTGGATAAAGCGATGAATTCCCAGCACCCTCAGCAAGGTTGGAGCTCCCTGGGCTTGCATCCATGGCCTGGGGAGATGTGAGAGACAGGGGAAAAAAAAGGATGGAGAAAGTTGGATTATCCTGGAGCGATGCTGACGGGGAGGCCTGCAATGCTCAATAATGAATGATAATTAAGAAATGATAATTAATGAACACTCAATGTCTCCCTGCAGTGGTGAGGGCCGAGCCCAGCCTGCAGTGAGCAGCCAGGAATTGCCCCCAAGCTCCCGGGAATGGCCGGGGGACGCCGGGGTCCCAACAGAACCTCCTACTGCCGGAACCCCCTGTGCGAGCCCGGAGCCGCCGGGGCCTCCGGACACTCCTCGGGCTCCTCCGTCACCGGCGTGCGCTCCCGGACCAGGTACGGGCAGCTCCCGGCCCCGGGGACCGCCGGGGACACCTCTGGCACGGCAGGGCTTGGGTGGGGAGGACCTTAGAGCTCGTCCCATTCCTTGATCCTAAAGCTCGTCCCATTCCCTGATCCTAAAGCTTGTCCTGTTCCTTGATCTTAGAGCTCATCCCATTACCTGTCCTTAAAGCTCATCCCATTCCCCAACCTTAAAGCTCATCCCATTGCTTGATCTTAGAGCTCATCCCATTCCTTGATCTTAGAGCTCGTCCCATTCCCTGACCTTAGAGCTCATCCCGTTCCCTGACCTTAAAGCTCATCCCATTCCCCGACCTTAGAGCTCATCCTATTCCCTGACATTAGAGCTCATCCCATTCCTCTGTCTTAAAGCTTGTTCCATTCCTTGGCCTTAGAGCTCTTCCCATTCCTTGATCTTAGAGCTTGTCCCATTCCCTGGCCTTGAAACTCATCCCATTCCCCAACCTTTAAAGCTTGTCCCATTCCCCAACCTTAAATGACCTTAAAGCTCATCCCATTCCTGACCTTAAAGCTCATCCCATTCCTGACCTTAAAGCTCATCCCATTCCTTGATCTTAAAACTCATCCCATTCCTTGACCTTAGAGCTCATCCTGTTCCCTGACCTTTAAAGCTCATCCATTCCCCAATCTTAAAGCTCATCCTATTCCCTGACCTTAAAGCTCATCCCATTCCCCCCCACCTTCCCCTATCCCACGTTGCTCCAGCCCAGCCTGGGACACTTCCAGGGATGGGGCAGCCACAGCTTCTCTGGGAAATCCATCCCAGCTCCTCCCCACCCTCCCAGGGAGGAATTTCTTCCCAAAATCCCGTCTAACGCAGCCCTCTGGCAGTTTAAAACCGTTCCCACCTCGCTTTCCCGTGGCTCAGCAGGTTGTTAACTCCCAGTCCCCTTTTCCTACATCCTGATTTTTCCATACCACCCCTGGTAATTAGGATGGGTGGCCCTGAGACCCTTCAGGACAGGAGAGCTCAAAACCCTTCAGTGACCATGGAAGGAGAAACAAAAACAGAGACAATTTTATCCCCAAAGGCCCAGCTCGGGCTGTTGCACCTCCTGTGCCCTGAACTCTGAGTCAGGCAGAGTTTAGCTCAGGTGATGTGACCTCTGTGGGGATTTTTTAGGATCAAATCCAGCTGGATTCTGTCGCTGAGGCAGAGGGAGGAGGGAGATGGAGCAGCAGCAGCAGCACAAACAGGAGGTGCTTTATTTACTCTGCCAGGAAAATGTTGGGGGTGTCCCAGCACACTCCCTGCCGGGGGCCCTGAGCCAGGGAATTTGTAGGGATGCAGTTATCCCAACAAGTCATTGCAAGGCCACGGGAGGCGGAGCAATCCACCTTTTCCCGGGAAAGCAAACTCCCAGGGCCTTATCCCAGGCAGGGAATGCACAGATCCACACCCCAGCTCGCCTCTGAGGGAGCCAGAGCTGTGCTTTTCGCAAGGCAATGAAGTGACAGCACACGGGGAATGGCTTCCCGCTGCCAGAGGGCAGGGCTAGGTGGGATTTTAGGGAGAAATCCTTCCCTGGGAGGTTGGGGAGGGGCTGGAATGGAATTCCCAGAGAAGCTGTGGCTTCCCCTGGATCCCTGGAAGTGTCCAAGGCCGGGTTGGATGGGGCTTGGAGCAACCTGGGCTAGGAGAAGGTGTCCCTGCCCATGCCCTGGATGATCCTTAATGTCCCTTCCAGCCCAAACCAGTCTGTGATTCCATGATTTATCCACCCTGAGGAGCTGAATCACCATGAGTTTGGGAATCTGGGAGTTTCAGGGAGCTCAGGTTTTCCCCTCACTCATGGCCTTATTTTAGGTTCTCCACCTCCTGTTTTAAACCACGGCCCGATCCCCCCTGCATCCCCCTGGATCAGCACTTCCTGCAGCCACACTCCACGACTGGGATCTCACTTGGAGATTTTCAGTGGGAATTCGTGCTCTGCAGTTCCTTTGAGGCCCACACCCAGATTCCTTTGCCTGTTTTTGTTTAGAGATTGCAGATAAACCTGGGAGATGTTAATTCCCTTTGATTCGGGGGGATCAGTCTGGGAATCCTGTGCGTGCTCACACAGGAGGAGGCACCTCTGGCTAAACTCGTTTTTCCTCCTCAGGTGAACAGAAGGTGAAGAATGAACGAGGGCTTGTGTGTAATTGCTCTGCCTTTCATGTTCAAGCACTCTTAGATATGTAAATACCAACTGGAGGTCTGAAAGCTTCCAATTAATTAAGAGAGCCACTGGTTGAGTAGCACAACACAACCCTGGGTTTGAACCTGATCAACATTGGGGGGATTTAATACCAAATGTCCTGCTGCTGGTGGCTGCCCCGGGTCCAGATACTGCTTTGTGTGAGCAAATCTGCCTCAGGAGCCACCCTGGGCTGCTGCTGTTTGTGATTTCTGCCAGCCACCGATGGCTTGAGTTTCCCAATCCACCTTAGACCTGCGTGGGGGGCAGCTGGAGGACATCCCCCTGCTCACCCCTGGCTCTTGGCTTCCGCTGGCAGGAGTGGCTCAGGGACAGGCCTGTCCAGCCCCCCTCTGGCAGCTCAGACCGTGGTCCCCCTGCGGCACTGCAAGATCCCCGAGCTGCCCGTGGAGAGGAGCGTCCTGTTCGAGCTGCAGCTCTTCTTCTGCCACCTCGTCGCCCTCTTCGTCCACTACATCAACATCTACAAGACGGTGTGGTGGTACCCACCCTCCCATCCTCCCTCCCACACGTCCCTGGTAAGCACCAAAGGGCAGCTGGCACTGCCAGGCTGGCTCTTGGGTCACTAAATGTAAAGTTTTAGGGATGGGTTTGATTCAAAACGATGTCTGACTCTGCAACCCTTCGGTGTTGTTTCTGCAACTCCTGTTTTCCACATTTTGGGCTCTGGCTGCCTTGCTTGGCATTCTCTTGGAAAAGAGTCCAAGGAGGAAGAGAATAATTTGGGAGTTTCTGTGTTGAATGTGCCTCTCCTCTCCTCTCCAGAAAAAGCAAAAACAAAAGGCTGAAGAAGTGCTGCTGTGTCTCATTTTCCCCCCTAAACTGTGCAATTTGCTGCTTTAATCACCAAACCTTCCCGTTACTCCTAAGTTTCAGAGCCACTCTTGGATCCTCCTGGCATGGTTGCGCCAGTCTAATGATGGCTATTTAACTTTTATGCTTTTTTGCTCCATACCATTGAGCAGGCTGATCAAATCCTAAAAAACAATTTTTCACTCTGTGACATTGTGCAGAGGAACTTAATTTACAATGAAAAACTGGTTTGGGTTGAAATGGAACCCAAAATTTCGGTTTTGTCCCCACAGAACTTCCACCTCATTGACTTCAACGTGCTGACGGTGACGACCATCGTCCTGGCGCGGCGGCTCATCAGCGCTATCGTCAAGGAGGTAAAGGCAGAGCTGTCCTTCTGGTGCCTAAAGTGGCTACCTAGAAACAGAGACTGACAGGAATAAGGGAATAAGAGTTGGGATTTATTGGAAAGGCCTTCAAAGGTACAGCCTGGGCAGCCAAAGGCTGTATCCCAAAAAGGAGCCCAAGATGGACCCCGAGTCCTGAATTCTTCACCCTTTTATAGGTTTGGTCCATTTGCATATCAGCATCAATTCTCCAATTAAAACTTGAGTTAATGATGTCATTTCTTCAATTTCTCCACCTCTCTAGAGGCTCTGGTTTACACCTTTTGGGCCTAGGGCAGTCTGGGTGTCCTTGAATAACAAGCTCAGAGAGGCTTTGTTTTGTCTAACCCTCGTAAGAGAACAGCAGCTCACAGGCTGCAAGAAAATTCAGAGTTACACACTGAGCAATACAGGATTTGAAAATATAAAAGTTAAACCCTTAAGGCATCACTTCCAGGAGATTTGTAAAGCTGTGTCCCTCTTGCCATTCCAAACTCCCCCATCCTTCCCTAAAAACCTCTGTGATATTCCCCAAGTCGGAATTCCAGGCCTGGTTTCCAACGGGAGGAGCAGAGAACGGAGCTGAGCGCCCCAAGCCGCTGCTCCTGCTGGCTCTGTGTCCTTCTGTGACTCTCTCTGAATTTCTGTCTCAGCTGAACTGTAGTGACTGTGCTTCCCTCCTCCCATCTGGCTCTTCTCCTGCTCTCCATCACTCCAGCTTTCCCCAGGGAAGAGCCAGGGCAGGTGGGTGGCTGCTCACATCCCGTGGTGAGCAGCGCCAGGAGAGTGGGCTGGGCACTGGTGACTACCAGACCTTAACTAGAAACTCTCCTCACTCCAGCTTGAGGAACGATTCCAGGGATTTTGGAGAGCCCACATTCCACAGAAAGCCTCCCTGTCCTGGTGTCATCTTGTCACTGCCACTTCCTACCTATAAATTTACACACTGAGTTTTCTCCTTGGAGAAGAGGCGATGCCCAGCCCTGCCCAGCTCTCTCCCGTGTCCCACAGGCTTCCCAGAGTGGCAAAGTCTCCCTGCCACGCTCCATCTTCCTGGTGGTCACTCGCTTCGCCGTCCTCACGGGCACGGGCTGGAGTTTGTGTCGCTCCATCATCCACCTCTTCAGAACCTACTCCTTCCTCAACCTCCTCTTCCTCTGCTACCCGTGAGTATCCTTGGCTCAGGGCTGGGGGATCCACCCTAAATCCATGGGGAGGTTCCTGCAGCCCTGTGGGGTTCTGAGCTGGGAGTTTCCAAGGCTTGGAGCAACCTGGGCTTGTGGAAGGTGTCCCTGCCCATGGTCACAGAGTTTTCCCTGCGCCTCTCCCTCCTTCTTTGTCACATTCCTTGGTGGCAGGACACATCCATGACACTGACCCCTGTTTCAGCTTGATGAGAGCATTAATTACTACTCATTATTGCTGCTGCAAAGGGTTGTGCGCTTTTCCCATGGCACTCACAGAGCTCAGGGCTCCTCTGCCACGGTTTGGGCTGGAAGGGACATTAAGGATCGTCCAGGGCATGGGCAGGGACACCTTCCCCTATCCCAGGTTGCTCCAAGCCCCATCCAACCCGGCCTTGGACACTTCCAGGGATCCAGGGGAAGCCACAGCTTCTCTGGGAATTCCATTCCATGGATTTGAGAGGGATTCAAACAGCTCCTGCTTTTTGTTAACTATCCAGAAGAAATACTCAGAGTGGAAACAGCTCCCTCCTCCCTGGTAACATGGAGGAGGAAACATCCCCAGGGATTTGCTGCAGGAGGAAACATCCCCAGGGATTTGCTGCCTGCGTTTGAGCTCAGAGCTCTTTTTGGGAGTTTCCCCTTGGAATCATGGAATCCCACACTGGTTTGGGTTGGGGGAGGACCTTAAAGCTCATCCAGTAAAGTCAGGGACACCTTCTGTTAGACGAGGTTGCTGCAAGCCTTGAACTCTTGCAGCTCCGAACCCCCCCAGGGAAATTGGGGATGGGGATGTGATCCCACTGGGATGGGATGCAGCTCCCAAGGTCTGACAGCCCTGCCTTGTGCTTTTCCAGCTTCGGGATGTACATCCCCTTCCTGCAGCTGAACTGTGACTTTCGCAAGGCGGGGCTCTTCGCCCAGGTGGCCAACATTGGCCCCAGGGACACGGGGGAGGTGACAGCCCGGGGCAGGGACTACCTGACAGTGCTCAAGGAGACCTGGAAGCAGCACACGAGGCAGATGTACGGCATGGAGGCCATGCCCAGCCACGCCTGCTGCCTGTCCCCGGACCTCATCCGCAACGAGGTGGAGTTCCTGAAGATGGACTTCAACTGGCGCATGAAGGAGGTGCTGGTGAGCTCCATGCTCAGTGCCTACTACGTGGCCTTCGTGCCCGTGTGGTTTGTCAAGGTGAGGCCTGGCTGGGAGGGGACACTGGGCTGTGGTGGCACCGTGGGGGAGGACAGTCCTTAACCTGTGGTGATTGAATTCAGAATGTCTGGTGGGAAATGGACCTCAGGGGTGAGCCTGTCCCTGTCCCCTGCTCCTTCAGCTGAGCATGGGGAGCATCAGGAGGTGTCTCTGTGGTTTTGGTGATGATGGCACAAAGATTTTCCAGGAATTCTCCATCCCTCATCCCACATGGGCTCCTTTTCCAAGCAGGATCAACAGCTCCACGCAGAGCCCTCCTTTCACCTCCCCGCCCGAGTGCTTCGTGCTGTGATGCCTTGGGCAGGTGAGGCTGTCCAGACGTGTCCCCCAGTGTCCAAACCCTGTCACCCCTTCCTGTCCCCCCCCCAGAACACTCAGTACTACGACAAACGCTGGTCCTGCGAGCTCTTCCTGCTGGTTTCCATCAGCACCTCGGTGATCCTCATGCAGTACCTGCTCCCTGCCCGCTACTGTGACCTGCTCCACAAAGCTGCAGCACACCTGGGCTGCTGGCAGAAGGTGGATCCGGCCCTCTGCTCCAACGTGCTGCAGCATCAGTAAGGAATTCTCTCCTGGGCTTTTTCCCTTGGCTGGGTGGGGAGCTCAGCCTTAAAATAAAACAGGGAGAAGTGAGAGCGGAGTTGTTGGCTGACACATCCAACAGCACAAACGCTCTGGGCACTGTCCCCTGCCAAGCTGGCAAGGTGCCAGCTGCTCCTGGCCACGGCTACCTGCAGTTTGTCACTGCCACGGTGACAATTCCAAAGGGGGAGCGGAATTCCCCGTGCTCCTCGCTGCGTGCAGGTGGGATTCAGGATTCCCCCTTGTTCCCTCTGCAGGTGGGATTAAGAATTCTCTCGTTCCCTGCAGGTGGACTGAGGAGTGCATGTGGCCTCAGGGAGTCCTGGTGAAGCACAGCAAGAATGTCTACAAGGCCGTGGGGCACTACAACGTGGCCGTGCCCTCGGACGTCTCCCACTTCCGATTCCACGTAAGCCCCCCTCTCCTTCCCTGGGATTAGGGAGAGCACAGCAGGATCGTGTCCTGGGCACCTCAGGCTGATGGAGATGGGCATCAGTGCCCCGGGTGGGAGAATCCTGGGGTTCAGTGCAGCATCTCAGCCCTGTGCCACCAGCGTGACTCCATCCAGAGCCATCGTGGGTGGCTCTGCCTCACCCAAAACCCACCCCAAAGGTTTCACCCCTTTCCCGGTGCCTCACCGTGCTCTCCCACAGTTCTTTTTCAGCAAACCACTGCGAATCCTCAACATCCTGATCCTGCTGGAAGGAGCAGTCATCTTCTACCAGCTCTACTCGCTGATTTCCTCAGAGAAGTGGCACCAGACGATCTCCCTGGCTCTGATCCTCTTCAGCAATTACTACGCCTTCTTCAAGCTGCTGCGGGACCGGCTGGTGCTGGGCAAAGCCTACTCCTATGCTGCCAGCAGGGACTCAGAGCAGAAGTTAAATTAAAAACAATTTGCACTGATGCTCTCAGCTTATTACAGAACAAACAAAAAACGAGAAACCCTCAGAGCTTTGTATTTTTGTTACCACTGCTTTTTTTTTGATGTCGTTTTCTTTGATAACTGATGTAATTAAAAGGAAGAAAAAGAAAAAAAACCATATTTTTTTACTCCCAACACGGTGTTTGTGTGGTTGTTGTTGTTGGAATCCACCTCTCACCGAAAAGATTTGGTGCTGTTTGGTGCTGAGGTTTGGCAGGGATGGAGTGGGAGGAGGAAGGGGAGAGTTACAGGTGAGTTAAAGCTCCCATCTGGGAAGCCACAGCTTTTTGGGGTCCCGTGCCCCCTCCCCGTGCTCTGCGTAGGGAAAGGTGATGTTGTTTCTCTGAAATGTTTCTTTTTAAATTGCTGCTGCAGCCCCTGCCCTGGTTCGAGGGGTCCCCTGGGGATGGGGGCACGGGGGGAGCAGGGGGGGTTTGGGAGAGCCCCAGCCGCTCCCCTTTGCTGCTTTACCCGCGGGTCGGGTGTTCCCCACCCGCCCCCTGCCNGTCCGAAATGGGGTCCCGGGGGGTTCGGGGGGGTCCCGGGTCCGGCCTTTGTTCCGGCAGGGCCATGCGGCCGCCAGGGGGCGCCCGGCGCGCGCNGGTCCCGATTCCGATCCCGGTCCTGGTCCGGGTCCCGGTCCCGATTCCTATCCCGGTCTTGATCCCGATTCCCATCCTGGTCTCGATCCCCATCCCCATCCCGATTCTGATCCCGGTCCTGGTCCCGATTCCCATCAGGGTCCAGATCCCGATTCTGATCCCGATCCTGATCCCGATTCTTATCCCAGTCCCGGTGCAGATCCCGATCTCGGTCCCGGTTCCGACACCGCTCCCGATTCAGCTCCGGCCGCGCCGGGGAATTATCGCCACTGAAAGCGGAGATCAAGCACCGGAGCGGGTCCGGGAGAACCGGGACCGGGATCGGGATGGAGACCGGGACCGGCAGCAGCATCGCCGGGGGCACCGGGGAGGGGAAAGGGGGCGTCGGTGCCCGGCGGAGCCCCGAGGGACGGCGGGGACATGGGGGGGACACGGCGGGACCAAAGGCCACCGGGAGTGAAGCCGCCGCCGTTCCTCAGCGCTGCCGTCAGCGGGGCGAAGGGCGAGGAAGAGGAAGGAGCAGCGGGAACAGCGAGGGCTGGAGGGGAGCCAGACACGGGATTGTGCTTCCCCCCGCCCCCACACCGGGACTGGGACCGGCACGGAGCCGGGATCCCCCCAGTCCCGGGATCACCGGGGGGCTCCGCTGCTTGGAGCGGCTGCGGGCATCCCCCCGAGCCCCCCCCAGGCGGGTCCTGCGGGTTTGGGGGGCACAGAGAGCCCCCCCCAGCCCGTCCCTGTTTCCCGTGGGACCCCACCGGGACCAAACCCAGTGTCGGGCCGGGGATTCCAGCCGGGATGGGGCGGGGGGTGATGTCGGGGCCCCGGCCCCCTCCCCAGCGCGGCGGGAGGAAGCGGCCGTGTCCAGCCTTTCCCGAGGATGAGGATTTCCTTCCTCCCATTGAGCGCGGACCCTGGGGTCAGCACGCAGCCGTGGGGCACTCGGCTGGGATTTGGGGGGCAGAGACCCCCCCGACACACAGCCCTGGGGACACGTCCTTTATTCCCCTCCTGCCTGGCCGGGATCCCGGCAATGAGGGAGATGGATTTGGGAGGGGGGCACGGGATGGAGACGTGCAGCCATTTCCTCCTCTCCTTCCCTTTTTCCCACCCCGAGAACGCCGCGGATATTTCGAGGAGGCCACGGGGATTCTCGGCTTCCCAGGAATGCTGGGAAGAGCTGGGAGCAGGGATACGTCTCGTTTCCCTCCAGCCGGGGCTTTCCCAGGGCTCCCGGGCATGGATGATGTCCCGGGGGAGATCCCGGTGGGAATTCCCCTGGGAGCACCACGGAGGTGGCTCCTCTGGGGACTCGGGTGGGTGACCCCGGGGGTCCCGGGCAACCCAAAGCCAGGGGCTGCACGCCGGGGGTCCCGGGCTGGCCGGGCTCCATCTGCCGCCCTCCTAATCCCGGGATTAGCAGGCAGATGCCGGGGGCAGGTTTGCCGCAGGTAACGAGGATCCCTCGGGAGGAGCTGACGGACGTCACAGCGCAGGAATTACGGCCAATCCCACCCGAGCCTGGGGTCCCCCGGCGGGAGGGCAGCGGGGACAGCGAGCTCACACCCGCCAGGACACATCCTGGGGTGTCCCCAAGGGCAGAATCCCAGGATAGCGGCCACGCTGGAGCAAAATTCCCGGCAGAAATTCCCTCCGTGGGCTCAGCACGGCCCGGGTTGAGCTCTGCCTGCGCACACCCAAAACTGGGAAAAGCCTCATCCTCCTGCTGCCCGCCGGGAATCCCCTCACGCTTCCCAGCGGATGCAGCTGATGGGAAGTGGTTGATTTCCCCTAAAAGGCCGTCCCAGCATTCCTGGGAGGCCGCGTCTCCCCCACCCTTATCCCAGTTCCTGGGACCTCCAAGCAGCCAATTCCTGGCTGCTCCCAGCCCAGCTCGGCACAGATGAAGGATTGCTGGATCCCGGATTTCTGGGTGATCCTGGGTTGCTGGATCCCAGATTTTTGGGTGATCCTGGGTTGCTGGATCCCAGATTTCTGGATGATCCTGGGTTCTGGATCCCAGATTTCTGGGTGATCCTGGGTTGTTTGATCCCAGATTTTTGGGTGATCCTGGGTTGCTGGATCCCAGATTTCTGGGTGATCCTGGGTTGTTTGATCCCAGATTTTTGGGTGATCCTGGGTTGCTGGATCCCAGATTTCTGGATGATCCTGGGTTGTTTGATCCCGGGTTGTTTGATCCCGGATTTTTGGGTGATCCTGGGTTGCTTGATCCCAGATTTTTGGGTGATCCTGGGTTGCTGGATCCCAGATTTCTGGATGATCCTGGGTTCTGGATCTCAGATTTCTGGGTGATCCTGGGTTGCTGGATCCCAGATTTCTGGGTGATCCTGGGTTGTTTGATCCCAGATTTTTGGGTGATCCTGGGTTGCTGGATCCCAGATTTCTGGATGATCCTGGGTTCTGGATCCCGGATTTCTGGGTGATCCTGGGTTCTGGAACCCGGATTTCTGGATGGTCCTGCAGCTCAACCCTGTCCACTGTCAGACCTGTCAGACACTTCCCAGTTCCTCCTCATCCATCCCAAATCCCCAGCCCATCCCTGGCTGGTTCACAGCCAAATCCAGCATCCAGCAGCTCCTGATGTGGGACAAGAAGGTGGCAAGGGACAGGAGCATCCCCCAAAACCAAAGGTGATCCCACCTGGGCTGTTCCATCCTATATCCAGAGCCTGGCAGCTGCAATTCCTCCCTAATAAACATTTTTCCATTAATAAAACCAAATCCCCGAAGTGGTTAATTAAGGATTCGTTTGCTCGCTGTCCCCTCACACCGCAGCAGGTTTGGGGTGAGATCGGGGAGGGGGGAAACACCCCAGTGCTGATCCTGTCAGCACCCCCCGGGCTGGGGGACCCCTGAGCACCCCCCGGGCCCTGCTCTCCCCCAGCCCCAGAGCTGCGGGGTCCCCTTGGGACACCCAAATCCTGGAGAAGCCGAACCGAGCCGTGCTGGCCACAACAACCCCGACCTTGCCCAAAACCGGGGCAGGCCACGGCCCACGAGGCCCCCGTCCTGCCGCAATTACAAGCCCTTAATTAGCATACGCGCATCCTCATTAACAATTACACGCGCGTCCTCATTTCCTCATCCAAACAAACCCACGGTGGAGACCCAGGAGCCGGAGCGAGGACCGGGCGGACCCCGAGTCACCTCCCGGCCTCTCCCGTCACCTGAGGCCACCAAATTCGTGGCCCCCGTGGCCAGGGATGGGGACAGCGCCTGCAGCACCCCGAGCCCCCCCCGGCAGCGGCTCCCGCGGGGACCAGATGGTGACACCGAGCTCGGGGGCCAGATGGACCCTCCCGCCCGTGTCCCCCCCTCCGCTGCCGCTGCCTTTTTCCCCGCTATAAATACGGAACGGCTCCGTTCCCGAGCCGGCGGGAGGAGGGACAGAGGCTCCCGGAGCTCCCCCCGCTTCGCTGCGGCCTGGGGGACACCGGGGTGACACCCCCGGCATGGGGGACACGGCCCCCACCGCAGCTGGAGCTGAATATTCCCGCTGGGCTGGGCTGGAGGTGCCCGAGCACTGAGAGGTGGCGAATGGAGGCTCTGGAGGGAGTTGGGATATTTCCCAAAAGTTGTGGAGAAGGGGGAGGGGAGTGTCGGGAATGTCGCCCACCCCCCAGGGGGGTGTGGGGGTCTGAGGGGGCCCCACCCCAGGCTGAGCCCCTCAAGCCCTCATGGGAACCCAAAGGAACGTAAAAACCCCCAAACCCACCCCAAACCCACCCGCCCTCCACTGCCGGAGGTTCTGACCCCAGGCAGGCACCCCCCGAGTGGCAGTGACACCAAAGGGGTGTCCCAGGGGTGCTGCTCCCCGCTTTTGGGATCTCCCACGAGGCCGGGAGTGCCGAGGTGTGGCCGATCAGGGACACGCCAGGACCTGCAGCCCCACGAGGGGCGTTGGCACCCGGGGACTCTGCCGGGAACGGGCGACTTTCGGTCCCACCTCGGCCACGGCCGTGTCGCATCCCCTCCCCGCGGGGACAACGTGCACCGGGCCGGCTCCTGGCCGGGACCACGCTTCCTCCCGCCGCCACCACGGTGGCCTCGAGCCTTTCCTCCGCTCTTCCTCCGCTTTTCCGCCGAGCCCGGAGCCGTGGCTGCCTTCCTGCCCCGGTCCCGCTTCCTGCCCGCCGGCGCTGCCTCCCCCGCGCTCGGCATTCCCGGTTTTCCCAGCACCATCCATCCTCCCCGGGGCTCCTTCCCGAGCTCCACACCGGGGGGATGTGGCCTTCATGCGGGTCCCCGACCGCTGTCCCGGGACCCTGCGCCCTCCCCGAGCCCTCGGTCCCCAAAGCTCCACGTGGGACCCGGCGCCGCTGCCGGGGCATTCCGGGATTCCAGCCGCAGCTCCCTTCCAGCTCAGCGGGAAAAGCATCGAACGGAGCAAATCTCCCCGCCGGGCTCACCCCAGGGAGCGGCAATTCCCCGATTCCAATCACTTTTGGGGATCTACCGCTGACCTAGTTTATAATCCCCCGCTCAGGGCGGCGGGGATGGCACGCAGGGCGCTGGGGGCGAGCGGGAGCTTTCCAGGAGCATCCCCACCCCCCCAGCTCCTGGTTTTTGGGGGGCTGAGCGTGCCGGGGCTGCCGCTGAGGTCACGACATTCCCACGCCCAGCCCAAGGGTGTCCCCCCCAAACCGGTCGGACGTGCGGGGCCGTGCCTCAGCCCGGTGGCGGCGGGCG
>VWZW01005260.1:36339-50315 GCA_013397115.1 Edolisoma coerulescens | reverse complement strand
AAAAAAAAAAAACCACCAAACCCAACCAAACAAAAGCTGTACTTGTAACATTTGAAAGGAATAAATGGTGACCCCTTTATGGGAGGAGAGCTCGAGTCCTTCTTGTCCTGAATGCCGGGGAAGAAGACGGCAGTTGCTTCTTTAGCCCGACAGCTGCTGCGTTTAATCACCGCTCGCCGTTAATTGACTCGCAGCAGATGCAGAGCCCCGGCCACAAAGGACTTTCCCAGCCCAGCCCCGTCCCCACCTCTCCATCGCTGCTCAGCTGCCTGCTTGGGATCTGTTTTCCTGCCAATCCCCGCTTTTTTTTTTTCCCAGTAGTGGCTGGAAAAAACCCAAAAAAACCCCAAAAACACCCCGGGGTTTTCCTTAGGGTGAGAGGCAAAAATCCCGATTTGAAGCTTGGTTGCTTTTCATTTAAATCGGGTTTTTTTTTTTTCTTTTAAAGAGCAGGATTAGCTCTGCCGGGGTTGAAAAGATCCCGGAGTACAAAAGGCGAGGCTTGGGAGCAAAGATTCCCTGAACAAAGAGGGGTGGGGGGAAAAAAAAGGAGGCAACAATGGTGCCTCTATCCCTGCTCCTGTCACCTGGGATCGGGGCGGCTTTTCCCGAGCCGGGAGGAGGAAGGAGCCGAGTCCTGCACGAGCTGCTCCTCCTCCATTTCATGGCCTGCTCCCAATTCCCACCTCGGCTCCCCATTCCCATCCCAGCACCTGCCAAGAAGATGGAGAAAAGCCCCAAAAAGAAAAGAGAAATAAAACCCCAATTGTTCGCCCAACAGGCAAGGGCAAGGAGCAGCCGGGCTCTTCCCCCGAGCCTCTGCAGGTAGGTTGGGAATGCCCCCAAAATTCCTGGGTTTATGCAAGGAGCTGCTTCCCAATGGGATTCGTTTCTTTGGGGTGAAATAAATGGGGTTTTTTGTGGGTTTTTTTAACCCCATTTGGAAGGAAATGTGGGATTTGGAGCGTGGCAGCCATTTTAGGAAGGGCTGGGAAAGGGAAGGGCTGCGGACGCAGGAGGGAGCGGGAAGGGGGAATTCGATGGGGATCCCATTCCAGCTCGAGGGGTTTTGTTCCAAGAGGGGAGGATAAATCCCAGGAGGAGCTTCCCGGGGTTGCTGCAGCACCCAAAGTCCGCTGTGTCCACGCAATGCTGTTTTGGGACTCCAAAATCAAGGTTTTTGGGGCTTTGTGGCCGTTTCGGGTGCGATCCGTGCCCAGCTGCACAAGGAACCTGCTCCTCGTCACATGAAGGAATTTTCATCCTCTCGGATTCCCCATCAAACCAATTCCATTTGGCCAAAAGATGAATTTAAGGTCCGTCCCTTTCCCATCACTTTGTTATTCCCAACCTGCTCCACTCCAAGCACAAACCCGGGCAGGATCAGGGATAAGAACCCAGGAATTTGGGAATAAAACCACCCCAGGCGAAGCTGTGAGTAAAAAAAAAAAAAAAACCAAAAAAACCCAAAAAAACCCTCCAAAACCCATCAGGTTTTGAGTTCCCTTTTCCACACAGAGGGAGAATTTCAAGGCTGTTTTGTAAAAACACTGGGGGGAAAAGGGACAAAAAAAATATAAACCCCAAATAATTTACAAAGGAAATAACCATTTACAAAAGAGATCCAAGCAGATTTTCAGGTGTTGGGATAAAAAAATAAATAAAACGTTTGGGTGGATGGAATCAAACCAACATCCCTGAAAGAAGAAGGGAATTGATGCCTTCTTTTTCTTCCCAAATCCTAATTACAAATCACAATTAATGCCTTCTTTTTCTTCCCAAATCCTAATTACAAATCACAATTAATGCCTTTTTTCCTTCCCAAATCCCCTCTTTTTTTTTTTTTTTTGTTGGGATCTCCCATCAGATCCAGAAAGAACTCTGCCAATGAACTGAACCTCTCGTTGTGCAAAAAAGCAGCCCAGCCTCACACCAACCATAGAAACGGAGCAGTTTTATTACAAAGGTTCTCAAAATTCAAAATAAACGCATCTTTAAAAAACCACAATAGATTTTTTTTTCCCCTCCCCTCCCTCCCCACCCTCCCCAGACACAAAGTTACACTGATCTCTCTCCCTCTTGGTTCCACCTACAAACACTGAAGAGCAGGAGAGTGAAAAACCTCACTCGGACCCCAAAAAGAGACTAAAAAAACTCCACGGTGAGAGGGGGGGGGGAAAAAAGGAGAGGGGGGGGGAGGAGGAGGAGGAGGAAGAAAAACAAAAAGGAGTTAAAAAAATAAACCCTTTGAAAAATCAACCTGTGTGAAGTTTTAGCAGCATTATTAGAGTTGAAACCCTCAACAGCGCTCCCGTGGGAGGGAGCAGAGCCTCTGGAATTCCAGAGGGATTCCCCCTGAGAAAGGAGAGCAGCGAGTGGGGAACTGCCTGGAAAACAAAAATTTTAAAAATCCGAATTTTTTCCCCCCTAAAAGCTTTTTTTTCCCCCAAAAAAAAGGGGTTTTTTTCCCAAAAAAAAGGGTTTTTTTCCCCCCTCCAAAAAAAAAGCTCGGCTGTACAAAGGGAGAGGCAAAAGGAAGGGCAGAGCCGGTCACAAAAGAGCTCTGGGGGTGAGAGAATGGGTGGGAGGAGGGAGAGGAGCTGGAAAAACGCTCCGAGCCCCATCTGCTGTTCCCTCAGGAAGGCAACAGGCGGCGGATTTCAAAAGGGGGTTGGGATTTCCCGGCCTTGGGAGGGAAATTCGATCGGGAAAACGTTTGGAAGTTCACTTTGAAATGAGGAAAAATCGGGTTTTTTTAGGGATGCACATCAAGAAAAATCGGCAACCAGGCTCTGGGCTGGCGTTGAGGGGGTTTTTGCAGTGGTTTCAGCAGGGAAGTGAAGCCAGAGAGGGTAAAAACCCAGGTAAAAAATCCCATCCTTTCCCTCCCTCCAGGTGCTTAAAACGCTGCCAAACCCCCTGGATCCAGGAGATCTCGGAAAACTGAACCACCCCCTAAGGGTGATTTTAATTTTGCATTCTCTGGGGCTGATTCACTTAAAAATAAAACCAAAAAAAAAAGCACTTTTCAGGTTGATTTTCAGCTGCTTCACCTCTTTCCCCAAGTTTGCTGCAGGGAGGAGCCAACTCTATTCAAGAACTGCACAATTTTGACCCTGAGAAGTGGCACCAGCTCGCAGGTTTTGTTTGGGGTTTTGTGGGGTGTTTTTTTTTTTGCTGTGGTGGAATCCAACTGAAGACCACAAAAGGTCTCTCCCCACAGGCTTCGTTTGGGAATCGTCCCATAAAACAAACCCAGCAAAAAAAAGAGAGGAAAAAGAAGAATTGATGGCCATCTTTCCACCTCACCTGAAACGCAGACACTACTTCTAATTAAATTATTCTTTTCCAAGGTTATTTTGAGAGGAGAGCAAAGGAAGGAAGTGATTTTGTTGGTTTTTAGAGACACACCAAGGAGGGCGGTGGAAGGCAAGAGTGAAACTTCCCCCGGTCACCAAAATCTGGGCTGCTCGGCAGAATCCTCCCCTGCCTGCTCCCAGCGGAGCGCAGCAAGGAATAATTTACAGTTTCTCCAGTCATTTATACAACTATATAGAAATATATACAGAAAACTTTTATAAAATAGAAATCCTGTGGGGGAGGAGGCAACCCGGGAGCTAAACCTACGACAACGACGACCAGCCCGGCCGGCTGCAGCCACTCAGGTGGATTTTGTCTCCTCCTTCACCCTGAGGAAGCAAAAAAAATGGAAGGATTTGGTTTAAATCAGCAATGTGGGCTCGGATTTAACAAGAAGTATTAAAAGTGTTGCTTAGCTGGGTGATTTTCAGTTAAAATTTCATAGATTGCTGAAGGAAAGAGAAGTGGGTTTTATTTTTCAGCCCTCTCAGTAACTGTAAACTTCTTCCCATGAGGAACCTGGGACAAAGTGCCACCCAAAATGCCACCCAAAATGTCACATCAACCTCTCAACCCTCCCCAAACCCCCCTGGGCACTGGCAGATACCCTTTGGGTTCTCCTGCTGTCGCTCCTGCTGCTGCTGCTGCTTTTTCCTCTTTTGCTTTTTCCTCTTCTTTCTCCTCTGGAAAAAAATAAAAAAAAAATAAAGGAACAGAGCAGTGCAGGAGGGAAGGAGCCAGGCAGAATTCCAGGAGGTGCCAGCTTTCCTGCTCACCTTTCTTCTCCTCTTCCTCCTTCTCCTCCTCTGCTTTCACACGTTTGGCTTTCTTGAAGTTGGCGACGTTTTTGCGCCCTCCTTCCCCCTCGTCCTCGGAGTCGGAGAATTCCTCGTCACAGGATATTCTCTTGTTGGAATTTCGGACTGAGGGGGGAGAGGACAGAGGTTGGCCGAGCAGATTTTCCCATCAGGAGGCTCCCAGCATGAATTGTCTTGAGTGGAGCCCACATAAAGTGTTTTTATCCTAATGCTGATTTATCTTGGGAGATGCTGCACCTTTGAACTCATCCCTTCCCAACTGCTCCTGCCCCAAGATCCCATGGATAACTTGGATTAGGCACAGGGGGAGGTCCAGAGCAGGTTTAGAACCAGCCTCCCACTGCAAAATCTGCCTGCCAGATCCCAAGCTGGATCCAAAGCTCCATTTCCCACTGCTGGGATCACACCCAGCGGGATTCTGCCAAGGATTCTGTCCCAGCACCCAGCAGCTGTTGGAATTCTCCCATTAAAACCCAAGTTTTAATGGAAATCACCCAGCAGAAGAGATCCTGCAGTGCTCAGTCCTACAAAAATCCATCAGGGAGGTGGGAATGGATTCAAAGTGAGACTCCAGGATCGGGGAATAAATCCCAGAGTCAGAACTGGATCTAAACCCTACATCCTCTGCTCTCCTCATGAACAGCTCACGGATCCTGCTCAGCTTGGAGCTCTTCCCAGCACAATTCCCAGCACCTACTGGAAATGCGTTTCTCGGGATCATCCTCCTCCTCATCCCCACTGTCTTCCTGGACAGCATCCTCAGGGATTGGCTGCATCTGCACCCCGGGAGCGTGAGGGAGCATGCGCAGGTTCTCGAAGAGCCGCTGCCTAGAGCCAGCCAGGGAAGGACACTTTGTCACCAAGGGCCACCCCAGGGCCACCAGCCCCCCATGGAAGGGACATTCCCCCCAAGACTCACTTGATCTTCTCCAAGTATTCGTTGGTGTTCTGGTTGGTCATGTTGGAGGGGCTGATGTGGAGCTTGAAGTCAGGCCCAAAGTACTCGAAGTAGTCGTTGTATGGAAGTTCTGGGGGGAATTAAAGGGAATTAACACTTAATTATCACCGAAGTAGTCGTTGTATGGAAGTTCTGGGGGAAATTAAAGGGAATTAACACCTAATTATCACCAGGATGACACAGGAGCAGCTCCAGCACCGAGGGCATCCAAAAGGGTAACCAAACCCCAGCAGCACCATTTCCCTGAGCTGTCACTGGGATGTCACTGTCCCTAAGTCCTGTTTCAGGGCTCCAGGGGGGAATTACCGTTGGGAATCTCCGTGTCCAAAGCCACAGCAGTCTCATAGGTCCAGCAGCGGGCCACGTTGCGGATCGTGTACCCCCCTCCTCCCAGCATCAGCATGGGCAGGTTAAAGCTCTTCACAAACTCCACACACTTGGCGTGGCCTGCAGTGGAAAAAAAAAAAAAGGTCACACTCACGGCATCAATCCTGACTTTTCCGTGGAATTTTCACGCTGGGAATTCTGCCAGCTCAGCTCCTACCTTTGATGGTGAGGTTGAAGCAGCCCAGCCTGTCCCCAGACAGGGAATCGGAGCCGCACTGCAGGACGACGGCGCTGGGCTGGAATGTCTCCATCACTTTGGAGATCACCTAAACAACAAAGCCCTTGTGGTCACCCCCCCTGCCCACAGGCCACTGTCACAGCAGCACAGTGACAGCCCCGTGGGGCACGGGAAGCCATCCCTGGTGCTCCCACAGCTGCCCTGCTAACACTGGGGCTCTCACACCGAGGAGCTCCCGCACAGGCCGCGATTGTTCGGGGGGGAACAGAGCCCTTGGTGAATCCTGTCACTGAGAAAAATCAATAAAAGTCCCCAAAGAACGGCCCCGAGGACAAAGTGGGACCCACAGAGGACCCCCTCAGCAGAGGGATTTCACTTACAGGCTTGAAAATGGCTTCGTAGGACTCGTCGTCGATGCCGTCCCGCAGCGGGTAATTGACAGCGTAGTACTTCCCTTTGCCTGCCCCAATGTCCTGTGGGGTGAGAGAGGAGACCAGAGCTCACCAGAAATCCAGCTGGAACACTCCAATTAATTGGGAAGGGAAGCTTGGATGCCAGTGTAATCCAAATATTAAGGCAGAGCTGTTCACTGCACAGATGCACAGCAGAGGTCTGGGCTGGCCAGAGCAGGCATTGAATCTGTTCAGTCACTGAATTCTACTTTAAAATGAAAATAAAAATATTCTGCTTAAAAATAATATGTATTTCAACATTTCTTTTATCACTCCCACACCCAAGTGGTTTGTTAAAAATAGTTATTTCATTTATGGTGCAGCTGTACCAGCACCAGGCTCTGGGCAGGGCTGAAAAAATACAAATCCTGAGTGAAAATGAGAGGATTTAGATCAAAAAACCACAATTCCTGTAAAAATCCCAAAAAAATAAGTAAAGAACCTTTCACCCCTGAGAAGAGAAGTTCTGGCAATGTCAGAGGTTACAAGGAGACTTTATCTGAGTGCCACAGTTCCACAGAACTGAGTCACTGCAGGAAATGCCAACAAAAATCCACTCCCACTCCCTCAGAAACCTTCACCCACGAGTTTGTGTCACCAAGCTGGGTCTGCAAGGTCACCAAAATGTCACCTTCTGAGTCATTTTGGGGAGCACAACCCCACCAGAAGGCAGCTGAGAGACTGAGAGCAAAGATTTGGGTTTAATAAATGATCAAGGAGCTTCCCACCCACACCTCTGCCCTCAGAAAAGGGGTGTCACTCCGAGCAGGGACAGCCAGGAAAAGATCAAATTTCGTGGGAATTTCGTGGCTCTCTCACCCTCAGGTCCCCAGTTCCTGGGAAATATTCTCCATACTTGTGGAAGGACACGGTCATGACACGGTCTGTGGTGTAAAAGGCCTCCTCCACCCCGTCCCCGTGGTGAATGTCGATGTCGATGTACAGCACTCGCTGGTGGTACCTGGAAAAAAGGCAGAATATTGCATTTATTCCGAGGAAAAACTGCCCCCAGAGCAGAGGAAACTGGCAGGAGAGCGTGGAATTTGGGGCTACCCCCCAGGATTTACAGGGGAAGGAGCTGCAGGGAAGGGACAGCAGGGGAATAGAAAATGAAGTGACTTTTGCTGCTGCAGCTGATCCTTGAGGACAGCTCCGTTTGTACAGATTCAGCCAATAAAGTGCATTTTTATGCCCATTTTTATGCCCAAGCCTCCCCCAGCGAGGTTTGCCTGGAGCCAGAAGCTGTCACAGCCACGGGAGGGACAAAGAGCAGCAGCACAATGCTCTCCAATGCTCTGCCTCCTGCTGGACAAATCCCCTTGGGAGAGAGGAGAGCACAGCCCAAAAAACCAGCTCTGCTGGGAAACCAACTGAAAAATAAGGAATCAAATTTAAAAACCCTGGGGAGAAAGCACTGAGGAAGAAAGGTCAGTGGTGCTGCCCATACTTGAGGAGCTCCAGGATGGCCAGGACGATGTCGTTGACGTAGCAGAAGCCGGAGGCCTCGGATTTCTTGGCGTGGTGGAGGCCTCCTGCCCAGTTCACAGCGATGTCTGTCTGCTGCTTGTTCAGCTTCACAGCACTGGCTGGGGGAGGAAATCACAGAGAGCTTCAAACAAGAGTGAAAACCCCGGGACAGAGCCTGGGGGTGAAGCTCCAGCACCTCCCCGGGGTTTTTTGGGGGTTCCACAAAGCTCCAACCCAAAGGTTTGGCACCGGTTGTCCCCCCAAAGCCAGGGATGGGATGGAAATGGGATCCACACTTCTCATCCCTTCCCATTTTTGCCTGAGAGCAGAAAAATCTGCACAAAATCAGCACCCAGCTGGGGTCCCACTGAAGGGAATCTGGATTTCTCAGGGCCCTGAACGAAGCTTTTTAATGCAAGGTTTTAGCTGAGATATATTCAGGTCATTCACTGAGTGAAAATGCAATCAGGCAAAGGAAATTCTCCTCCCCCAGCCCCCTGCATCAACTTTCTGCACGTTTTGCAAGTCTCCCAGGATGAAAAAAAATGAGGAGATTCTGTGGAATTCTCCAGCCCTGGGAGCAGAGAGAGCAAAGAGCTGCTTCAAAATCTGCTGCAGCCAGTGCTGGAGGCACAGGAAATACAGACTCGAGGTGTCATTGTGGGAGCAGCAGCCACAGAGCTCTCGGGCTGTGCACACAAACAGCTCCCCAGCAGCCTCTCTGTGAAGTATGAGAAAATAAAGAACATTTCAATGTTCCAGCTCTCTCAAAACTTTCAGTTTCTGCTTTGCCTCACGTCCAGAGTTGGTGGTTTTTTGTTAAAAACAGCAGCTAAGTCGCCCTGTTCTTTCCTTTCCAGGTTGTGCTTGCCCAGAGCAAGACTTTCTCAACTTTTTTTTTTATTTTAATGTTAAACTCATATTGATTTTTTTTTTATTTTAGTCAACCCTGCTGTTGTGGTTTTAACTCTGTCACTGGTGATGTTACAGAGCCATTCACATGTTCAGTGAGGAAACCCAAATTAGTGATTAATAAATGGATTCATCAACAGGCAAAGCTTGGATTCACAGGGAGAAATTTGGATTTCATGATTAAGGAAATCAGAAATAGGTTCAGAGAGACAGAACTACATGGAACACGTGTGCTGAAGGGGGAAATAAAAAATTGACAGGATTTGTGATCTTACCAACAGAGCCTCCAGCAGAGAGCTGACAGAACTCAAAGAGCCCATCAAACACAGGGCAGTCCTCCCCAACATTAACTGGAAAATAATGGAAAAGAATCATTAATATAAAACAAGAATCATTAATATAAAACCAGGAATAAAATCCAAAGCTTTGGATTTGAAAAGAAAAGTGGCCAGAAAGTGTTCAACAACAAAATGCTGGGATCAAATGATAAAATGGAAATGTGTGCCTGACACTTTGCACTCTCCTTTTACTTCAAATCACACGAGTTTGGGTTCTCAGCACAAGGGGAGTTTTAGCCTCAATAAATCTTTACTGTAACTAATTCCACTATTAAAAAATAGTTACTCATCAGAAGAAATTAAACTCCAGGCCCTTTTGATTTACTCTGCCCAAGTCTGGCGTGCAAGAATGGAATTAGAGACTGTTCACTCCATTTCCAGCAGGTTTTGTTGAAGAAAACCTCTGTCCTTTGCATGTTTAATTTTCATTTTTTGGCTTCTTCAGGGAAAAAAACCCCACAGTGCAGAAAACCCTGAGTGCCAGAGAGAGCAGAGTGTTCATGAGCTGTGGCTGCTCCAGGGGTAAACAGGTCAGTTTGGGTAAAAATGCATTTTGCTGGATGTCATTTGGGGGATCAAAGAATATCATGGACTGGGAGGGAGGCTTTCAGTGTGTATTAATCATGAACCTCGTGCTTTAATATCTGTCCCCTTCAGCTCACAGGGGGTTTTCCAAGACTAAAATGTTGTTTAAACGAAGCTTGAGCTTTCCCCATTCTTTGTCTGGACTTGTTAGAAATCTACTTTGCTAAAAAAACATCAGCTCAGAGCGGCAGAGACACCAAATCCAGGTTTTTGTACCATTAAAGAGCCTTTCTGTGGATTGGAGAGGTTGGAATAAGACATCAGCTCACAATTAACCAATAAATCCACAAGGTGTTAATGAGTGCCTCAACCCTGCCCCATTTCCAAGGTGCCACTGCCCTGAAAATCCTTCAGATTTGGGGTAGAATTGAGGAGCTGGGGGTTTTTTTTGTTTGCTGGTTTTTAACACCCCAACTGTTCTGGTTGAAGATGAGCATTAAAACAAAACCCACGCAGGTCAGAAATGGAGTAGTTCTGTCATCTCCAAGCCAGGAAGGGAATTTAGGCAACAAGAAAAACCCAAAATATAAAATATTTCCTTCAGCTCCTTTGGCTTGAGAGAGGGATCTGTTTATAAAACACTTTATTCACCAGAAAAATCAAAATCAGGAGCAAGACAACTTCCCATGGTTCTTCCTACTGATTTTATCCCAAACTTCTAGAGCTGGGCTGGCATTCCCAAATCCCAGATTTGAAGCTGCAGCATCACTCACATCTCTGCATCTGCTTGCTGTACTCAGACATGTTGTCGGGGCGGATGGACCTCAGGAATTTGATGTAATCATCGCTGTGGTACTTGGTCATCTCCTCTGCATTCGCCTTGTGGGGACGCTGCAACACAGCAAGGATTGTTCTGGAATCCATCCCCCTCCCTAATTCCCATTTCCAAGCCCAGATTTAACCCCAGCAACTGCAAAAAAGTCTCGAACCAGCAGCGTTAAAGAAGAAAAACTTCATTTGAAAGGCAGGAACGCCACTGTTGGCAAGTGTTACACATGCAGGCGTGGGTATAAATTTAATTTTAAGGCTAAAAAGCCATTTTCCAGTGTTCCAAAGCCTGTCTGAAGCACAGAACCCCTCACTCCAATGCCCAGAAGAAACCAGAAATTCATCAACACAACCATTCCGGTTTTATTCCTTTCCTCTCAGGGAAAAGCTCCAAAATTCAAGCTTGAAACATAAATTGTGATATTTTCTAACTCTTGATGAGCAGCCCCACACTTACATAGATCTCCATCTTCCTGTAGAGCCCGTAGTTGAGCAGCAGGTTGTGGGTCATGCGGATCCTGTGGGGTTTCATGGGATGTCCTTGGCCATAATAATAATTCCCAACATCACCTGGAAGCAGAAAGGGGTTGATCATCAAATTCCTGGAGAGGGAATCACAGCCCAGCCACCTCGGGGCCTCTGGGATTTATTTCTCCTTCCCAGGGAATGGGATTTCCCATTTTCACCGGGATTTGGGGAAAGTTCATCCTCAAATGAGACAGGAGTTTGGAAATCCAGGGAATTTGGAATGCCAACATCACACTGCCACCAGTGGAAGGTGTCCCTGCCCTTGGAAAGGGGCTGGAATTGGATCATCGACCCTGGATCATCTTCCAGCCCAAACCACCCCATGGTTCTGCCAGGTAAGAGGAAGAAGCTCCAAGATTTTTGGGCTGGAGGAGCTCTGGGCACGGGCTGAGTGCCAGGAATCTCTCCCAGGTTTCAGGGAGCGCTCGGAGCAGAATCCAGAGGGGCCAGGAGAGTTAATCCCGGCTCAGACAGTGACTCAGCCCGGGAACACCCAGCCTCTGCCTCCCTTTCCTCCTGTTTACCCAAGGGAAACGGGATCCAGGGAACTCTGCCACTCAGCAAACACCACCCAGCTCTGCTTTTACACCCTCCCAGTGCTTTTCACCCTTTTTTGATTCCTTGAAATCCTCCAGAGGATTCCCAGGAGTTTCCAAGCACCATCCCTCCCTCCCCAGAGGAATTATCCCATAGGACCAGGAGAACAAAGTCACCTTCCTGCAAATCCCCCAGGTCACCTCCCCACGTGGATTTTCTCCCCCAAACTGAGCTCACACTTCACTCCCCCACTGCAAACTGGGGTTTTTAATTCCACCTCCTTTCCCAGCAGGGATTATTTCCCTGAAATTGACAGCGATTTCACTTTCAGATTTCTGCCCCCTGTCTGATTTGGCTGCCAGGAGCAGGAATCTCTCCCCAAGCCTCATTTTCCTGGGAAAACCAGACCGAGTTGTTCCTGGAGTTGTACAACTCCCGATCCGTTTGGGAAGCAGCAGATCCAATCCGGTCTGGCTGGTGACTCAGTGGGGAGAATTAATATTTCATCACCCCTCTCAACATTCAGCAGAAGCAGTTTTTCCCTCCTGTGGACACAGATCCTATTTTCAGGCAGGAAAAGGAGATGCCAATGGTGCAAATCCCACATCCAGGCAGCTCTGCTGCTGGAATTCACCTGGCTGTGGAGCTCTGGGGGGATGGGGGGTTGTGTTCTCTCAGTAAATAGAATTATTTTCAGGAAAATACGTTTTTGCACCAGAAATAATTCCATTCTCTGAAATTTTGGAGATCCATGCCGGTGTTTTCCCGAGGTAACCATCCTGACAGGAAAATACACCCCTAAAACTATCCCTAAATCAAGGTTTGGGGAACATGGAAGAGATGTTTGAGGCTCTGCCTAGAAAATACAAGGACAGAAGTCCGTGAAGCTTTTAAAAAATCACCCTCAGCTGTCAGTGGAGTGCCCTGGGCCAACCCTGAGCTCCTGTTCCCTGTGCTGAGCACATCCCAGGTCCTCTGGATCCATGGATGAGCTCAGCTGCTCCTGGACGTCAGAGCAGATTAAGAAGTGTGAACTTAGCAGGCACCTCTTCCTCTGCTGGGGTCAAACAAATCCCTCCACGGGGAGATTTTCATGGGAAAGTTCCATCCAAACCATTCCAAACCCCCTCAGAATTCCTGAAAGGACCCTTTGGATACCTTCCCCACCTCTGCATCCCACATTCCTTCATCCTATGAAATTCAGGGAATTCCTACACCAGGCTGAGCTGTTCCAACCTCTCTGTGTGGAAATTAAAATAGCCTAAATAAAGAAATTGTGCATTTCCCCACAGGAAAAGCAGCTTTTCACCCCTCAGCTGTGGATGTTTGAGGGCTGCTTGGAAAAGAAGAGTGGAAAAAGAAAAGAAAAAAAAACCCAAAAAGGGCACTAAAACCTCACCACAGGGTCTGGAACCCGAATTTGGGGAGTTCCTGTGCAGCAAAGACCTGCAGGGCAGCAGCATTTCAAACTAAACAACTGCTTATTTCTTATTTCATATATAATTTCGTGCCTTTAAATATCATCGTTCATAAAACCAACAAACTGCTTTGTGAATTTGTTGTATTTTAAGGATTGGGATAAATTTCAGAGGCCCAGAATGGTCTGGGTTGGGAGAAAACTTAAATTTAATCCAGTTCCATGGGCAGGGAATTTTCCACTATTCCTGGGTGCTCCAGGGATCCCAGCTCCTCTGGGAATTCTATCCCAGCCCCTCACCACCCTCACAGGGAATGATTCCTTCCCAATATTCCACCTAACCCTGCCTTTTTTTTCAGATGAAAGCCAGATTTGGACACAAGAGACCAATTTTTCCAGGCTGTCCTGGAATTCTGGTGCTCTTTAAGTTCCAAGCAGGCATTTTAGGGATGAAGGGCTCGGTGGCCCCTGGGATTTGGGAATGCTAGGAGTCACACACAGGGGCTGGGTGGGGAAATTTGGCCTGGTTGAGCTCTAATCTTGCCTCCTTCGTGCTCTGACCGGCTGAGTCAGAGACCCAGCAGGGCTGAAAATCTCACATTTGAGGAAAAAACTTCACTTTTTAGAGGGGAAAAAAGCCCTCAGCACATGCCTGGCACAGGATTTGGAAGAGCCTCCCGCACCGGGCACATCCTTTGAGAGGAAAGAAGTGGCAAGACCAAGTTTTTTATTTGATTTCAGGCTAAAATCCGTGATGAAACAGAGGATTGCACAACGCCTCTCCCCCAGGGTGAGCACAGAGCCTGCGAAAAACGAGCCTGCCCAGCTCCAGGGCACCAAGAGGGGAAGGGAGAGGGGCAGGACTGGGATTTCTCCCCCTGGAAACCCCACGGGACACCCAGCGAGGGGGTCTGGCCACGCTGCTCCTTCCCTGCTCCACAGGGACGGTGACACAACCCCGGGGCCAAACCCAAAGGGGGCCACTGCACAAGGCAGAGCCCGAGCCGAGGGATGCTCCTGGCCCTGCAAACAGCCCCGCAGCCACTCCCCGAGCCTGTCCGTCCCCTCCTGACACCAACACGCTGGCCCAGCAGCGCCTCTTCCTCCTCGGAGCCCCTCCTGTCCCCCAGCGCTGCCCAAAATCCCTCTCCAGCATCTCAGCATCCAAAGCTTCTCCTGGCCTGGTGCACCTCTCCCCACCCCGTGCGCTTCCCAGCTTTTCCCATCTCCCCAAATCCCCAGATCTCCACACTTCCCCATCCCATTCCACC
>VWZW01005259.1:0-12359 GCA_013397115.1 Edolisoma coerulescens | reverse complement strand
CAGAGCTGGATGCAGTACTCCAGGTGGGGTCTCACCAGAGCAGAGGGGCAGAATCCCCTCCCTCGACCTGCTGGCCATGCTGCTTTGAATGCAGCCCAGGATATGATCGGCTTTCTAGGCTGCAAGTGCACATTGCCAGCTCATGTCCAGCCTCTCATCCACTAGCACCCTCAAGTCTTTCTCAGCAGGACTGCTCTCAATCCGTTTGTCCCCCAGCCTGTATTGATACTGGGGGTTGCCCCAACCCAGGTGCAGCACCAGCACTTGGTCTTGTTGAACCTGATGAAGTTCCTGTGGGTCCACTTCTTGAGCTTGTCCAGGTCCCTCTGGATGGCATCCCATCCTTCAGGTGTGTCAACAGCACCACTCAGCTTGGTGTCATCTGCAAACTTGCTGAGGGTGCATTCGATCCCACTATGTCACTGACAGAGATGTTGAATAGCCCTGGTCCCAATATGAACCCCTGAGGGATACCACTTGTCACTGATGTCCATCAGGACTGAGCCCTTGACCAATACTCTCTCAATGTGACTGTCTAACCAATTCCTATCCATCCCTCAAATCCATGTCCCTCCAATTTAGCGAGAAGGATGTTCTGGGGGACCATGTCAAAGGCTTTACAGAAGTCCAGATAAATGACATCCGTAGCCCTTCCCTTGTCCACTGTAGTCACTCTGTCATAGAAGGCCACAGGTTGGTAAGGCAGGTTTTGCCCTTGGTGAAGCTGTGCTGGCTGTCCCGAATCATCTCCCTGTCCTCCATGTGCCTTAGCAGAGCTTCTAGGAGGATCTGTTCCAGGATCTTCCTATGCACAGAGGTGACACTGACAGGTTGGTAGTTCCCAGGGTTCTCCTTTTAACCCTTTTTAAAGATGGGTACACTGTTTCCCTTTTTCTAGTTTCCATGGACTTCATCTGACAGCCATGACTTTTCAAATATCATGGAGGGACGCTTGGCAACTACATCAGCCAGTTCCCTCAGAAGAATATATTACAGCTGTGTTTGGATTGCACCTTTAGGGTGGTTTGGTGGTGGTGACAGCTGGGGGAGGGGTTGTGTTTTAAGCTTATTTGTTTTGAGCATTTTCACTTTGAGTGTTTTATTGTTTGATTTGAGGAAACATTTGTGGATTAGTAGCTCAATTACTGTTGAGCTTCAAGTGGTCATTGCAAGGATTATTCAAGCATATATGAACTCTGAAGATGTGTACCAACTGATGAACTGTAAGCTTACATAATAAGACTTGCTATTTTGTATTTTTGCACCCTCCTGTGTGAAGTAATTAAGTATTGAATCTTTGTAGGTTTGTGTCTTAATAGTGAGGTTGGTCCAGTACTCACTGGTCTTCATACTATCTAGGTGTAAAAATATTGCTACCTGCCTAGGCTTCCTTGTTAGCATGTAAGTTGACATAGCTGCTCTTTCAGATGCTGTAATGGGTTTGCATGGCCATGTTTTAGTAGCGAGTGGGGTTACAGGGGTGACTTCTTTGACCCTTATGTCTGACAGAGCCCATGCCAAGTGGCTCCAAGATGGACCCGCTGCTGGCCAATGCTGAGTCAATCAGTGATGGTAGTAATGCCTCGGGAGGAACATTTAAGAAGGAAAAGAAAAGAGTTATGGCACAGATGTAATTGCAGCCAGAGAAGAGCCGAGTGAGAATATGTGAGAGAAACAACTCTGGCAGACACCAAGGTCAGTGCAGAAGGAGGGGGAGGAGGTGCTCTAGGAGCTGGAGCTGAGATTCCCCTGCAGCCCATAGTGTTAAGGTCTGGTTATTAAAATTATTTAGGAATTCCTCAGCCCAAATTAAGGTGCAAACAAGACCATATGCCAGTGACAATAGTATGGATTTTATTTGATAGTAAATATGAGGGAAAGAAAAGGGAAGAGAAAGAAATAGGGAAAGAGGAGCTTGGGGGCTGGGGGTGAGAGAGTAAGGTGGAGACAAAGTAGAAAGTATCACCACTTTGTAGATCCCGATGGCATCCTGTTGATCCTCTTCTTCTGGTCTTCTTGATGGTGAAGGTCCCCCCGAAAAGCATAGAATCCAATGGGTTAATATATGCTCAGGCCAGGTGGCAATGTCCAGGCATGTCCCCCGGAGAGGGGGGGCAGTTTCTTGCAGCAGACTCTGGATTTGTTGCATCACATGCAATCCTGTGGTGCAAGGCGTCTGGGGAGCGCTCTGGGGGGTCTTAGATGGATTATGACACTCCCTCAGCTGCCTCTCACATGAATGTCCTGTGGATGTGGCCTGTGGGGTTGAGGTTTCCACAGCTGGGCCAGTTTGTGTAAGGGAGGATGGGTGTTCACTGCCTCTGACCAGAGGTCACGCTACACACCCAAAACCTCCCCCTCCTCGTTTCAGGGGGGAGCCTGTGTAAACCTGGCTTCTGCGGGCTATGGTCTCCCACACCCCAAATCCAGCCAGAGGTGACTCTCAGCATAGCTGCTGGGTTTGGCTTTCATTCTTTTCCTTGTTTACTTGTTTCCTTCTCCCTGGGCCTGAGATGATTGAAGAATGGGTTTCTAATCAGCAGTTTGACTTATAGTCCAAAGTCCCTGTCAGGCATCTTTTAGGCAGGGGTGGGCTTTTTCGTAGTTTTGCTATAATGGGAAAAACTTTATATCAATGTTTGAGGCATGAACTATTTCAGTCTCTGACACATAGGGCAGACCATGGTGAAGCAGCTGTGCCCCTGCAGCCCATGGAGTTCCACAGGGAGTAGAGATCCACCTGCAGCCTCTGGAGAACCATGCTGGATCAGATGGATGCCCAAAGGAGGGTGTGAGAAGCCTGCACTGGAGCAGGCTCCTGGCAGAACCTGTGGATCCATGGAGAGAGGAGCCCTTGCTGGAGCAAGTTTGCTGGCAGGTCTTGTAAACCCACGGGGGACCCACACTGGAGCAGCCTGCTCCTGAAGGACTTCACCTCATGGAAGAGTCCCATGCTGGAGCAGATCATAAGGAACTGTGGCAAGGACTCACTTTGGAGAAGTTCATGGAAGATTGTCTTCTGTGAGAGGGATCCCATGCTGGAGCAGGGCAAGAGTGTGAGGAGTCCTCTCCTGAGAAGGAAGGAGTGGCAAAGACAATTTGTGATGAACTGACTGCAGCCCCCATTCCCCAATCAGGAGTAAAGTTAAGGTTGGCAAGAAGGGAGGGGTAGGGGGAAAGTGTTTTAAGATTTATTTCTCCTTATCCTGTTCTAATTTGATTGGTAACAGATAAAGTAATTTTTTCCCCAAGTCAAGACTGTTTTGCCCATGACTAACTGGTGAGTGATCTCTTTCTGTCCTTATCTTGACCCATGAACATCTCTGACATATTTTCTCTCCTCTTGTCCAGCTGAGGTGGGAAGTGATAGAATGGTTTTGGTGGGCACCTGTTGTCTTGCCAGGGTCAACCCACCACAAGCAAATATTCTGTTTACACAGGTGCTTATTAACAATAACCTGATTGAAAACCTATCCAGATTAAAATCAGTTTTATTCATTTTACAGCATATAAGTTTTTAACCAGATTCATTCAGTGATCCATGTCTTTATGTGGCAGGATAAGCACTTGTGCTAACACATGGGAAAGTTTGGAAATGAGCAACTAAGGCAAAGGGATAGTGCCACTCCCTTCTGAGGTATTGTCATCCTTGTGTTTGCCCTCCTTGTCTGTATGAAAAAGGACAAGCAGAAGGTGGTCTGGCACAGCCTAGCCCATGGCTTGATGGCAAGAAGGATATTCTTCCTTATGCTGGACATGTCAGATCTCTGTTAGAACTAAAGGTTGAATCTGGTCTTCCTAAGCACACCAGACTCAAGAGGAAGGGAGTATTAAACAAAACTGCAGAGAGAGTAGGCAATGACACAGACCTGCTCAATGTGCAGCTACATCNACACTGGAGTAGGGGAAGGACTCCTTTATATTAGGAGGAAACAGTGGCAGAAACGTGTGATGAACTGATCATAACCCTTATGCTCTCTCTCCCTGCCCTGCTGTGGGGGGAAGGAGGTAGAGAATCAGGAATAAAGTTAAGCCTGGGGAAGGAGGGAGGGGTGGGGGGAAGGTGGTTTTTAGGATTTGTTATACTTCTCATTATCCTGCTCTGGTTTTGTCTGTTAATACATTCAACTCATTTCCCTAAGTCAAGTCTGTTTTGCCCAAGATGGTAATCGGTGGGTGCTCTCTCCCCATCCTTATCTCAACTCATTAACCTTTTGTTATATTTTCTCTCTCCTGTCCAGTTGAGGAGGGGAGTGATAGAGTGGCTTTGGTAGGTACCTGGCATCCAGCCAGGATCAAACCACCACAGATGCATATGTATTTTTGCTGTTCAAGCACTGACAATTTAATGAGCCAATCACAAATAAGATCTCTGGAGTTCTGAGAGGAGGATGAACAAGTACATCAAAATAGCATCAGGGAAGAAGTAATGCAGCATTTGTGGTCTTTAGCATCTGATGTTAACCAAACTAAAGCTGATACCTTTTGATCAAGATGGAAGCAAACTGATTAATCCCATTCTCAGAAGTCATCTCACTGAGGATGATAAAGATGGCAATAGAGTGTATTTTAGAACTGATTGGAGATGCAATGATAACTACATATTTTTGTATCCTTACTTAGGTTTTCTTTTTTTAACTCTGAAATGAGTAACATTGTGAAACTTCTTTGTGCTATGTGGTACAGGTTTTAAAAACCCTTGTGCCAACATTGAAATATGGATTCAAGTTCAAAAAATACAGTTGCATATGTTTAGGACCCACAAACTTACCAGGAAATAAATGCATCTATTTAGGAGGTTTCTATGTAATATTATTCTGTATTCTTGTATATTTAATAACAATTTTAACATTTTATTCCGAAGAAAGAGGATACATGGTGATTAGCTCAATGAAAAAGCTCAGGAAAGCTTTTTTTCATCACTCGTCATTTGGGAGATTACTAGTTGAGGCAAAATGGACTCATAGTCAGTCCTAGTTTATAAGCAGCTTTCCCCATTCCTGTCACCTAATTAGTTTTTCCTGGCATTTTTGTATGTATTAAAAATGGAAGTGACTCTTTTGGCCATCCTCTCTGCTGGATCTGAATCAGCCAATCCCTACAGCTGATCACTGGATGACCTGCTGCAGTGTGTAAGCTGTTAGTAGGTATCTGTCTTAGAATTTTTGTTCCGAACGTGGGCTTGCTGCCCTGTGCGCAGCACCAATTCACACCGAGATGAGGTACTTCTATTCCTTTGTTCTAGTTGGCACAAAGTAGGGAGCTGGGTGGTAACCCACAAAAGGCTGGCTCCCCAATCATCAAAGCTTTATGTTATTTATACATTTTTAGCAGACAAGGGCAATAATGTTCATTGGCTACAAGTTACCCAGTTCTTTTATTAATTAGTATTCTACCTTCTATTGCTTAATTATTCTCTTGCTTCTCATGCTAATTAGTCCATATGCTCAGTCTTTCTCTTCTTTTGGGTCAGTGGGTTTCTTGGGTCAGTGGGTTTCTTGGGTCAGTGGTCTGAGTCAGTGGTCACGATCTCCTCCTGCCAGAATTACCAGTCAGAGCTGATTTCAACACAGTTACTGAGTTGGCTTTATTAGTTTCTTCCTTATCTTGGGAGTTCTGCCAAATGTCCTTGTGGCCTGTAAATGCTGCATTCTTTGTGTCCACTATCAGTGGTACATCCTTCTCCCCAAGCTTTGGTAACCTCCCCCTAGGCCTGAGATCACTGAAGCATGTCAAGCCCTAAACCTTAACAAGGCAATTCTACCAACAAGTAATTTATATTTCTAACACCTGGACATCAGCATGTGCCCTTAATGTTTTGTGTAAACATAGTAAAGTTGTGAACACATAATTTAGCAACTGGTTATCATTTTATTGAATGACAGCTTCCAGTGTTCATGCCTTTGTATCATAATAAAGAGAGGGTGACTTGAGATGGATACTCTACTGGAGGTCAAGATTTGTACAGTTTTTAGTAAACTTAGAGCAGAACCTGCCCTGCAGTGTTTGGGCATGATTATTACCTTAACTGGAATTACTTTGTGCTTGACTTCTCACATCTGAGCCCTTCATGACAGCAGGAAGGGGCAACTTGCCTTTACATTTCAAAGCCCTTCAAATACCATTTGTAATTAAATGTACTTCCTCTTTTTATGCTTGCCAGGTCTAAATAAAACAAGAAATTTCTTAACTCCTTAGATCTTTGAGAAAACTAAAATGAGAAAAATTGGTGTGAAACCTGAGAAGACATATGAGATCTCATTTCCTTTATTCCTCTGATTCACTTAGGCATTCTGATAACAACCATTGCCTCAAAAGGGGAGTTACAGAATTGGCCTGAACTCTTGCCAAAACTTTGCAGCCTGTTGGATTCTGAAGATTACAATACCTGTGAGGTAAGGAGGCGTATTTTGAAATATATTATCATGTCAATTTGATTATTTTTTGTCTCTCTTCATAGATACTATATATACGTATAGTATTTTGTGTGGGTATATATGCACATACTCAATCTTTTTTTTTTTTCAGTATTTATGAAGGAAAATAAATAAATACCAGCTCAACTGTTTTAAGCTATGAGGAGAAAAATCTTGTCTGTTTTTTTTAAAAGTCTTGCTTTTAAGCATTTTTAAAAATATGATTAAATAAATGAGCACTGAATGTTAAAATTAAAATTACCATTTACCTATTATAGACTCATCCAGCTTGAGGTCTTACAGATGACAGTATAAAGTGCTTAAATAACAAGTCTTTAAGGCTGTTTTAATTTAACTCCATATTTAGTTAGCTACATTTACTTTGTCAATTAGGTACGTTTACTGAGGTCTTTTGCTAAAATTACCTGTTCTGTAAAAACCCTAAAATATTGCTTTCTTCAAAATGTAAAATAACAGATTTTTTTTTTTGCTTTGGGTTTTTTTTTTTTTTTTGGGTTTTTTTTTTGCTTGTTTGATTTTGTTTTTAAACAGGGTGCATTTGGTGCTCTTCAGAAGATATGCGAAGATTCTGCTGAAATTTTAGATAGTGATGTATTGGACCGACCACTCAATATCATGATACCTAAATTCTTGCAGTTCTTCAAACACAGCAGTCCAAAAATAAGGTAGGTTTAGGTGTTATACTAAAGTTATCTGTTAAAAATTTATTTACATGAGCAGCGAGGTTGATATTTTGTAGATCAGTTTAAAACATACTTAGTTTTTTAAAATGATCCTGCATATGCAAATGTGAGAAGGCACAGAAATTTCATGCATCATTCATTTCCATGCTTATCTGTTTATTTAATAAATCAGCCTCACCTCTTTATACATCTTCCAACTCAAGAATGTCTGACTTTGAGAATCAAATTATTGTTAAGGATTTTGCATATTGTTATGAAAATTTCAATGCTGTGGTTAAAATTTCAAATTCTGATTAGAAAGAACTATCTTGCATTTGTTTTTTATGACTGCAGCAATGGGAGACTAAAAAATCATTTGCTGATAATGGTTTCTGAGTTCTTGCAGAAAAATATTTTTCTGCTTTAACTCCACCAAAACTTATAAAGCTCTTTATCTTTCAGCTAGATCAAATTAAATGGGTTCAACATCCTTTTACTTTAATACAGTATTAATCTCTCCAAAGTAACAGAAGTATAGAAGAAAAATTCCAAAATTAATTTGTTATTGCTAATATTTATCAACAAGAACAGTAGCTTTTACCCTGAAATGAGCCAGCAATGTGCCCTTGTCACAAAGAAGATGAATGTTATCTTGGGCTGGAGTGTTGCCAGCATGGGAGGTGATCCTTCCCCTCACCCTCCAGATGAGGCCACACCTGGAGTACTGTGCCCAGTTCTGGGCTCCCCAGTACAAGAGAGACATGGAGCTACTGGAGAGAGTCTAGTGAAGGGCCACAATGATGATGAAGGGACTGGAGCATCTCTCCTATGAGGAAAGACTGAGAGAGCTGGGACTGTTTAGCCTGGAGAAGAGGAGGCCCAGGGGTGACATCATCCATGTGTATAAATACCTGAAGGGAGGGTGCAAAGAAGACAGAGCCAGGCTCTTTTCAGTTGTGTCCAGTGACAGGACATGTGGCAATGGGAACAGACTGAGACACAGGAGGTTCCCTCTGAACATTGGGAAGTACTTTTTTTACTGTGAGGGTGACCAAGCACTGGCACAGGTTACCCAGAGAGGTGGTAGAGTCCCCATCCTTGGAGATATTCAAAAGCAATCTGTAAGGCCCCAGAAAACTTGCTTGATGAGACTCTTAAAAGGGCTTAAAAGTTATTCATGTACTCTGAGTTTGACGCACGGGAGAAATACTGACAAGATATTCTCAAGGGGTCAAAACAACAAAAAACTTTACTGGCAACTTTGTAAAATCAGAGAACTTTGTCAAAAGTTTAGAGCAGCATTCAATCAAACATAAAACACTTCTCAAAGCATTAACTCGGCCCATTCAACTTAGCAAACTCCAAGCCCATCCAATTTTAAATTACTCAAAACTCCAAGAAGAGGGAATTAGAAGAAGGAGAGAGACAGAAAAGATATAGAAAAGAACAAGTATAGCTACTGCTCCTGGTTCCAGCGGTATTCAGCTGATAGAAATTCCAAGAGGAAGTAGGGTCAAGACATGCTCACCTCATGTCCTGGGTTAAATACCCTTTGGCTTTCCTGGGCCCTTCCCTCAGGTGGGACTTCCGGTCATCTGGCCACTCTGGGGCTAGATTGGGGCTTCAGAGGCGGGGTGTGGAGCATTGCCTCCAGTGTGCCAGTGATTGGCGGCCACGGCAGGGGCTGGGATATAGGCCTGGGGGGGTGAGGTGTGCAGAGCAGGGCATTGTCTCACCAAAGCAAGGCCCAACCTGCCCCTTCCCCCACACATGCACCCAAAATGTTTCAAGCCAGCAATCCTTCCAGTCTCTCACACCATTGTGATGTGGTCCTGTGCAACCAGCTGTAGGTGGCCCTACTTAAGCAGATGATCTACAGAGGTCCCTTCCAACCTCAATCATTCTGTGTGATTCTCTGAAATGGGTTTTTGGACTCCTCCGAAAATTATATTGAAAGGTTCTACAACTTGGAAGGCTCAGTTATTGCCAGCAGTAGTATAGATGGTGAAGAGTAAAAGGAAGAGTATAACTAAGAATATATCTTGATAGGATTTAAATAAAATTTAGAAACTCACCTAAAATAGATGCACACTAAGAAAAATATATAACAAAGCATGAACTGGCACTTGTAGAAAGATAAGCTTTTGCTTTGAGATAGGTAAACCAGTTTTAACTTTAAAGCAGATCATTGCTAACCTGTGGCCTGGTTTCAGTACATAGTACTGAAGTATGAAGAATATTAGTTGTGTCAGTAAAATACTATTTGTACTTAATAGTATTTAAATATTATCAGTATTTAAATCTGTGAAGAGACAACTTTTGAACTGTTTTATGAGACTCTCTTCCAAGAAATGTCTGAAGAGACTAGATGTTTGGAGTTACATTAGTAAAAATACTTGAATGGATCTTCAGAGGCTTTTAAAGGTAGCTTTATCTGCTGTCTTTACTTATATAATTTGGCTTTTGTGTCTCTGAGAATGAAAAAGACTTGTAAGCAATGGCTTTGCATGAAATGGAATAGAAGAACCAGCTCTTCACTTTCTTTCTACCACAAGTGTTTTATTATGTATCCTAATGCAAGTGTGTATTTGTTCTAAGCTACAACTATATTACTGATGCATATTGGTCTCATTAGATGCTAAAAATCTTGCAAAGGCAGTTGGATACTTAGCAATGAAGAAGGGCATGCTAAAATTTCACCATGTTGACTTGTATGGAATTGTTAATAATGTTACCAAAAATCAGTGAAAATAAAACTCCTTAACACCAATGTAGCATTAAGAAACAGGCATTCTGTATTTGGCCGGATGCATGGGGGAATATCTCCTCTAAAATACGTGCATCCCAAGTACAGAAAGAGCTCCTGTTTATATACTATATTTTACATACATATACATAGGCTTTGCCAGAAGAAACATACGTATAATAATCATTTCCTTGAAGTCATTAACATATTTTCCCTCCCCTTTACACATGCGTTCTTCTGTCCTGGGGTTCTTTTTGGTGGTCCCTGGTGGTTGGCGACCCCAGAGTCATACCTGACCACCCGGTTAACTGGTAAAAGTTGGCATAACTGGGCTGGCTGCTTTCCAGTTCTTCTTTGTACAGAAAAACATTGTGTGGTTCCGTAGGCCAGTGGTTTTTGAAGAATAAGCATTGTGTTAGCTCACCAGGTGCAAATGATTCTTCATCTGGCAACAATATCAGAGAAAATTGATAATCATAATATACTGAAAAAGAACATCCTTACATACTGTTTGGAACAAAAGTGCCAGGTATAGTCATCCTGCTATGGTTTTTATTTACTGAATACTTAATTTAAAATTATTTATTAAATATATTGGAGTATAAGGTAGTACTTAAAAATGTGGTTTAGTAATTTTTATTGGTAACAATATAGATGTTCAGATTTGTTCCCTCTTGCCTGGACAGTGCTTGGACAGTGATTTACTTCCTAATGTTTTTGATGCCTATGTACAGTTTAGAAAATGTTTAAGACATGAAAAACATATTTTAACTGCTCCATTTGTAGGTCTCATGCTGTTGCGTGTGTCAATCAATTTATCATCAGCAGAACTCAAGCTCTTATGTTGCACATAGATTCTTTTATTGAGGTGAGCACATTTTTGGTTGGAGGGGTAAGTCAAATAGCATATCTAATTTATCAAGAGCTTTGAATAATGTTTTACAATCACCACTACCCCTAAACTCCACATTGATGGCTTCCCATTCTTAGCTTCAAGCCCTGTGGGTTAAAAGTCATTCTGCATGTTTATGCTCAAATTAGTCTAAGCACTCTCCCAGCCCAAGAAATTAGTATTTTGAAAATGCTTCCTTTCATAAATACAGGAAACTCTTCTTACATAGAGGTACTGGCAGCAGTCTGTCACTTACCTGTGATGGAGAGTTCAGTACAGGGATCACCATGTCACTGAGTCTAGATTATGGGTCTCTCTGAATACTATTACTGAATGTGGATTAGAAGGATAATATTTTGGCTTAACCAGAGTATTTTATTTGCTGCTGTTATGTACTGAAGGCATTTTCTAGCTTCAGAACTTCATTCATGTTTAGGGAAAAAAATTCAGGGAATAATGTTCTTGTGTCTAATGTACACATGACCAAAACACTGGGTAGCAATACACATTGAAAGTCTGAAAAGTTCATTTGCAAACTATATGTCTTTAGGAAATAATACAGTTTTCTGAGGTGTGGGGTGGGATGGTACAGAAGTACATGTTTGCATACTTTAGTTTGCCAATAATGTAAATTTTAATATACGTTGAACTAGATGAATTGAGGCTTTTCAACTGGTATTACTTTCCAACAGAATCTTTTTGCATTGGCTGGTGATGAGGAGCCTGAAGTACGCAAAAACGTTTGCCGTGCTCTGGTAATGTTGCTGGAGGTTCGGATGGATCGCCTGCTTCCTCATATGATTAGTATAGTGGAGGTGAGTCTTATTTCCCAGATTGTATGCTGAAACATGTTTGGGATTGCAGAAATAATAGCAAATTAAAAGCATACATCAGAATAGGTATGTTACTTTTGTGCTTGCCTACCCTTCATTTTATGTTTGTGCTTGCCTACTGTTTGTTTTCCTTCAAGATTGAGGTTGCAAAAGTTTCTTTTTAGCTAATTGCCAACATGACATTGTATTTGACAGTGCATATGGCAGTTGTTCATTCTTCTTTAAGTTAATTGATCCTGAAATGGCCAGGATCAGCTATACCATGGAGCAGCCAGGCATTGCCTGACCACAAGTGAGGTCATGTTAAAAATCTTAGTTCTGGTGCTGATACTGTTACAGTTTACACATTGAAGCTGTCACCTTTTTTGGATCTTTTGCCACAGCAAGGATAAGGAATGTAATTTTAAATATCTGAGACGCTCTTTGAGCTACTAACAAAGCTGCCTGCCATTGCATTCAATTTTATAGGTTGGTGTCCTTGGATAGTTCCTTGATTATTCTAGATTAGTGCAGGCTTGCCTACCAGAGGACCAATCAACTGGTACTTGTTTGCTCAACTGAGTTGTAATTTCCATGTTTCTGGGAAATACTGGCAGTTTCTAGGTAGCCTTTACATATACTACATGCTAGACTGGAAATATAGCAAAAATCAGAAACTTTCTCATGCACATATATGAACAAATGGGTCATAATCCAGTGTCAAATTCCATAAGCGCTAAGTCCAGACAATATGAAGTAGGTGTTTGGTTTTTTTTTTGCTTCTGTATGTTATAAAGGAAAGGACCCAAT
>VWZW01005258.1:0-22990 GCA_013397115.1 Edolisoma coerulescens | reverse complement strand
AACTAACATATAAAACCAGTTTAAAAATTAAATAAATTATTTCTTTTCTCCTGGGACTGGAATCAGTGGTGTTTCTCGCCGTTCCTGATACAACAGTGATGCCCATGGACACAGTTGGACCTTTTGGCTGCCAGGGCACACTGCGGACTCGTATTCAACTTGCCATACACCCAAACCAACAGATCTCTTTCCATGGGGCTGCTCACCAGTGTCTCTTGCCTCAATGTGTTCATATAGCCAAGATAATCCAATCCCAGGTGCAGAACCTGGCACTTGCTCTTGATGTGACTAAGCTTTATGCAATTATATGGTTTAATACATCCAGTGTGGAAAAATGCTTCAGAATTGTCCCAGACTATAGACATGAAAAGCAGGGGACTGGAAAAAATTCTTTACTGACACTTGCATATATGTTAATTGGAGCTAGTTGACAATCACTCTGTATAACAGTCTAAATAAATATCTATGAATACTAACATGCTTTAAAAAATATTTCAAGCTTGAACGACACATTACAGTCACTTAGTTGATTCTCAGACATGTTCTCTTACCGAATTCTGAACCCAAACACATATTTCATTCAAATAAGCTATCAAGAAAAGACAAAGAGCAGTATCGTGGAAAGATTTACACCTGTCCTAGAATTTAGTATTACCTTTAGAATATATTGGTGTTGTCGTTTAGGAGTGATATTCTCCAATTTAGTACTCCTGCTAAAACCACACTGCTGCTTGGTCCCCCTCCCCCCCTCCAATGGGAAGCACAAAAGGCAAAGATCACAGGTTGAGATAAGAACAGCTTACTGGAAACAGCAATGAGATAAGAAAGTTAACAGTAACAGCGACAATATTGATAACAAAAGGTATAAGAGAAGGAAACTATTTACATGTAAAATAAACCAATACTGGACCATTCCTTTCTCTCACTGGAAGGAACGTCCTTCCTGGAAGTGAGGGAGAGAGTCCCTTTCCCCTGCCTCAGGCAATGATGTCAGGTGGGGGGGCTCTTGCTTGCAATAGCAGGGGCTCTGGTCTGTACTGGAGGGTCATAGGACACTTCTTTAAATTCCTGGAAGNGAAACAGCAATGAGATAAGAAAGTTAACAGTAACAGCGACAATATTGATAACAAAAGGTATAAGAGAAGGAAACTATTTACATGTAAAATAAACCAATACTGGACCATTCCTTTCTCTCACTGGAAGGAACGTCCTTCCTGGAAGTGAGGGAGAGAGTCCCTTTCCCCTGCCTCAGGCAATGATGTCAGGTGGGGGGGCTCTTGCTTGCAATAGCAGGGGCTCTGGTCTGTACTGGAGGGTCATAGGACACTTCTTTAAATTCCTGGAAGTCCTCTTTAAATTGCTGGAGGTCCTTGGACAGTCTTTTCACAGATGAGACACATGCCCATAGGGGGAGAAAGATACTTTCTTCATATAGCTGGAGTTTGGTAACCAAATTATCTACTCNGGAAGTGAGGGAGAGAGTCCCTTTCCCCTGCCTCAGGCAATGATGTCAGGTGGGGGGGCTCTTGCTTGCAATAGCAGGGGCTCTGGTCTGTACTGGAGGGTCATAGGACACTTCTTTAAATTCCTGGAAGTCCTCTTTAAATTGCTGGAGGTCCTTGGACAGTCTTTTCACAGATGAGACACATGCCCATAGGGGGAGAAAGATACTTTCTTCATATAGCTGGAGTTTGGTAACCAAATTATCTACTCTTTGTTCTCCTTCTTTCCATGACATCAATGCCAATGAGTTGGCATATGGTGATGGCACGTGCCATAGGAACTTCTGCCACATGGTTTGTGTACACTGGACCTGATCTGAATTTATAGGGGATTGCTCATTATTTGAATCCTTATAGAGTACCTGCAGCACAGCTGATTTTCTCAGGTATTGCATACCTTGCTCCATGGTGTTCCACTTGTCTCAGTGCACTAAAAGATCATCCTTGAAAAGATACGTTTCCCTCACGCTTGATAGGAGTCACCTCCAGAGGCTGAGAGTTTCTGCCCTCTTATCAATCCCCTTGTTAATACCCACATCCCAGGACAGGGATCCCAGTTTCTTGGCTTCAGTACCATCTAGTTTCATATCATGGGCCACAATATCCCAGCATCGGAGCAGACAGGTCACCAGGGGCTCATGCAACTAGTGGCTGAAATCTTTTCGCACATCTCGCAGCTCACCCGGGAATAGGGATCAGGTGATTATATCTGGCCCTGCCTCTTCCTCCTGTTCCGCTAGCCTTGCTTCTTCTTCATCCCTCACTAAGCGAACTGATTTGGTCTTGGATTTCTTCTTCTGTATAGGGGCGACTGCTACTGGCATGGGTTGTTGCTCTGGTTCAGCTGCAGTTTGAGTGGCCACAGTGCTCAATGGTCTGCTTTCCTCCTCTCTGGGGGTGCTGTCTAGTGACAAGCAGTATGCGATAAATAGTAGTCAGAGCCCAGCACATTGCATAACTTTGCACCTCTCTGGAACTGCCACAGCATTTTTCTTACCAATATTCCTTCACTTCATCAGGGTCCTGTAATTGCTCAGGGGTGAACTTCCAAACCATTGGAGCAGAATAGTCCTTCAAAAACTGACCCATGTCCTCCCACATTCCATGCCACTCATGACTATCCACCCTCGGGGTAGATCTCAGAATGACCTTTCTAGAAATCTCTTTTACAATTCTAAACATGGTGTGGACCACACTGAGGAGGCATGGCAGACCTAGCAACAAGAACATGCTTTCCTTAACATCCAAAGGGAATTCAGAATTCTCAAAAACTGTTGTAACAGGCCTGAAGGAGGAAAAGGGGGTGAAAGGCTGAGGAAAATCATTCTCCCCTATTCCCCCCACAGGCTGGGTACGATTCGTAATGAATTCCCAGAGTTAGCACCCAAGGTAAGGGTAGGAGAGCAACACTGATTACATATCCCAAATGACCTTAATTGCCCTTGATGTTATCATTTCATAAGCTGATATCCCACAGTACAGCAACAAAACAATCCTGATGCCTCTCCTTGCTCTGAAAAAGAGCACCAGGAGAAACACATACAGGAATATACACAGGGTTAGGTGCCACGAAGCAACACTGTGACCAGTGGTTCCGTACCCAATACAGCATATGCTTAGATCAAATTTTGTTTCCAACCCACTCTGGTCAGATCAGTTGTTATCTCAACCCTTTGTGCTACACATTGGGTGCCAATTGTGGCTGTCATGGTTTAGGACTGGTGTTCTCCAATTTAGTAGTCTCGCTAAGACCACACCGCTGCTTGCTTCCCCTCCCCCCCAACTGAAAGCACAAAAGGCAAAGATCACAAGTTGAGATAAGAAAAATTTACTGGAAACAGCAATGAGATAAGAAAATGAACAGTAACAGCGACAATATTAATAACAAAAGATATAAGACAATGAAACAATTTACACATAAAATAAAACAATACCAGACTAGTCCATCCACCATGCTTTCTCCCACCAGAAGGAACACCTTTCTTCCCATGGCAAGAGAGAGTCCCTTTCCCTGCCCCAGGCAATGATGTCAGGTGGTATCAAATAACATTAGGATCTTTACCACAGCCCCTCCCATTGATCTGGGCCAAAACCAGGACAATTGGTTATGCTAACCCAAAGTTGTTTTCAGATTACTTTTTTTTTGATCCTATCATTATTCATGATCCTCCATTACTCAAAAGACTACTGCCACTATCAAATCCAATACTTCACTTTATGCACAGGTATTCTACTGTATGCAAGAAACAGTAATTTCCTTCATTTTATAAAGCCTAGAAATTATAGGACTTGAATAGTCAAAAATGTGTATTCTTTATAGGAATACATTTGTCAGCAAAGCATGAGAACTTTTTTTTTAAATATATCTTAAAATGATGTAACATAAGATTGCATCTGTAATTCTCTAGGAAATATTTGACATGCTTCTTCACATAGGACTGTGAAATATTTGATACTGCAACACAGACTACAGATACATGAAAGTAAATCTGAATAGAATTGTTTAAAAAGACAAGAAACTTATTGCACTGTTCTGCTTCTGGGTCTTCCCCAAAACTTGTTTTGAAAGAATATATCATAGCATGCATAAAGACATAATTTCATGTTAAGTCCTTTTTTTCCTCAGATCTCTCTCAGTCATGTCTTAAAACTTATAAAGACAGATAAGTTTTTATTTGCCCCAAGAATTCAAATTCTTAATGATAGGAAGGATTCTTATAGAAGCACTTTCTACCAGTGAAGATTATTCTCCTTGTATTCCTTTTAAAATTACCCTATTCCAATTATTATTAAAAATAAATATCTTTTTTTAATTGCTAAAATGAATATTTCTATAGTGTAAGGAGACAGCAGAAAGAATATAAATTCAGCTTGTGCACTGTTTTGTTATTTCAGAGACTAAATATTAAAAATGGGAAACAAAATGAAATGCAGTAGAAAACTAAGAAAAAAAATGAAAATACAAACTAGGACATAAATTGCATCCAACACAGATTTTGTTTACCTTAAGCCATTTATCAACACACTTGGCATGGAACTCGTGGTTACAGGGTAAGACTCTAAGTAGCTGCCTTGCCTCAAAGTCACACATACACACTACACACCTAAAATAAAGAGCAAATATCTATAAGCTTTACCATTTAATAACAACAGGCAACTTATAAGGTGTGTCTGCAAAAGTGTTTTTTAAAACCACTGGAGTATCTACAGTGATCAAACTTCAGTGGGTATAAATCTCTAGTGTAAAATGAGAATTTGTTTTGTTTTTTCACCATGGTTTCAAATCCCAAAGCAGACAAGGGAGTTCACTGGCCCAAGTAGTAAATAGATTGTATTACCATAATTCAAAATATTTGAGCTCATGCCTGCTGATATAAACAGGCAGTGCAAACCCTATAGCATATTTCTTTCCATTTTAACGTTAATTTTAGCTACATTTAAAAAAAAAAAAAATCCCAGAAAATTGCTTTGAGTATTTCTCAAAGTCATAGTTGATTAAAGATCACACATATTTTCACTATGAAAGATTTCTTCTTAAATTACATCTATATTCTGTTGTACATATTTCAGAAACACATTTCTTCCCCAGGGATATAATCAACTGAAGTTCTCAAGTATTTTTATTTTTCTTATTCTCTACTATGTTAAAAACAACGCTGAAGATTGTTCTAAGTGGAATATCAGAGAAAAAAACCTCTTCAGTTCAATTTCAAACATTTGACAGCAGTGTATATAACTTTTACTGCCTTCCACCTATATTTCATTTCTCTGTTATGTAGATTTTTCAGACAGAATTTGTCTTAAAAATAAGAAAATATAACTGTAAACCTCAAAGACTTTCAAAAGCTCTTTCAGGAGCACTTTAAACTTTAGTAATTGGAAAATATTTCACTATAGGCTGAATTTCAAGTTATCTAGTATGCCAAACAAAAATTTTGAAAACTTTTTAAAAATACTGAATAACTAAATTTGGACGTATAACTGAAGTGAGACTAGGCAGAATTTTAAAGTCAAGAAAAATTATATCTGATTTGAAAAATGGTTTAATAAAATTTATCTTTTTTATTTGAGTGCTTTTAGAGCACTTGTGTTACAGTATTTGCCTAGTTTAGGCTGCAGTCTGAAGGAATAGAAACAGTCATGTAAAGTATGTAATTTTGAGATAGATGTACTTACAATGTCTGCTCTGATTGATGATTTCTTGGATTGAACCTGTAAGATGGAAGCTGTTCAATGTCTGTCTTTGTCAGTCCTCGAGGTTTGGCTTCTCCTAGACGTTCTGCCAAATTCAACAGTGCCTACGAAAAAAAGAAATTTGGACTTTTTAACATTCATTGCCCCAACAAGCTCCAGCTCTACCAGAAGTGATTTCTTCTGCCATGTCACAGATGGCAAAACCCACCTCATCACAGAATCTTCTGAGTCAGAAGGGACTCACAAGAATCATCAAGTCCAACTCTTAAGTGAATGGCCCATATCGGGATTGAGCATGTGACCTTGGCATTATTAGCACCATGCTCAAACCAACTGAACTAATCAAGGCATGTTTAGTCTTGCTTCTCTCTCTACAACTGCAAGCACTATGGAAAGATGTCTTTCAAAGTTTGATAATTGATGAATCGTTCTGAACTGAATAAGATAGTATCTTCGGGATTTCTAAATATCCATGAGCTAACTGTTAATCACTCCTATAACTGTATTCACAGCTTGATACATGTTTTACTTTGGAAGTTAATTCCTTTTCCCCATACCCCACACAATTGCGTGAGTAACCAGAAGAAAATGTTGACAAACCTGCTTTCTAGGAATATGCAATGAGCCTAGCTCTATGTATGCAAGAGTTTAAAGGGACAACTTTTTAGTCATATTGCACTTCTTGGGCTAACTGAGACATGGACATTTTATGCTGAGCTTTTGGAAACAAAGGCATGACATCAAACTGAATAGAGACACTTTCTGATTAAATTTTGTACTCATACAGGTAGAACACTGTACCTAAGTGATCCTCATGTAAATAATTTCTGCTCCTGCATGAGGGGCTCCAGAAAAGCATCAGTATAAACTTGATAGAGAACTGAAGCACAGAAATTAAGAGATTTGATGAAGGATGCAAAGAGTACAGATTCTCAAATAGCCCAAAACCCAAAATGCCAGCTACAATATGATGCTTCTTTTAACTAGCACAATAAGCATTATAGGAGAGCCTGTCATTACACTGTAAATGCTATGCAACAGCATAAATACAGATGTCTGAGCAGAATCAAGGCAAAATAGATACATGAGGAGGGGTTGGCAGCAGCTGAGGGTTTGTCCAGGTTTGAGACAAATTTGGAGGAAAATATCCTCTCATAGAAGGCAGGTTACAACTGCCCCTCCCCCACTAGGTTCAGGAAAGAAATATTCCTCCGAGGAATGTGAAAAGGGAGGAAAAAAACCCTATTTATTTAACAAACACACGGGAAAGGAATAATAATGCTAAATAATAAAATCCCTCACTTTGGAGAGAACCTGGTAAATTCAAAGTCCTTTTGTGGGTGTGGCTCTCTCCTCTTTGGAGCTGGGTCGGTGTGGGGGCCCCCCAGGCCTCGATGGAAAGTTCTCCCAGATGATCCTTTGGTGTTGTTGCACAGTTCCAGAAGAAAAGAAAAAGCCGCCAAAGTCCCAGAAAAAAACCTCTCTGTCTCTCTCCGGAGAAAACAGAGCCGAAAGCTGGCTGAAAAGCAAGAAGGTTGCTTCCTCCACTCTTCTCGCCACAGCCGAAAGACGCAGAGGAGTAGTAGTGACCCTGGAGCACAGACTGCTTTGAAAAGTTTGCTCGGTTTTTTTCTCTCCCCCCTCTCAGGCTCAGTTTAAAGGCACAGAAAAGCACAGGGTTCATGTCTGGACATAGAGCCTGTCAATAGGGGATACACATCATAAAGTCACCCCAAGACAGGGTTGCTCAACAGAATCTGATGGGAATCCAACAGCCTGAGAAGCAGCAAGGACAAGAGCTGGGATCAGCCCTCAATTATCTACGACTGACATTTTATTTCAAAATATATGACTTGCTGTACTCCCCTTATTGTCAAGAGAAAATATATATTAAGAGATTCTTGCCAACAGCATGTTTACCTGAATTCATCCCACAATGTTAACACTAATCTGTAAAGACAGCAAGGCACATAAAAAGCACTAAGTTATAGCATATTCAAAAGATTAGGATATTTATGCTCAATATTTAAAAAACAAGAAAAATTATAAAAGAAGAGTCACATCTAGAATGGAAAGTTGAAGAATTTAATCATTGCTAATCTGAAATGGTAGATTTGAGGAAAGGCAATAGATACAAAATAAGGGTGTTTCTAACATCCAGTGTTAGAAACTAGTATGGAAAAATAATGTTTCTGCATTCTGTCTTCATAAACATTACATTTATTTAATCCAGTTTTTGTCTTTGAAAAGCAAAAACCATTTAAGTTCATGTATTAATGTCTGCTCCTCATGAATTTGTTCTTCACACACCAACCTCATAGTTTTCTACCTCTCTATCTTCCACATCCAACTCAAAACTGAAAGCTGGTCCAACTGCAGGTGGCATTGGAAGTAATGATCTGCCAGAAGAACAAACAACAGTAAAACTCAGAATCTTCCAGAAGGAAAGCCTGCAAACATATGTCAGAGGTAGAGTTGTTATTGATCCTTCTTAAATCAACAAATTCTAAGAATCAGTAAAAGTTTAAATTTGAAATTAAGAATTAAAAGGATTAAGACTTAAATTGCATCACTTTTTGGTACTCGCTGTATTGCATTTCAAAATCGCATGTATATTACTAGGAAAACTCATACTTACAGTAAGGTTCGGTGTTATTACAGAAATTAATCTCCTGATAGCCTGCATCACAGAGTTAATATAAAGATTGAAGAGTTTCCAGATTTAAATTTGACTTATATATGAATGAAGATTAAGAACCCAAATTCATTTATTTCCCCAATACAAAAGCATTCAAGCACTCAGAATAGAATAGGATAGAATAGGATAGAATAGAATAGAGTATTTCAGTTGGAAGTGACCCACAGAGATCATCTAGTCCAACTGCCTGACCACTTCAGGGCTGACCAAAAGTTAAAGCATATTATTAAGGGCATTGTCCAAATATCATGTACAAAACACTGACAGACTTGGGGCATCAACCACCTGTCCGGGAAGCCTGTTTCAGTGTTTGACCACATTATCAGTAAAGAAATGATTGTTAATGTCAAGTCTGAACCTCCCCTGACACAGCTTTGAACCATTCCCATGCATCCTGTCACTGGATACCAGGGAGAAGTGATCAACACCTCCCTCCCCACTTCCCCTCCTCAGGAAGCTGACGAGGTTGCCCCTCAGTCTCCTTTTCAATAATGCACATAACAAAGATAATTACAACATAGTACTGGGCCAACTTCCACATTGACAGCAGACCAAACTATGCATTCCCACATAACATGGATTTGGCCAGAGAAGAACCTCTGCAGATATAAAGGGAAGAGCATGTGATTTTTCTGTTTTTTCTTTAGTTAAAAAAGCATTGCCATTCCAGAATAATAATATAGGTCAAAGTTTAATGCACAACCATAGAAATAAAAAAATCCTCAGCACTATAAATTAATCAGGAATGATTGTGACACACAAGCAATCTTGCCTGAGTAAACAGACAAGCAACTATAACATCAGAAGAGACTTTGTCAAAATGTTCAATGCAAAATTTAAAAACTTCAATGAGTCATATATCCTGGTGCTATTTTGATGCAAGTCAAACAGTGGAATCAGAAATTATAGGTGTTGTGGCAAAACAACAAATAACGAAGTTGGATTATCTCCATCAATGACACTGTGGTGGCCCGTGACACCCCCTTAGAAAGTTAGGGAGAATGAAACGGCTTCTCCTAAGGGTCTTTGCTTCATTATGCTAATGTACCCTGGTTCTGTTCCCCGGTTGGACTGTTGGCTTCCCTGCCCCTTTCTTCCTTATATGTCTTTGCCCCAGAAAGTTCTCCCTTCCCCACGCTCTCCCATGGGCTTTGTTCCCTCACCACTCCCCCAATGTTTCCCTATTGGCCCCCTTACCCCGGCCACACCTCTGTACTGCCCCCTGGCCCTCAAACCAATGGCTCCTGATGCTCTCTCCACCCCCGCTCAACCCCGTGTATCAATCTGGGCCCTCCATTGTTCTTGGTCTTTCATCACTGACCCCTTCACATGCGTGGCTGAAATAAACCTCTCCTGTGGAACCCCATACGAAGGGCCCTTCCCAACTCTTTGCCATTGACCTGTTGCAAGTACCCTCAGGCGTGAGTGTGATTGAGTGTGTGCGCAGGAGGTGGCCTACCAAGTGGCTCCGTGCAGGAGATGCTTTCGAAAGGTTGCGGTACCCCTTACCATCTCCACCCGCTGCAACAGACACCTTTAAAAAATCTTCATTTTCCAAGCATTTTGTAATAATTTCCAAAACAGAACATACAAAGAACAATAAATTCCATGTCACATATCTAATCTACAGCAGATGTGATCTACTTTAAAGGTTACTGATAATCCCTTAATGCTACTTCTACCATCCCTTCTCTTCCAGAAATGGTTAATCAGGTGCAGAAGTTCAAAAGCTGTAACAGATTATTGGAAGAAACCCCCTCAAACAAAAAACCCCAAAACACACACACACCCAGGAAGGCTCCCCTCATTATTTTTCAGTAATTAAGAGTAAATTTACTTGCCCGGATGGGTTTGGGGTTTTTTTTTGTTTTTTGGTTTTTTTTAAGGAATGTTAGATCTTTATTCTACATAAGTAGACTTCAGGGTGTAACCAGGGGTATAACTCAACTGTTATCCAAGAAAAAAGTGTAAACATTCTATATTGAATATCTTTAAGGAGATTTCAACAGGAAAAAGAGGCACAGAAGATCCCCAAACTACATTATCATCAAACTGTTTACTTGTTTAAATAGACTGTAAACTTTAAATATAGCTACAATCTTTCTTATTCCTTGGGATTGTTTGAACTGTCTATAACCTGTGGTAGAGCCCAAACATAAAAAAATATTGAGGGGATCAACTAGCTTGCAGAGTTATTTAATAGTCTACAAGTACAATCTGCTTTGGACTTACAACACATATGGTAATAGGCTGGGATGGTACGAGTGTGGTGGTATTGGTTGCTGTGATAGGTATCTACTGTGCCCTGTGAGTCTTCGAGGCATAAAAGGTGGGTAAGGCTGTAAAAAGGAAGAAAAAATTCTTGTCTTATTTAATAATGAAATTAAATGAAAAGTGAGTGTTGAAATACATTTTAAATAAGGCATTATCCGAAAAAAGCCAGCCCTGTCCAAGTCAAAAAATACCAGCCTTTTCAAAAATAATTTTTTTGACCAACAAATCTCATCAGTAATATACAATTATACTATCCTGCAGGAAATAAAAAGTAAGAATGCTAACCAGAAACCCTTGTATGCTAGTGTCGGGATTTAGGAATTGTATTCCCCAATTTAGTTCTCCCACTAAAGAGACCATGAACTGCTCCCCTCCCCCCGAATGGGAGGCACAAAAGGCAGAGATCATGGATTGAGATAAGAACAATTTACTGGAAACAGTAATGGGATAAGAAAACGAACAGTAACAGCAACAGTATTAATAACAAAATTATACAAAAAAGAGGGGGATTCATGTGCAAAAATGCTCACTGGGGACCCTGGGCGACAGTGAACAATGGCAGATGGTTTCCCTACCCTGCCATGCTTTGTTCCACTGGAAAGCCACACCCTTCTCCTCAGAAGCCAGTGTCCCCTGGCAACTGATGTGAGGTGATACAGAATAACTTGCTAGCCATGCTCACACAGCTTCAGGCTCTGCCTCCTCATAGGTACTGCAAAAATTAACTCTGTCCTGGATGGAACCAGGACAGCTAGCTAATAAGCATTTTGTAAGGCTTTGTATATCAGCTGGTTTGGACAGGCAGGACTTGAATTGGTGAACATGCTGTAAACCAAAAGCCAAGGACTTTCAACCTGGGGCAATGCGCCAGCTTGTGTAGTTGGTTGGGTAGGAATGAGAATTTTAAACAACATATATACAGGAGTTCTTTCACTGGTATAAGCCATGTTTTCATTCTTCCAAGTTTGAGCCCTCAGACTCTATGAAGTAAGTCTAACCTTAAAAACCAACCACCCTGACTTTCCACAGCTGCAACCACTAATGAAATTAAATTGCAAAAATGCCTTTTTCAATAAAATGGTTATAACTTAGACCAAAGATCAAGATGTTGAACTGAGCATGCGTGAGGATGTAGTACAAAACCAGTACTTACTACTCCAAATGAAACCTCTTGGTGTAAAGGATCGTGGGTTAAGAATTGGATAGAAGCTGAGGAAGTCAATGTTGGTGGATGAGGCGATGGAGGGTAGGTAAAGCTTCCTATAGGAAGATGTTCTCCAAGCAGTTCTACTTCACTGTCTATCATTTGAAGAGGCTAAAAGAAACATAGGGTTTGCTGTATTAATAGAAAACCAGTTTTTAATATTTGTTTTTTAATACCAAAAAAACCACAACTCCAATTATATGTTCTGAGGAGTTGTGAAAATTTTATGTACTGGGTATATGTGGCAAGGTTTTGGTAGCGGAGGCAGGGGGCTGCAGGAGTAGCCTCTGTGGGAGGAGGTAAGGGCTCCCTTGTGCCAGACATAACTGGTTCCAGTTGTCACCCACCCACTGCAGGCCAAAGCTGAGCCAATCAGCAGTGCTGATAGTGCCTCTGTGAAAAACTACTTAAGAAAGGGGGAAAAAAAGATGGATAGTTAGTAGGAGGGAAGGAAAAAAGTGTGAGAAACAGCAGAGGGAATACCAAGGTCAGAGAAGGAGAATGATGAGGTGCTCCATAGCACCAGAGAAGATATTCCCTGCAGCCTGTGGAGGATCCACTCTGGAACAGATTGATATTTCAAAAGAAACTGTGGCCCATTGAGAACTCATGCCAAAGCAGATTTTCCTGATAAGACTGCAGCCCATGGAAGAACCTACACTATAGCAAATTTTTGTGACAGATTGCAACCCATGAAAAACCCATGCCATAGCAGAGGAAAGGTGTGAAAAGAAAGGTGCAGCAGAGAATGACAGCTAGACAGTGACCATAACCCCCCACATCTCCTCCCTCTTTTGCCACTAGGGCAGAGACAGGAATCTAGAAAAGAACCACTATCGGTGGATGAGGATCGAGTCAGAGATTTATTACTTGAGAAAACTTGATCCATACAAGTCCATGGGACCAGATGGACTACATCCAGGAGTGCTGAGAGAGCTGGCTGATGTCCTTGCAAGGTTGCTATAATCCTTAAAAGGTTGTGGAGATAGGGGGAGATCTGTGACAACTGGAGAAAGGCAAAAATTGCATTCATCATCAAAAAAGGAGAAAAGGACAATCTGGGAAACTACAGACCAGTCAACCTTACTTCAGTCCCTGGGAAAATCATGGAGTGAGTCCTCCTGGAACATATTTCTGGGTATATGGAAGAGGGAACCGTCAGCATTGCTATACCGAGGGAAAATCAACCAGATTTTCTAGTATGATAAGATGACTGGATGTGTGGATAAGGGGAGAGCAGTGGATGTCATTCACCTCAACTTTAGCAAGGCTTTTGACACTATCTCTCACAATATTCTTGTAACCAAGTTTGAATGTTACAGTCTGGAAGGGTGGACAACTAGGTGGATAAAAAAATGTTTGGATGATCAGGCTTAGATCATGGTGGTTAATGGGTTATACCTCTGCGAAGATGCTGGTTACAAGTCGTATACCACAGGAACCTATCCTCTTCAACAACAGTATCAGTCACCTGGAAGAGACAGAGTACTTGCTCACGAAGTCTACAGCAGTTCTCAAATTGCAGGGAACAGTTCGTACACTGGAAGGTAAAGCTGCCATACAGCAGGATGTGAACAGACTGGAGAAATGGGCCAATAGGAACCTAATGATATTCAACAAGGACACATGCCAAGTCCTGCACCTGAGAAAGAAGAGCCCCTGGCAACAATCCAGGCTGGGGAATGACTGGCTATGAAGCAGCTCTGCTTAAAAGGCCCTGGGGCCCTTGGTAGACAGCAAGCTGAACAGGATGCAACAGTGTGCCCTGGCAGCACAAAAGGCTAGCAGTATCTCAGGCTGTATTAACAAACAGCATCACAGCTAGTAGATTGAGCAAAGTGATTTTCCACCTTCTACTCAACACTTGTTAGACCTCATGTAAAATACTACATTCTGTTTTGGCACTCAAATACAAAAAAAAACCAAAAAGAGACATTGTTAAAGTAAAACAAGCTCAAAGGAGGGCCACCAGATGATCAGGGGACTGGAGCATTTGTCTTATTAGAAGAGCTTGAGGGAACTGAGCTTTTTCTGTCAGGAGAAGAAAAGGCTTGGGGGAGCAGGGAAGGAAATCTAACAGTGGCCTTCCAATACCTGCAGAGATTTGATACATAAGATGGACCCAGGCTCTTTACAGTGGTGCATGGTAGAAGGACAAGAGACAATGGGCAAAAGAGGTTTCAGCTAAATACAAATAGAAGCTTTTTCACCATGAGAACAGTCAAGCACTGGAACAGGAGCCTAGATAATTTCTGCAGTCTCCGTCTTTGGAGGTTTTCAAGACCCAACTGGAAAAAGCCCTGAGCACCCTCACCTGACCTCATAGCTGATCCCGTTTTAAACAGAAATTAGAACTAGAGACCTCCTGAGGTGTCTTCACATCTGAATTATCCTGTGATCCTATGATCCCTTTCATCAGATTGCATATATAAGGCAGCAACTGACTTCCTTAATAAAGACATGTTCTTAAAGTGAAGAAAATAGTTCTACTTCAATACCATAAAAAATTATTGAAGGTACACTGATATATGAAAAATAAAGAAGTTTCTTACAAAAAGAACTGTGAGGCAAAAATCTTCATTATAAACACCATGATTTATACTTATGAATCTATTGCCCTATTTAGGCTAAATACATTATCTTGAAGCTATACTTATGTTATTAGGAAAGATCAATTCAAACCTCAGCTCATTTTGATCTCATTTTTCAGGAAAACCTTTATTATTTCACTAAATCATCCTTCTTTTCCCAGTACTGAATTCCATATTCTTCAAAACAGTCAGATATGATAGTCATCTTGTGGAAGCAAAGGAAAAAGAAACTTTTTTCCCCATTCTGCTGAATAAACTTTAAATAGTCAGCATATTTAAGGAAATAATTCTTCTAGTAAGACTTGACAGCAAAAAAACAAGCTATCAAACAGAGCTAAAAGTTAACAAGGGATCCTATTCCTGAAGCTAAATTAGCAATCTAAGTTAAGAAAGAAGCTCCAACATTTTCTGAGGGAAAACATCCTTATTACCAGAGAAAACTATGTGGAACTGTTCCCTCATGACTAAAAAGAAATTATTACAGTAGTACTAACACCTGATATTTAACACAGCAGTATTTGTTACTGCTCAAAACAGTCTGAGCAGTATGTCAGTAATACTGAAATGACGCATTTCTGTATTAATGAAATATTGGTAGAGCTCCAAAGAAACAAATGTGCTTGGAAGAAGATTAGTAAGTAGATACTACTAACCTCTGGCAGAAGATTAATAAGTAGAAAATGCAAAATCTAATTTTTTCCTTTGTGTTCAAAATAGCATCTTCTCTCATATTTCCATAAGCCCTATTATGAAAGCATTAACTTTTCACACAAGTTTGTTTAAGTGAAAAGAGTCAATAATTTCCATAAGCAGGGAGAAAAGAGATTCCAGTAGGCTGTAGAAGATTTAAGTAATACTTTTCACACTAGTGTTCAGGGGATACTCACTTTAAATAAACTGTGAATTAATGTGGTAGAAGCATGCAATAGAAATAATGCTTTGGGCTTTCTGGCCTCTCTACAAAGTTATTTTCTCTGAGACCACTGCTGCACTACACTTAGGTCTATATTCTCTTTTACTTTCTGGAAGAACATCACCTGCAGAAGCAATACATGAAGCAAACTTCTGTCAGACTGGCAGGAGTACAGGTCTCCAACAAAAAAGAGTGGGCAACAGCTGAGGAAATCTTAAAAGAATCAAAAACTAATTTCAAAACAATACTTTTTTTTTCTTCACACTAAGTCTTGCTCAGGTAGCACTACTACAAAACCCTATTACTTGCTCTAAATAAGATCCATTTATTCTTTCAGCCAGAATGTTATTAGAAGGACAAGAGTATTATTTGCTGATCAACACCCAATTATTTTAGAAGAGGGGATAATAAGCATTACTTACTGAACGCGACTGCTGTGCTTGGAAGGGAAAAAATTGCCCTGGAGGTGGCAGGTGAGACGGATGATGTGGAGAAAGGTGAGGATGATGCAAAAGGAATGGGTCATTAGAAATCAGAGGTGGGAAGGCTGCATATGGTACCGGTAGATGTTGGACTGAGCATGCCTGAAGCATCTGAAAGAAAATGAAAAATTTTACATCTAGAGTGAAAGGAAATTATTAAAAGAAAGCAGTCCACTTATCCTTAGCTTACAAACACAACCCACACAATAATTAATTCAGAAACGCAATGAACAGTTATTCTAATACAGAACAGGGTCTAAAAGTATAATGCTACCAGCTACACTTGCAAGGTGCAAAGGCCCTTTTATTTAATATTAAGTCAATAGGAGTTGGGGGTGTTCATTTTGCATTATCAGGCATAGACTCCCAAGGGGGGAGCAGGTTTACTTACCATAGTAGTTGCTATTCTTCCCATACATGACATTTATAGGCACGTGCCAAGAAAATAATTGCTAGTTGTAACTGAAGGACCTAGAAATTTCAGATTGTGCTGTAAACAATTCTATTGCCTGAAGTTGGGCCCCTTTTCTTCCCTTCTTGCTAGTACCTGCTGTCCCTTTCTGTTCTGTCCTGAGACTTCAAGGTAATCTGCTCATAGAAAATGTTGTCCATCTGTTGCAACTGCAAGGCAGTAACCCAGAAGCACTACAAACTATCTATGCTGACATCTCCACCCGAATAGAATTCCCAAAATTCTAAAGGATCGATTATAGCTGTCCAGACCTCAGGCTGCATGGAGCTTCAGTATCTGGAAGTCCCCCTAGTCCCCCTAGCTGCTGAAGGCAGTGGTGGATGTCATAGCTACACAAGTGTGCCCAGTTAGAAGAATTCTTCAGACAAGTAGCTATGTAACAAGAGGAGCTCAACAGACAGCACAGTATCTGGGAATGTGTGCAGGAGATTAATGTGTGGTATTGTGCACTGTCCCAGCCTTAAAGGGGAAGGTTACTTCTGTAAGGCCTTTGACACGGTTCCCCAAAATATCCTTTTCTCTAAATTGAAGAGAGATGGATTCAATGAATGGACTGTTCAATTGATAAGGAATTGGTTGGATGGTCTCATCCAGAGAGTAGTGGCAAACAGCTCAATGTCTGGATGGATATCAGTGACAAGTGGTGCCCCTCAGGGGTCCATATACAAATCAGTATTTTTTAATATCTTCATCACTGACATAGACATAGGGATCAAGTGCACCCTCAGCAAATTTGCAGATGACACCAAGCTGAGTGGTGTGGTTGACATGTCTGAGGGATGTGATGCCATTCAGGGACCTGGACAAGACTGAGAAGTGGGCGGATATGAACCTTACAGNAATTGAAGAGAGATGGATTCAATGAATGGACTGTTCAATTGATAAGGAATTGGTTGGATGGTCTCATCCAGAGAGTAGTGGCAAACAGCTCAATGTCTGGATGGATATCAGTGACAAGTGGTGCCCCTCAGGGGTCCATATACAAATCAGTATTTTTTAATATCTTCATCACTGACATAGACATAGGGATCAAGTGCACCCTCAGCAAATTTGCAGATGACACCAAGCTGAGTGGTGTGGTTGACATGTCTGAGGGATGTGATGCCATTCAGGGACCTGGACAAGACTGAGAAGTGGGCGGATATGAACCTTACAGGGTACAACAAGGCCAAGTGCAAGGTCTGGCTCCTGAGTTGGGGAAACCCTCGGTATCAGTACAGGCTGGGGGATGAAAGGATTGAGAGCAGACCTGCAGAGAAGGACTTGGAGGTACTGGTGGATGAAAACTTTGATATGAGCTGGCAATATTCACTCACAGTGCAAAAGGCCAACCATATTCTGTGCTTGATACAAAAAAGTGTGCCCAGTAGGTTGACAGAGGTGATTCTGCCACTCCACTCCACTCTTGTGAGACCCCACCTGGAGTGCTGTGTCCAGGTATGGGGCCATCAATACAAGAAGGATGTAGACCTGTTAGAGCCGTGTAGAGGCCTGGGCAGTAAGGAGTTAATGTGTTGCTATGCCTCAAACACCAATGGGCATTCAAGCAGGCAAGTTAGAACAGGATGTGCCTGCAAAGGAGGGTTGTACAAAGGTAGGGCAGCACCTTTCTGGAGCCAATTTTCCTGCTCTGATCCATGGTCACTGCACAACATAAAGGACAGCAAAAGCGCAGAAATAGGGTCAAGGAGCAGGCAAGACCAATAGGGGGGATCGAGACCACCAAAAGTCCCTCAAAGCCCCTCAACCCATTTCCAGAAAGGCCCAGAATAATGGACTGCACATGCTAACTCATTTATATGAAGAGCAAGAAACCTAATCCCAGGGCAGGGGAAACTTACCTAAAAAAGGAGCCTCCACAAAGCCTGGGTGATGCTCCCAAGACCCTGGACACCCTTTTGGCTGGATCGATGCTGGACCCAGGACTGGTGACCTTCTTTCCTCTCCTATCTGATCTCTCTTTCACGCTCTCTTCCCTCTTTTCTTTTATTATTCTTCTTATTAGAAGATAGAGGCAAAACATACACCAATTTCCATGCCAAATGAGTGGTTTGCTAATAAAACTTTGTGAGCTTTTTTTGGGACCCTTTTGGCTTTTGCCATTCTTTTTTGACCACAGGTATCTACAAATCTTGGGTATTCCCTTCCATATAGGAGTGGGACGCAGCAAGTGGGTCCAGAGGAGGGCCACAAAAATGATCAGAGGGTTGGAAAACCTCTCCTATGAAAACAGGCTGAGACAGTTGGGGTTGTTCAGCCTGGAGAAGAGAAGGCTTCAGGGAGACCAGATTGCAGCCTTTTAATACTTTAAGGGGCCTTATAAGAAAGATGGGGACAGACTTTTTAGTAGGGCCGGTTGCAAGAGGACAAGGGTTAATGGTTTTAGACTAAACGAAGTGAGATTCAGACTATGTTAAGGAAACTTCTCAGTCTGACCATTCAAGAGATTCTCTGGCAGTCACACTCCAAATGCCAGAGACTTTAACTGCTGGGACCAGAACCCCTTCACAAGTGGGCAGCTCCAGTGAGTGTGATTCTCTACACACCCCACTCACACACAGACCAGGTTTCCTTACCTGTTCGACCCCAGGTTTCCCAGAGCAGAGTCTCAGATGTCTCATTCCATAAAGCCATTTATTCACAGTGCAGTAACACAGAAACAACCCCAGCCGGTGCCTCCAAGGAGGGACTCCCAACAAAGGAACCCCTGGGCTTTTATACCCTCACAGTCTAAGCATGCACAAGTCTTGCTCTTTCTCCTGAGTCCTCTGCTCCTGCTGTGTCTCTCACTTTCTATTCATCTGGCTGGCACCACTGGTTTTTGTGCCCTTTGTTAACCAAAGGGTTGGCAGTTCACAGCTCCTGCTGTGTGTCTCAGTGTCCATTCACCTGGCTGGGCCCATCAGTTTTTGTGCCCTTTGTTAACCAAAGGGTTGGCAGTTCACAGCCAGGTACCCACCTAGAACTCAATCTACATCTCAATCTGCAGCTGTATTCCTCAACAATCATCCCTTTGTTTTAATTGAGCATCACTGCTAATACACTAAAAGAAAAAACCAAACAAGCTTTCAAGGCATTTAAACAATTCGCCTGATAACATTTTTGTAAGTGATGCNAATGGGGAAAGAGAGAGGGACATGCAGCCGGGAAATTAGGATAAAAAAGGAGGCTGCGCCCTCCAAAAATTGGAGAGATCCCAGGGGAATGCCGCATGGCCTCTCCCTTTATTTGAATAAAGTAAAAGGACTCCTCTGTCTCCTTTTTGGACATAAACCTCTGGTGTTTGTGAATTAATTTTCCTGACATTCTCAAAAGTCAGTTATTGACCAACTGGTTGATCATTCACTACACATTTGATATGAGAATGATGTATACAGTTGTTATAGATATTTTGATCAAATAATCAATTTAATGATATAAAAGAATTATTTATGATTATAGGTTTCTTAGATTATAAGTAAAAACTGTAAAATATAAGATATAAGAATGTTGGGAGTGCTGTGTTTGAAATATGCAACCATAGAAACCTCACCAAAAAGTTACAGGACCCTTATGTTTTGTTCATGAAGCTATGAACCACCACTTATGCTGCTTGGAATCCCCCTACCCTTCCCATCTAGATTTGAATATCAGGGATTCCAATCAGTAGAGCTCAGTAGAGATGACCAATGACTCTTTTAGGATAAGAATATTGATGAAGTTATATAACTATTGAAACCAATCATTGTAAAGGTTAAATTTAAGAGAGGGTATAGTATGCATAGTATTTAAAAGAATTTATATAACGATGATTTAGCAGAAAAAGTATATAAAACGGATGGGTTTTGTTTGTTGAGGGGAACACGTTTTTGGATGAGTTATCCCCCGTGTTCCCAGAGCCTGAATAAAGAAGTGTCTGCTTAGTCACATCAAATTGGTGTTGGATAAGTTTCTTTCATCCTGTTTGGTGACACAGTTACCTAAAATTTTAACAGCAAAATAAGAACACAGTAAGACAGTAAATGATCCCTCCCATTTAGGTTTCAATTTGTATTTTTGTAAGGATATCTTGATTAACACTTCAAGGTTGTATATCATGTACTTGTATTTCAGGTGGTGTGGGCTGATACCATTGTGCATACTCCCAGCCCTTTGAACCCTTTCTGCATACATATAGCATACTGGGTCAAGCGTTCATCTCCATCCAACAGGCTGGACTTAGCTGGGATAAGTCCCTGGTATAGCTAAGTGTCTCCCAAAATTAATTTCTTCTGGTGTTAGTCCTATGGGTTGTCTCAGAGTATTCCAGACATCCCACAGAGCCAAATTTAAGGCTTCTAGCAATTTCAGATTATTGCATGTACATATTTTTGCTATGTTTTCTTTTAATGTTCCATTCATCCTTTCTACTTGTCCTGAAGATTGTGGATGATACAGGATATATAATTTTCTCTCTATCCTCAAAGTCTCATACAGATGTTTGATTATATTCCCTGTAAAATGAGCACCTCTGTCTGATTTGGATAGAGGTTAACTCGTTTCCCTTTTCCCAGATGTGCAATGCTACTAGTTCTGCTCCTTGTGCACTCATCCTTGCTGGGAGTGGTTGCGCTTCTGTCACCTGTCCCTGACTCACCACGGCACACCCAGACCATTGCTAGCCTTGCAGGTAGTAGGATGAGCCATCTGCAAATAGACCTGTATCTGGGTTATGTGAGGAGATATCAGTTAAATCAGTCCGTGCTTTACTTGGGATACGTATAATTTGCTCACATTGATGATGTTTGGAATCATCAGGTAGAGGCATTAGGCTTGCTGAATTCAAGGTGTGACATCTTCTAAGATTACATTATCTGCTATTAGGAAGATCAGTTCATATCCATGTGCCTGTTGTGGCATCAAAGCTTGGGTTACACTGTCTCACCAGTATTTCCACTTAATGGAGGACATGGACTATTACAGGATGTCTCAGGATAAGGGGGCAGCTCTTTTCTAGTATTGTTGCTGCTGCTACCACTGACTTAATAACAGGCTGGTGCTCTTGCTGCAACTGGATCTAGTTGAGTTGAGTAATATGCAGCCAGTCTCTGAGGGGGTCCTAAATTCTGTGTTACCACTCCACTGGCTATTCCTTTACGCTCATGTACATACAGATTGAAGGATCTGGGAGCCCAAGACCAGGAGCAAATGCTAAAACACCTTTTATAGATTTAAAAGCTTGTTCCGTCTCTAGACCCCATGCAGTGGACTCTGTTCTTGGTTGCCTCAGTCAGAAACTTAGTTCCCCTAACCTAGGAATCCATGACCAACAAAATCCCATGACTCCTGAGAAAACCTTGTACCTGGTTTTTTTTTTTACTGGATGTGGGAACTTAATTATGGCCTCTATTCTTTCCAGATATATTCTCCCTTGCCATTTTCCCAAAATAAAGCCTAAATATTTAACTTTTTCTGACCCAGGTGAAGTTTGGATGGAGATGCTCGGTGTCCCCTTTTTACTAGAGCAATACATGAATGTATAGTGTCTAATATAAAGGCATTCTCATCACTACTTGCTAAAAACAAATCATCTACATACTGTACAAAACCTGATTTGTGAAGTAATTTCATACCCTTTAAATCAACCACCAATATTCATAAAAAAATGTTAGGGGATCTGTCAAATCCTTGGGGAAGGCATGTCCAAGTTAGTTGCTGTCTTTTCTGGGTGAAGGCAAACAAAGATTGACTTTTTTCATCTAATGGAATGCTTCAAAATCCCTTGGGCTAAGTGTTGGTCTGTCTACTCCTGGATCCTCTTCTTTGCTTCCAGGGAAATAGGGTCCTGTCTCAGGGCAGGTGGCACTCCTTCCATTGTTTTAATACATAGGGGCTGTGCTGAGACCAAGTCCCCCATCTATACTGGTCTCTGCCACACTGGCATATGCATCTTAAAATATCTTCTGATGTCAGGGGCTACCTGGTTTACAAAGACACTAACTGCAAGTGTGTCAATAAAGTTGTGATGGCCATTGCCCTGCTGAGCAAGCAGACCAGGTTATAGCTGACCAATTCTCCTGGCACGTTATTGCATGGTCCTTGGAAAATTCTACTGTACTGAACAATTTATCCTAATTTTGCACAACCTCGGCCAAGGGCATCCCCTGATCTATGCTGGGTTTATTTCCCATCATTTCAAACACTACAAGAAACTTGAAACCCCTTTTTACATGCTAAAAAAGAGACTTCAATCCCCCTTCTGTGTGCACTGAGGGACTGTACCACTCCCTGTGTGGTGCAAGGAACACAAACCTCTCTGTGCACAGGTGTTCAAAATCCTTCTGTGTTGTAGGAGAGACTTGAGCCCCCTCACCTCACACTTTATGGAGGACTCCATATCTCCTCTATGTGTGCCTTACACTGCTCAGGCTGGGCACCTGTTCGTGACCCATTACCAGTAATTTCAGCAAATCTGCACAAAATGCCACACCAATGGAGAGACTCAAATCCACCCTTATAATTTATACAGAATCTGCTCAGAGAATTTTAACACTTACCCTTTGGCTCCTCCCTGCTCCAAAGATCCCAGGTGAACTCACCCAGTGGAGGCAGTTGGATGTTTGGAGAAGGGAGGCTCCGAAGGTAGTGACCTAGGGTCCCCTGTAGGTCACCAAACTGCTAAGGAAACTTCTCAGTCTGACC
>VWZW01005257.1:751518-769036 GCA_013397115.1 Edolisoma coerulescens | reverse complement strand
CATTTTTGCTTTAAGCTGTAAAACTCATTCTTCTAACTCAGGCAGTCTTCGCCAAGGTCTCAAATCGAAACATGTATCTAACTCCATCTCTTCAAGCACAATGCTGTTTGTGTTCTCTGTCAGCACCTGCAAGCTTTCTGTAACTCCATTTCCCACATCTAAGCACAGAACATTAGGAGAAATAACTCACTTCTTGGTTGGAATGCATGAAGAAAGTGGAATGGCACTGTAAAGAGACAGCAGACAGAGAGCAGTGTATTCTAGTGAGGTACATAGGAAAGTAAGAGTTTGATGAGAGGACTATGGGCTTGAAAGTCTGAGGAACAGAGAAGAAAGAGGTAGTATACAGTAAAAGTAAAATAATAGATTTAGGAAAAGAGTGAAGATGGACAGAGAAAGTATGTGGCTTGCTGTTCCTAGATTACGATTTTTAGCAACACATGCAATTGTTTGTGCTTCTCATAATCAGAAGAATATGCCATCCTGAAATACCATACCTCCCAAAAGCCTTGAAGAAACAAATATCCTAAGACCCAAGTGTACCAAGTAACTTGTCACGCATGTAGATATTTCCTAAATTCTTTGGGAATCAAGTATGTGTAATTCGACTTGATGATAAAATAAATAATGGAGTTGAATTCTGCAATTGTGTATCTTGAGGTAAGAATAAAAGAAATTATTTCAGTATTTTGTTTTTTTTTTTCCAAGAGCTTAGAACAAAAGGCATTTGCTACTTCTTTGGAGGCTAGAACACTTATCAGTATAAAGGACTGAAGTATAAGAAAGGGCATTCCATCAAGGAGTTTTGCTTTTTATGATGAAACCCATCCATTTCTAATCACTTGTTTTTCTGTTAGGGTATGCTATATAAATGTTCTCTGTATATAAACAGTGCTTTCCTTGTGAAAGAGAAAAAGTGAAGTTACTACTGGTGTCTCTAAGAAAAATTGTGGGCCAGGAAAGGCTTCATCTTCCATCTTCAATGTTTAGCTAACAAATAATCCTCATTTTCAACTAAGAGTTACTCATTATTCAAGAGTTTTCAAAGACAAACTATTGTTTTGAAAGCCACCAAATTGCAAACTTAAAACTTCAATTATAGCTTCTTATTGGTCAATTTTTTATCATAATTTGTGTACTTGCGTAAATTTTCACAAGCAAAATGATGACTTTAAGTACTGTTTTGTTCTGAACTTATTAAGAAGGTTTTCACTGCAAAATGGTTCATAATAACTAGTTTTATAACTTTTTTACTATTTTTTACACAATGGGAAAAAAAGATTTTGTGACCAAAACTCAAGCCATATGAAATACAAATAGGAAAAGCTACTTGAGTTTAACAGTGCACATTGCTTTGGTATGCATACCTACCGAAGCACTATCTCAGAATAGTATTACTTATTATTCTTTTATAAATTCTTTGATTCTTGGCCAGAAAGATATTTTAGGTTTATTTTACATTTTTTGTCTGATTCCCTTCTTTTTTCCCCCCAAGGGTGTCTGTAACTTAACTTTTCTGCTTCACACAGAGATAGCACAAATTGTTGTTGTATCTTTTGTTATTTGATATTATCAGGTTATTATTTGTTCTTAATTAACTGAACATTCTGAACTTATCTTGCTAGGAGAAAATTGAAATTTGGATAAAGTTCTTGATATTGTCCTTGATTTTAATACATAAAAACCCCAAATAGATAGCAAGAAGGAAAAAAAAAGAACATGAAAGGCTATATTTACAGAAAAAGTGTATCTAAAAATCAATACTTTTCTTCATCTTGCTACAGTCAAAACTGCATTTCACAGCATCTACTTGACCTTATAAATTGAAATAATCTTAGATTATAGCTAATTCATTTGTTTTGTCTAGGATATTGGCAAATTTAACAAATGAGATAGCCTGATAATTACTGCTGGAGCTGAGATTTATATTTGACTTCTCAGTCATTGATCATTACTTCAAAGAATGATTCATGGACTCTGTCTGTAGAATGCGATTCCTCAAGGGAAAGTTCTAGACTGGGACAGAGTTCACTGAACAATCCAATGTATCTTAAAGTGTTTCTCAATCATGAGAAACTTCAGCTTTTCAAGTCCTTGATCTTCAGGTTCTTGACACTGTCAAACCTGATCATATATTCCTGTGAGGGTTAATACTGTAAATAAAAGGGCTTTCTTTAACCCTTTTTTCTGTTTTGGTGCGAGGAGAAAATAAGGAAATTGGTCATTTCCCACATTTTTTATCATAGTTTCAAAATCTATCAGAGTTCAAAATTATTAGTTGTTGGATAACTCTTTTAGGAATCTACTCTTTTTACTCAGGAAGTATGGCTGGCATTAAAAGACTATCCTAGCATCAAAAAAATCCCACAAAAGAGACACAGGCAGAGGTCCTTTGCTTATAGTAATCGAAAAAACATTTCACTTTGACAGAAACAAGTTCCTCACCATTATAAAGACACTGATAGCATGATTAAGTTTGTATTACTTTCCATACTAGTACCTGCATAGGAACATTATTAGTAGGTTAAGAAAATACTTCAGTTCAGTTATCAGATGTATGAAAAATGAAAGTGCTGGAATGATTATATTAAGAATGTATGATTAAGATAAGCATAAATCAAATAAATGATAGATTTTATGACACGGCAAAATGCATGACAAAAAGTTTTGAGTTGCAGCAAAGGTGAAACAAGTACCTCCAAAATAAGTAAGATTCAGAATCTGAATGCTGATGAAAACTGAAGTATCAAGTGTCTTTGGAAAAAAAATAGACCAATGATAAGAGAAAATGACAAAACAGCTTAATGAAAAGGTAATTAGCACTGGCAACATTTTAAGTAAAATCGGGAGCTGACCTCTTCTCTCTGATGAGCAGTGACAGGACCTGAAGAAACGCCATGAAGCTGTGTCAGGGGAGGTTTAGGATGGATATTAGGAAAAGGTTCTTCACCCAGAGGGTGGCTGGGCACCAGAACAAGCTCCTCAGGGAACTGGCCACAGTACCAAGACGGAAGTAAATTCAGTTACTTTATTGTATTAACTAGCTACTTAGTGAAATAATAGATTTTAAAAAAATTGATAGCTTAAATATTCTGCTTGCTGATCAAAATGGGTAACACAATCCACTGATGACGGCCATGTAGGCTATTGAAATATATGAGACCAAACACGTATTAACACAGTTGCCAACACTATTTGGTATTAGTACAAAATAAAAAACAGAGAAAAAATCACATTGCTTCAAAGCACATGAAATACTACAGCTTGTACTTGAATTGCAAGTCTTACCTTTACTGAAAGGTGTTGGCAACTTCCCTGACCTGTACATTTGGTATTTTTGGCTATCTAGGTGTTCAGTAATAATCAAAGTGTAGAGAACATAAACTGGAGTCTTATCTATTTTTGGGGCACTTACTTTGAAATTAGAAAAAGGACAATCAAAATCTCCGAAGATTAATCGGGTTTGAAGAAATTTTTTTCTTCAAAATGGGCTTCAAAATACTTTCTAGACTATAAGCAGCACTTTATACTATAAATATAAATGAAGCCCTGCAGTGACTTTCAGTAGTGAAAACTTCAGCCTGTTACAATGATTCACATAGAAATACTGACCTTCCTCTCATTTTTATAATCTTTTTCATATTGAAGTTTATGGTTTGGACTGAAATAAAATCAGAGCACCACAGAACATAAAAATGTTGCTAACTTATATATATTTAAAATAATAAAACAAATGCTGACAACAGTTAAATAACAGTATTGATTATTTGAAGACCTATCATTGCCCAAGGAAAGTTTTCTATGTGACACTGTTTAAATAAAATAAAATACAACAAAAGTACTTTTCTTGCAAAATTTTTTATGACAGTTACTTATCTACTTTTTCTTTGGGGATTTTGTTTTCAAAATTAACATCTTATGTTAATAGTTGCTAAAAAAATGAGTTTTGGGATTTTTAAGAATTGTGCTGGTGAATTACCATCTTGCTGGGAATCTTGTAAGTTGTAGTGAATCATATGATGCTCTAAAACTTGATATGGTACCTTTACATTCTGTAATAGTCCTTTCTTTTGAATTTAGTCTGGTAAATCTGTGCTGAAATTCAGTTGTGTTCCTGAGATCACCATACTGATTCCCTCGGAAGGTTGTTTAATTAATTACAAATTCCACAAGGCAGGAGACAATCATTTTTAGCACTACTTGTCTTTCAAGGAGATAAAATTTTGTTTTGACTTATAATCTTTCCAAATGTTCTCATTTCATTACCCATAGTTTGCATTTTACTCATGAAACTAAAGCTGAAATGTCAGCTGATCTTGAAGTAATCATATTCAACTATTTGTTTCTATTCTCATCTCCTGAAAAATATGTAGTGACTAAAAACTGGACAGTTTTGGTAGATATTTCATATATGACAATCCTTACTGGCAAGAGAAATGTAACAAAAAAAAAACTATAGAGGAAGAAGTATAAGCACATAAATTGTTTTAATGATCCGTAGTATTGGTGGTGCAATAAGTAGGATGCCGCTAAAATGTTTTCTATAATGAATCTAATTAAGTGAAACCTACTGCTTTCTTTTGGATCAGTGGATCAACTGAAAATACCATTTTCATAGTCAGAAAGGTTATCATGCATTTATCTATGCAAGTACTGTAGCACGTATCTCTATTTATGAGTCTATAGACCCATCTATCTCTCACCACTGCAGGTGGTCATGAAGCTGGAGAGGGGAGGAAAATTCGAAGGGGCAGACTTTGGTAAATTGTTATTTTTTGGTCTGTCTGCATGAACTTTGGGTACAATAAATAGGGATTTAATAAAGGTAAAACTAGAATATTGGTATTTCATTAGACTTAGACTACTACAGCTCTTAGGAAAATGTGTCAGAATAAGAAGAGAACTTTACATCCTATTGAATTGATAATGGAAAAAAGGGGAAGAAAAAAAAAAGCACAAAACCTCAAACCAAACCCCCAAACTTCAGATGTTTCACTAACATGAAAAATAATATATTATTTGCTCAGAGCAGCTAATGTTTTCAAATGCAGCTGAAGTCCACTTTAATGGATTTCAGAATGAAACCAACCTCTTAGAGTCTGGGAAAAAGGTTTGAAGGCTTGTCAATGGTTTATTTATGGAAATACAAAGGATTGAAATTCAAATAATTTCTTTGTTCTGCAAAGTTTTTGCTCAAAATCACACTATATTTGAATTATAACTTCCAGACCCTGGGCTGACATAATTTACAGCAGGGCATTGACTATTTACAACCATATATATATAACAAACTATTAAAATACACACAAGAACTAGAAGAAATATTGTAAGAAATCGACAGCATTTATATTAATGAAGAAACGAATGTTGAGTACTTATACACTTTTTAAGCAAAATTCAAATTCCTTTCCCAGCATTTTTAGTAGGATTTTTTTTATCTGAAAACATCAATGATATTGCATATTTTTCTCCTTTAATATTGATAATAAATCATTTGATAAGTGTCCTCAAAGGAAAGTACAGACATTTTTTACACAGAAAACATAGTAATGATCTAATGTCCTTTATGTTTTTTCCATTATCGTAAAGGTAGAGAATAAGAACTATATTTTACCTCTAAGTTGTACTGTTTCTCTTCTGGCCCACAGTATGAAATAGATTGTGCAATAATGCTTCTGGAGTGAGTTCTATTACAATGACTTTTAGATCCATTAAGTTACGATAAGAAGGATTCCCTTTGAGCTAATCATTTAAGTCATTACAAAATGCTCTGTAGAGAACAGACCTACAGGGAGATGAGCTGGTCAAGCTACTAAGTCATCTTTCTATTGCCTCCACTGAAACATCAGACAGCATCGATTTATCTGTTTGTTACAAGATTACTTATCCTTGTATTGATATTTCTAGAGTGGAATTTGCTCGTCCATGCACACATATGCACACAAATATATGTGTGTGTGTGTGTATATATATGTATACATATATTTTCACATAACACATATATATGGAAACACAGAATTCCTTGAATTCAGGGAAAACAATGACCATCAAATTCACTAATGATGGATAATCATGCTTTTAATGATGGGTAATGTAACATGATTTTCATATGACAAATGCCATAGGAAATCTAATGAATTGTGACACTATGAACTATTTATATATTCAGCAAAAGAATGTTTTATTTCCTGTTGAGAGTCACAGTAAGAGGGTATGAGATGAGTTGTTTCATCTAACTATGCTCATGTTATATATCAGTACGTTTCACACATTCTGAGGCTGTAATCCTTGTGGTTGAGATGTCAGCATATGCCTACAGTCATGGATATATGCATTTGTGGTCCAGTTAGAGAATCATCATAAAGCCACAGAAATGAGCTTCTGGTAACTCACTTTTCACCAGAAGCACTCTTTAATTTTTATGGTTCACACATCTGGACTCATGATAGCACACAGGCCAAATTCAATAGATAATCATAATTTTCATGTTGTTTTCTTTTTATAGTAGCCTATTATTCAAGTTTTCAGAGATATTTCAGTCCGCGTTCCAAGCCTTCAAAACAACAAACAAATCCAAAACTCTATTAAAAAATATACTGCTGGAATTAACTTGATTTTTTGCTGAAACCATTTTCCAACGTTTTGAATGGCACATATCTGCAACATTAGGATGCTTTCCAGCCAAGTAATAATGCTGCTATTTATATGTATGCATATTTAATTATTGTTAGTGATTTTCATACTTGTAAAGAAAAAAACTCCAAACTAACAAACAAAATGAAGTTTCAATTGTCCTTGACTGAGAAGGCACTGGGTACATTTCAGTTTAATAATTGAAAATTCTTTTTATGCTTATAAACTCAGCTTTTGCTCTGAAATCTTCATTAAGACAATAAAACTAGGGATGTTGGTTTGAAGGTCTCTTTACAACATCTCAGAGCCACTGAAATCAGTGGTGAATCTCTTGATAACTCTAATAGTGCTTCAATGGACTTTTCAGTTTTAAGCTTTTACCCTTTCTCTTTCCATCCCATAAAGACTTTTGCAATGCTAGAAAAATTCTGTCTTTTTATCTTTATTTTTAACCTGATCAGACAAAACCATCCACTGTCTGGACCTGTGGGTGTATAGAGGTGAAGTATAATCTTGACTGGAGTTTTGGAAGATTTCAGACAGTTGCTAGACCTGGTACATAGAGGAAAAAAAATGCTTGTAGTGATAAATACTTTAGCTTTCTCAAAATATGTTTTTTAATTTTCTTGTATATCAACAAGATATCACTGCATTAGTGTATTTTTATATTGATTCTAGTACATCATTTTCTAAATGCTTCACTGATTCTGCAGATTGCAGAATGTCATATATTTTCAGCTAGACAGTATTACAGTCTTCTTTTAGTTTTCAAATAAAAATGGACTTGTTTCCAGAATTATTGGTTTTCTCTTTCTTTTCTGGCAAAATAACCTGAAATTTCTGACATAAAATTTAAAGGTTATAGATACATCACAGTATGAGAGGTGTCCTACAGCAAGTCAGAACTTCTGTCATATGTGAAGGACAGAACTGGATCCATTCTGCCTAACACATAACTCATTTTCCCCTAGAGTTTTTTGCTTTCTACATTGGCCTTCCTAACTTCCCCTAGCGAAAATAGATTAGTGGAATGTGGTTAGGATCCTCAAGTATCCTCTGAGGTCCTGGCTGTCCTGTGTCAAGCCTAAGCAGAGATCATAGAATTACAGAATCATTTATGTTGGAAATGACTTTAAAGACCATCACGTCCAAACACCACTAAACCATATCCCCAAGTGCCATATCCCACTTCCCTGGGCAGCCTTTTCCAATGCCTGGCCACCATTTCAGTGCAGATTTTTATTCCTAATATATAATCGAAACCTTCCCCTGGAGCAAGCTGAGGCTATTTCCTTAGGATGCCACTGGCTGCCTTGGCCATCTGCTAAAACTCTTGGTTACAGGTTGCAGCTATCATTTAATCCTGGGAATATGAACAGTTAGCAGAGAACACTGACAAATGGCAAAGTGGCAATAACTTGTGAAGATTTGGTGGTTCTTTTTTAAGTGTAAAGTGGCCATTTCCTTTGAAGGGTTAAAGGCAGAGAGCTTGAAGAGATTTCATTTCACCTGGCTTAGATGTCCCTGTTGAAGGCATCTGCTTCTTAGCTGGTTGCCCTACCCATCAAGTATAGTTGAAGGAAAAAAGTAGTTAATCACACTGAAAGTAGGATTCATCTGATTCACTTTATGTCTCTTTCTACTTCCTGATAAAATGATTTATACCATAAAACTACCCTTCCCTCCTTCCAGAGGTTGAGCTGTCAGTGATCCAAGGCCAAGTTTTGATAAAGTCTGCTGAGTAGAGCCATACAAGATAAGAAACATAAAATTGCAGACAGAAGCAAGATTGCTGGTATAAGGACAGTCTGCAGCACAATGACTCCGGAAAACAAAAGAACACAGTGAAACACAGCCCCCTCCAAAAAAACCCCAAACAAACCCAAACCAAAAATAAACCGAAACAACAACAACAACAAACCCCCAACCAACAAAACAAAATCCACAAAACCCCACACATGAATGTAAAGAGATAAACAGGAAGTCTCAAGATGGCAATTTAGGCACACTAAAAATCAGGCTTATGCAGGGGCAGCAAAAGCTGAACCTGGTGACAGCTGCCCAATAAAGACTTTTTGGACACAGAGTCCAATATCATTCAACCTGGTAGCTCATTTGTTCTAAACATCTACTGGCTTTGTCTTTTAAAATTGTGTCATTTGGAGTCCCTTAAAATACATGAAAGTTTTTCAACATAGTGAAAGAGAAAGTAGTGAGATTCCTAGGTGGTTATTATAGACTCCTATCTACCTTGTCCAGGAAGATTTCCAGGAAAACTTTGAGGGCAAAGAAAATAATAAAACCACCCAAAAGTACAAACCAGAAAATATTCAGGAGTAAGTAGTACATGGGTATGTAAGAAGGATTCAAGAGGAATCCCTTCTAAGTATGACAAAATATTTGAATTCATTACAAAAAAAAAAAAAAAAGGCGCCTTCAACACTGGTGATATGTAGGATAGTTTATACAAATGTGGTGATGAAAAATCCAGTGAGGAGGTTAACCTCAGTGATCTCAATTGCTTATGTAAGAGAGAATCACTAATCATAGAATCATGACTCATAGAACTATTTGGGTTCGAAGGGACATTAAAGATCATCTGGTTCCAACATCCCTGCCACAGGCGGGCTCTGATGCTACCTACTGGATCAGGTTGTCCAGGGCCCCATCCAACCTGACCTAAAATAGAGACCAAATATTTCTTCATTATAGAATTCTGAGAGAATTGCTACATGAACACATACTGAACTGTGTTCAGTAATGTAGATAAACAGAAAATGCAGTAGGTGTATAATAAAAAGACCAAAACATGAGAGAAGCTGTGAACGAAATCTGAATTAAATAGCTAGATTTGGAAATAAAACTTACTTCAAGAAATTGAAGTAAATTAATTAAATAGCAGATAAAAAGTAGAGGAGATACATCAAAGTAACAAATTAACCTCCTATGTTTCTTTGTTAAGAAAAATTCTAATTTTTTTTTCTTCAGACAAAGGCAATGCTTTATCTAAACTACTTTATCTGGACTTCAGTAGAGCAGTTGATATATTGCCAGGGGAGGTGTTATTAATTAAGATGAAGAAGATTGAGATTAATGTAAGAATAGATGAACCATTCACTCTGTACTGAAAAGGAAATGGCTGGTAAGGAATTATGCTATTGGAAGGGTTCCACAAGTCGTATATGTGGGTTTGGTTTTGCTTTATATTTAGTTCATATCTTATTTAGTGCCCTGGGCACAAAAGAATTGAGAATATGCTGATGACACAACACTGGGATGCACCAATAAAAGGAAATACAAACAGGGTCAGCTAAGGGACAGCAATAATACAACTGAGTTAAAAGCCATATAATGCAGTAAAAATCAGATACTTGGCAGCTAACAGTAAAACATTTTATAGCAAGGTGAGAGCTCTTCAGACAAAAATATGGAAGGTGGAAGAGAATCTGGATATTAGTAGATCACAGAATGTTGCAGTCTTTTGTCCCGTAAATTTCTTAAAGACAGAAGAAAATATGGTTTTGTTCCCTTAGAAACATTGCCTTCCAGTCTGATCACCTCTGTTCAGGCAAGGTACCTTCAAAACTGGAAAGTACAGAGAAATTCCACTTCTGATGAACTGAGGAATTAAATTAGTTTATATTTCAAGATTAGAACATCTTGACCTAGCAAATTAAATATTGAAGATAGATATGTTTATACAGTACAAATAGACTTCTCTATATTCTAAGTATTGTATGTTTTTATTGCATATTTCTCTATTGCACATTGCCTCATCAGTTTGCACAATCCCACAACCTCCTTCAGAATCCCATACCTGTAGGATTGCACCTTCATCTGTCACAAAGTGCAGATCTGTCTGCAGTTTCTTGATAGCCCATCAATTAGTGGGAGGGACCAGGTTTGTTTCTGTTTATATTTTGTCTATGCTCACAGGTCAAGGTTTATGCCTCTGTGTGTTTCTTTCCCTTTCCTTATCTTCTCAATTTTTTTTTTTTTTTTTTTTTTTTTTGCACACCGTAATTTGTGCCACTATCCAGGTTTGTTCATATCAAGACCTCCCTTATTATGTGCTGGCCAGATACCCCTGAAGGAGCAGACTCTCTCCTACCCCACACAGATAAGTATACATAAATAAAGACTTATGCATAAATCAGATTTAGCATTTCTAGGATTTGATTGATCTCATCTCGGTATAGTGACTACAGTGTAAATAACTACATTTGACCAAGGCTTGTCTTTGTAGTCGATGTGGAGAAATCAGTAAGTATTTTTGCAAATATTCTCTTCCATTGCCAACATCTCTTTCAAACTGAATTGAGTTGTACCCACACATACATACAGCTCAGATACAGTTACAATTCAGCTGTCTAAATTTAGATGGGATGCATCAACCTTTCATGAAGAATCAATAACATTATCTTTTATATGTCGCATGAGTGTCCTGTGCAGGGCCAGGGGATGGACTCAATGATCCTGATGGGTCCTTTCCGACTCAGCATATTCTGTGATTCTATGATAACTCACCTGTTTTTACATTTGTTAAAAAATGAGGACAGAACCCTGAGTCAGTACATTTTAAGCAGGGCTCTTTTCCCATAGTTAACTTAGAGTCAATATACAAGAAACATTTTGGCATAAACTCAATAACATGTGCTTGATTGAATTAATAGAAACATGATTGTGTGTCTATGCTTAATCTGGATCACATAAGTACTGCTGTGCTAGAAGGTAGATATTAGGTAATTTATGGGTTCATATTAATGATAGTGGACCTATTATACAGAGACAGAATTTCATTCATCAATTCTGATTGCTGTGATGTGTCTTCCCTCTTAGTTAAAAAACAGGTCCATAGGGTGGCATTGGTATCTCATTCTTTTTACACTTCTGTGTCAGTTCTCCTCACCTACAAATTGTGAAATTCAAGGCTAAGATTAAATTGAATAGTGTTTGCAGGTATTTTCCATAGAATAATTCCATTCAAATTATTTTAGTAATCCAATTTATAATGTGGCTGCACAAAACCTTGAATTAAAACACATGAAAAGGAATTGTTGTATGCCAGCAGAAAGAAAGGCTCCTGATGGAAATTTCTTCAGGTGGCTTTGTTGCTAAAGTGTTTCTGTTGACTGTGTCTCACCTGACGCCTGCTACAAAAGATTTAGGCTCCATTTTTCCTCTGTGGAAATTGTCAATTTTCAAGATAGCTTAAGACTTAAGAAATTCAGTAAAAGCTTTTGAGTAATTTCTGCTTGTGGCCTGATGCCCTTGTAGAAGTTGTTCACTCTACATGGGTCAGTGGCTAATTGCTTTCCTATTAGAAATATATTGATTTCTTGCCATTATTTTGCAATATATAAAAATTGTCTATATATTTTAATTTTATATAGAATTAATATTTTATTATATAGATATACATTACATTTCTCTATATTGTACTGTATTGTATTGCATTGTACTATACATATTTTTCAAAAATAGGATAAACATCACTCTTCACTTTGTTTTGAATAACCCATGATTATACATTTCAGACTGAATTATTTTCTCCTTAACAACTTTAGCTTCTAAGTTAGAGGAATTTCCCCTTCCTTTAATTTTCTTGACTTCTCTGTAATTTCTGAAAGCCAATTCAATACCCACTCAAACAAAAATGCACAGCAGTTTTGGCAGCCCTTTACTACTCCATTTCTTCTTTCACTTATTTCTGTATACTTACCCTAATCAGCAGAACTATCTATGTGCGTGCACACTCATACGTTGCTCAAGGAAAAGTCTAGATGGAAACTACCAACTCACTTCATAGCAGAACTTCTGTCTGCCATTTGGGCTTTTCCTTTTATGATTTGTGTAATATACTACACACAAACATGTCAGTGGCTGTTTTGGTTTTCCTTTTAACTTCTGTATTCCTGTTATTCTTAAGATATAAAAACAATCTAATACTATTTCATTAGAAGATCTTTTAAAATTATATATAAAAGGTATTCTAAACTTTCTCCCGAAAGAAACATTTCTGTTCATACTGTGCATGTTTGTGAAATCCCACTGTGCAATCAGTCTTACTGAAATGAGTTAAAATGTCTGCATAATAAAGGCTATACTGTAATTTTACAGGAGCTCCCAAGAAAGACAAGGTTTAACTACACACATTTCGAAAGCAGAATGAAGATATTATGACTCAGTTGTTCTGGATGGTTTACTGTGTGAGAGAGAAGCTGAAAGCAATGCTCGTTCTCTCAGGATTTTCCCCTTACATTTGCTACCTTCTTGAAAACAGCAGAAAGAAAAAGCTTCACATATTTCCACTACAGATCATATTGTTACCTAAAGACAAAAGCTATCATGTAAATAAAAGACTCAGTGTTCCACAGTTCTTTGTAAAATGAACTGGAGGAAATGGGAAGAAAACTGGAGAGCTGAGGAATGATTGATTTGCTTCTGGTTTACAGTAAATCCAATCTATGGTATGAATGAATAGCTGAAAAGTTGCTGGTTATGATGTTCAAGCAGCCTGGAATGTGCCAAGAGAAAAAGAAATTAATGCATTAGTTACATTGTTCAGCTTGATGGCTGTATACTTATGCAAATGTATGGCTTTGTACTTGCTTAATTATTTTGTTACCTTATTTTCCTCAGTATTACACAGAATTTCACTCAATTTTCTAAAGGTGGGCAACATTCTAAAAATTCACCAAAATTCTGTGTAGCTTTCACCTTCTAGGTACCTATCTTTTTGTGATAGAAGCTTAAGTAACAAGCCAGAAAAATCTGAAGATGTCCTCACAATGACCACAGACCACGAGATTTATTTTCTTTAATTATATGGTTTTCACAAGGTAAATATTTTTTGCATCTGAGTCTTCTGAGAAATCTTAGATGAAGGACCTTCTATGAGCATTTTTAATGCATGTAGTAATAATTGAACCCACTATACAGCAGAATAGCCATGATTAAATCTATTAAATTATACAGGCAAAGCAAAGATGTACTGTCTAGAATCTTTTCTATAATAGTACAGTGGTTAAAGCAATAGCCCAGAATATGAACTATTTTTAGCTTCCTTCTTCCTTCTGAATTGTTTTTATGACTGCTTTTGATAGTCATATATTTTATTTGGTGGCTTTTTAATTAAAAATGTGAAAGAAGTACACAAATCAAGAGCTGTGTTCTAGGATTCCTTTTCCTTTTCCCTTTTTTTCCTTTTCCTTTCCCTTTTTTTCCTTTTCCTTTCCCTTTTTTCCTTTTCCTTTTCCTTTTCCTTTTCCTTTTCCTTTTCCTTTTCCCTTTCCCTTTCCTTTTCCCTGCATGCAGGGGTTAATTAGGTCTGAGTTTCAGAGTCAGAGATTTTCTTGATTGATTTCTTTTATTGGTCCCATGGGTCTTTCTTATTTTTGGGCACAGTGCTTGAGGTGCAAAAGGAAGGTTAGGAAATGACACAATTCTATAATTTTTTGCAAGGGCTCTCTGCTTGGAAACTCTTTTGCTGTCAGGAAAAGCCCTTATCTCATTTACCCTTATTAAACTTTCAAAATACAAAGATAAGCATGTTTTAAGCCTGTGTAAAATGTTCTCAGTAGGTAGTGAACTCAAGAAAGATGACTATCCAAAGAAATGAAAAATGAGGAATCTCTATCAAGCCTCTTACTTTCAGTATGCAGTTCAGCTAATATTTACACTTCTTACCTTGAGGTTAGTGGTACCTGAAGTGCAATTCAATGTGTAAGAAAAACAGTATCTCTGCCCTGCACCTAAATTAAAAATGAGTAAACCATTTCAGACGTCAAATCTTGAGCGGTATTCCCATTTCAATACTAACCTTAACTCTGGGCATGCAGTATTGTTACACAGTGAATTCCTTAGGACTTAATAGAAGCTATCTCCTGTTTTGCACAATGAGAATTCTTCATATTACTCCTGTACTTAATGAGACATTAATTCCTGATTTCAGTGTATAGACAACTAATTCTTTTATGCATCAATATCAATAAATTGGAGAAGGGGCAATATTTTTTTCTCTATATCAGCTTAAATATAGCTTTTGTGATTTTTGGATTTTGGGGTGGTCTTTTCTTTGGTTAGTTCAGTTTGGTGGGGCTTTGGGGAGTTTTTTGCCTTTTTTTTTTTTTTTTAGTCTGTTTTTGATTTTTGGTTTTAATTGAGTTCATGGTACTGGAAAAAATTGTGATGTTTATCACACCCAAATACAGCTTTATGTCTAAAGTGCTGGTGTCAGCATTGTTATTTCAAATCAGCCTTGCATACAGTACATTTCATGAATTTATGAAGAATGAATGTGACTGAAAGCCAAAGACCTTTCTTTCCTTCCAAAATGAGAAGTGATTCTAGATGCTACCTCAGCTACCAGGTTTACCTTTTCTGATGTCACACTTTTCTGTTTGAACGTAGGTAACACTGGTGTTCAGTCTCTAAAACAAAAAATGGTTTTGGGATTTTCATGATTACCGCACTGATGAAAAACAGTGAAGTGAGGAAAGAACATAAAATATCATGACCACAATGAACTTAAACCTCTGCCCTTTCTTTAACAGTGACATTTAAAAATAAGCTCACTCTGACATGGTAATTTTTTCTTAGGTTCAATGTTATGGTGATGGAAATGAGTTTTTTAATGAAAATTGAATAATCAAACTTGTAGTTATTCATATATCTCCAATACAAAAGGGAGTTTGGACATAGTTTGATTGTTTTAATTCATTTGTTTGGGGATTTTGTTGTGTTTTTGTGCATTTGGGGATGCTTGTGGGTTTTTTTTATTTTATTTTCTCTGCCTAAGCTAACTGTACATTGAATGGGGTAGCATTTATGTTATCTATCTATTTATCTATCTATGATATATCTTTTTAATGTGTATGACCATGAAATTTGATACTATCTCTGTTTTTCCAGTTTCAGGCATACATGAGAGTCCTGGCCATAACTTCATAATTATATGATACTGTGTCTAGTACTAAATCCTCTTTTTCATATATTCTCTCTTTCCATAAACCCTTTTTTTTTCCCCTCACAAATGTACAATGTCCAGAGAAGGACGAGGACATGGTACAAGAGGTTTTTCACTTTAAGGACTAGAGATCCAAATTGTCCTGTAACACATATCAGCAAGTAAATCTAGATATGTGCTACCAGTACATCTACACTGTCATTTTGAATCACATCCTATTTCCCTTCTATTTATTATTCAGATGGCATATTTTCTAGGTTTCTTACAGGATCCACTCTAGGGAAAAACGGGTATGTCCCTTCAACGGTACAGTTATAAATGAGATGATTTGTGAGTCAGTTTTCTTACTACCTTTGGCAAAAGACAAGTAAATTTCAACACTTTAGGAGCCTTCAGACATACAGTTTATTCACCTTTCAGTTACAGGATTGTTCCCCAGCCACACTTGGACCTGGCAAGGTTGTTTGATGCAGAAGGATTTAAATAACCTCAGCAATGCTGTATGAAATAAAAAAAAAAAAAAAAAAAGAAAAGAGGTTCTATAAAGATATAAATAATTGAATCAGAAAGGCTAAGATTAGTGTGAATTGAGAATGAATGGAAATGTCTTTGTGTGGAGGCACCAGCAGGAACATGCAGAAGGAAATTGTCTCAGTGCCTCTGTCAGTGGCATCCAGATTAGCAAGTCCTCAGCACCCCTGCACATCTATTTGCAGTTTCATAGAACACACAGATTTGGACAGTACTGGGACAGCATTGGCTCACATATATGTACCAGGATAGATACACTGCCAGCTCTGGAAGGGTTAAAAAAATCTATGGCTGAAATCTATATGTGGTCACTAACCCAGAGGACATGAAGAGATAATTATCTTCACTTGTCTTCCACATCACTGCACAGGATCCATCCTAACACCTGGACACGAGCACTGGGGTAGCCAAATGCTGGCCAGACAGATGGAGCACTCCTGCCCTGGTCCCTGACAACTGGGCTGACCTCTTGGGCATCACATCCAGTCCAGTGCTTGGATGGTAAGAGGGAATGGGAGTGAAACAAGTTTTGATTCCATTTTTCTTTTAAATAAATAATTTTTTTCTCATAATGTCTTGCATGGGTATTTACTGCACTGTGAATATGGTGCAAGAGTATTTTCTGAAAAGGTATGTAACAAGCATCCACAAAACTACAGAGAGCAGGTTAAAGGTCTGTGTGATGGGAATAAGGTACTGCAGCCATGTGGGCACGTAGTGAAATAAACCTGCAAGATAGTATTGAACCAGACTTCACCTCATACACTATTCATCTTGGATCAGGCCACTCTGCATCAATAAACTTTGTACATGCAAACCATTTCGCTCCAGGTGCCCAGGAACAAAGAATTACTCCCAGAATGTTTTCCAGGACCTTTATGAAGACCTTTTTTAAGGACACAGTAATAATAACAATAATCAGGTTAATGCTGTTAAGAGAGAAGTATATAAAGCACAGGGACTCAAGTGGTAGCTTACTGGCCCATTTCACAAAAGAAAGGCTTTGGGTTATATATATGTAAATGAATAGAGAGCATTTTTAAGGCAGAGAGCCTGTTCTTGTCACTTCTAATCTGCAATAAAAATTCATCATGTGAGAAATATGCATGAGGATTTGAATGGGCATGCCTCCAGTGTATTATCATAACACAGGCAGTGGAAACCATCTTTCTTAAGTAAGGGAGGACTAGCTGCAAACAGCTGACATACAAAATGTCTCCATGGTGGCGTTTGAACAAAGAAGTCCTTTCAGAAAAATGAAAACGGAGATGAATGGGGACCAACGTGCTATCTGATCAACTACTTCTAGTCTGTCACATCTGTAGTCAGCTTTCTTTGGCACTGTAGGCACCTTTGTGCTCCAGGCTGCTTCTAAATTGCTAAAAA
>VWZW01005257.1:649346-750831 GCA_013397115.1 Edolisoma coerulescens | reverse complement strand
AAAAAAAAAAAAAAGGATAATAATGAAAATCTAATGAAATGAAAGGGAAAAAGAGAAAATCCTCCAAGGAACCCATAGACAGAGCACATGGGAAATTAGAAGATCTTTCTGAATATGATGCTTTAATGGATAAAATAAGGTAACGCATTTCTCAGAAATTTGTCTCTTCGTGAAATACCATATCAACAGAGAGATTATCAGACCTATTGAAATCTATGAAGAATGAATATCAGCAAACTTAATTTGTATAAAATAAAGAAAAAGCATAAATATGCAAAAAAAAAAAAAGAAAAAAAAAAGAAGCACTAATTCTAATAGCCACCTTAAAAATTCTACTTGGCAAAACCATGTTCTGAAGACAAAATTTGACAATTAAAGGCAATTATAGACCTTCTAAATCACTCTCAAACCACCTCCAACATGGCTTTTCTGTTTCCTTCTGTTATCAGCCTGACATGTCTGGAAATTTGCTGCTCCCTCTGCAAATGAACAAATTTCAATCAGTGTGTTGGTGTCAATGTAGGGAAAGCAGAACAACCAGATACAGTAGTAGACCATGAGAGCTGCTTCTACTGCAGTTTAGTCTTAGATTAACCCTACCTAATCTTGCAAGAACAAACATTAGTTGGATTTTTTTTTTTAAATAAGCATTCCTAGCAAATATTCCTGTCCAATCCTAATTTTTACACCAGTGGACATCTTAAGTTTAGGAGTTAATGTAAATTACAGACAGCAGATAATTGAAACTGTTTTCTGTCAGAAATTCTGGTACTTGGAGCAGAAGCAAGCCAGGAAAATCCATCATTGATGGAGCAAAAGGAAGGAAATGTACTGGAATATTTTTTTTCAAACCACTGAGCCACTTTTTTTACAATATCAAAGCCTTTTTTTTTAATGTTGTATTCTTTGATTTTTTTATCTTACACCATATAAAATATGCATCATTGATCAATTAAGAAATTGAAACATTTTAATCTTAGTGAAGCAAAATACTTCTATAAACTTGCATTTAAACTCTCTGTAGAATTCTGTAACTCACAGAAACCTTTGAAAATGCATGAGAAGTTCTTCCAATGAAAAATATTAGAGTAGATGTAAAAGAGATATCTCAAAATGCATATAGAAAATTAATTTTGGAATATATTTTTTAAAAAACCAGAGTTCAAGTGATACACAAGTAATCAGAACAGATTTTAAAGCCTAATGACAGCATGAGTTATGCCTCTGGCAAGATGTATTGTCACAATTCTTGCAGGCAATTTGTCTTTTAAGTAAATCTATTTGTTTTTCCAGTATATTAGAAAATGTAAATCAGGCTAGAAAGCGGTGTTTCTTTTCATTTGTTTTGTAGTGAACATGGAGAAAGAGCTTGCAAACTTGTGAAATACTTCACATAAGATTCTTCTCCAGTTGTCTATCTATACAAAAAATCTTTTTTTAAAACCAGGAATTGTTGAAATACTGTATTTCTCTCATGGGCATTGTTTCTTTCACAGCAAGTTTCATTAAAAAAAAAGTAGTTATGAATAAATACCATGAGCAGACATCTATGTCAACCTTGTATGAGGTTTACCTGCCTTTTAAAAAACAGTTGTTTTTCTGAATGGTCTAAAGTCTCAGAATTGATTTGGGAAGAACTATTTAATTGTGGAGACAGAATAAAATTTAGCTAGTAAAGTTAAGTGTTATCTTGTTTTAAAAATTATAGGAAGTGTGTGATGGTATGTTACACCGAGGACTTCATATTCACTACATTGAAAGAAATCAAATTCAGACTTTCCACATTTTTCTTCCTTAATTTCAAAGAACAAAATTAAATGAGAAACTCAGATTTTTTTTTTATCCACTAACTCATTTAAAGCTATTTTAGCAAACATTGTGAGATTATAAAGATCCACACAGACTAAGAATTAGGGGAAAAAAAACATGCAGATGTATTGGAGAGTTAATTGATTTTGCCCATAAGTGAATTAAAAGTTTGAAGTTTCATTTTAGACATGGATCATATGGCAAGCTGGATGGAAAATTCCATACGCTTACTGAAACAGTGTGAAAAATGTTCTCAAAGTCTAATATCACTACTGTCTCAGTTTACTATGTCATAATAAATTTCAGTCTTCTGTGACTTTAGAATAAGAGTGGGTGAATTTTAAACCAATAATGTGTTAATCACAACCAAACATTGTGATTCTGTTATTTCTCTTAGTGCTCCTAGGTTCATAAGTCAAGCAAACGTTTTACCTCTGCACGTATTCCATTAGGATGACAGTTACTCATTCATATCCTCTCTGCTGAAGCTAGAAATACAGTAATCTTCTGTCATTGTGTGAAGACAGTATCACAATGCATAGAGTGAGCAAAATTATCCTTACTGACAAGGTTAATGCACCAAAATCAGGTACATTCTTGGCTGAGTATTGTCAAATACTCTTGAGCTGCTATAACCCTTTGAGACTGCAGGCGGAATGAAATGGAAAACAATTTAATTAAATGTGCTGGGAATGTAATCTGGGACATTATGTATTTGTTGAAGAAATCTGGTTTGGAGGAACTGTATTACACTGGGAAATTATCCTTACTAGTAAACAGTCTGTGACGGCACAGCTGAACACTGCAGGTATAAGGACAATACATAGATATTTAATACAATGACAAATTAAAGATCTGGTACTAAATCTGAATATTTTTAAACAAAGTATGTTCATTGGACTCTCATAGCATAGGGAAGCATGTTTCATCAACGTATTATAGTTTCATGACATTGTAGTTCCTTGTGGTGTTGTAGCTATGTGTAGCTAAATGTAGCTATGATTAATTTCATACACCTATCAGTCCAGAGTTATTATCAGGTTAGTCTGATAATGTACAATATATCAGGAAAGGTTTGAGGTAGAAACACTCTAGATGCACAACTTTCCATTTAAAATTTCTTAATTCACACAGATATTAAAAATAACGAAATGAAGTATCTGTACTGAGAAAAGATTGAGGTTTTCTGTTCACCACTCCACTTTTTATTTTCACAAAATCATGGTAAAGAAAAAAACAACTGTTATTTTCAACTGGGTATTTGAATATGAGAACAAGTAGGTATCGTCCATGTTCTACTTTTATGTATTCAGGCTTTTCTCTCTTGTTACCTCTTACAGATGACTCTGGTTTTATTAGCACCACAATAAAAAAACAGACAGAGAAACAGATTATCTGCTATAGCCCATATACTTTTCATTTCATGAGGTATTTCTTAGCTCACTCCATAAATTTTTCAACTGAACTGCTCCCTGATAGCTCTGAGGCTTAACTAGCAAAGGTAATTTCTTTTCTAGAAAGGGAATTATTTCCTGCCCAGACACTGCTACCTACTTTGGACTCAATAACTCTACAAAAATTCAGAAAATAATAATACAAAAATTGTTCACATGAACCATCCTCTTCTCACCTGTCCCTACTCATCCTGAATTAACTCTGTAAATAGCTGTTGGTCTATTTACAATGAAGAGCTTAATGGATGATGTTTGTAGAAACCCTTTTCATAGGTCTCCACTTATGGTGCTTGACCAGTTTTAAATCACATGGGCTTCATTTGAACCAGGTGTTTAATACTAGCTTTCTCTCTTCCCAGTATTAAAAAATACTGTGGCTCAATATTTTCTAAATTACACTACTGCAATGCAGTAAAATGTAATAATAATAATAAAAAAGCACACAAACCCAAAAATTAATCTGGAGAAAATGGAAAAGAACACATATAAGATTTAGCTTTCTGTTGTTTAAAAAAACATTCTGTTTCTAAACAGATATATGCAGGTGGTTTCGGGGGGTTTTTGCAATAAATATTTATGTAATGTTTGCTCCTGGGGTATGATACGCAAAAACAAGACAGTTTATCCTACTTCAAGAATTTCTGAGGCTAAGGTGTGAACAGGAATCCAAACTCAGTACTGTGATATGCAAAATGAGTGACTTAGTAGAAAAAACAAAATGATGTAATTATAGTCTCTAGTTTTTAATTTTGAAGGTGACATTAATTTTAATTATGTATCCTAGAATAATAAAAAAAATCCTCCCAGCCACTTCCATCCTTCTTAGTTTTCCCTGACCATATGTAATACTTCCTTGGCCATTTTTGAGTTTTATTTCATGCTATAAATAGAAGATTCCAAAAAAGTGTTTATTGACCTATTCACTGTAAAGGCAGAAACAAGATAAAAGTCCACTAATTATGCAGTGTGTGAGATTCACTTTGAAGATGAACGGACTCACGTACAGAAAACTCACAAAAAAAGTAGATATATCTCAGTCATAATAATATTTACTTTTCACAGCTCAATTAAATGGCTTTCACAGAGATTTGACCAGGCAATCACAGTTAATTTCCTACAAGATCCTCTACTCAAAATGAAAGTGTCTTATTTTGTTGGACAACTTTGGCAGTAGCAGATTCCAATATATTATTTAGATATTTATTATAAATAATCTGTTTAGAAAGAAAACATAATATAATTTCACATTATATCTATTTACCCATTTGGACTGGATGCCAATTATCTAAAGCATCAGGTTCTTCCTTTTAATCTGTAATGTAAGCATAATTGTGGACAATTTTTTTTAATTTTTTTTTTTAAAATTCCACATTGGCAGCTAAAAACACAATCTAGAAATCGTCTAAGACATGTCTGAGATTTGGAAGTTTTGAGATCTCAAGTCCTAATTAAGGATCCTTCTTGAAGAAAATTTGGTCACTATGTGCCTAGGTCTTTAAACATAAAATAAAGAAAAATCTTTTCTTCATTCTAGAGTTCATAAGTGAAAATAAGTGTTGTTCCAGAGTAGCCTTTTCTCTGGGAAAGGGATAAGCCACAGAGTAGTTCCAGATTAAGCTGGATAGCCTCTTGACCGTATTACAATGAAAAGCTGCAGAGAAAAAGTGGAAACATTTTGTTGCTTTCTCCCAGAAAATAGCTCTTAAGTGAGCTGAAATTAAAGGAGGGAAATGTATCTTGGAAGATAATTCACATGCTCGATACTGAGTACACTGTGGGCTTTAGCGGATATTGGTTTAAAAATGAATCAAAATTTGTTGGTTTAGATCAGATTTGTACCCAAACACTATAAAAACAATCTATCCCTGAATATAGTTACTTTTTTCCTCTGACAGAACACTATGGATTAACATATATTCTATTTCCTGATTTTTATTACCCCTCATACTGAGATATATAGTGTAAAGCAATCAATTTTCAATTTTGTCAGTTAGTTGACTTTTATTACATTAAAATTTCTATGTACTTGTTGTCTCTAGACACATTCTCATTGTCTATTCTCTATCACTCTTTCTTTTATTTAAAATAATTCAAAGCTCTCTGGTTTGTTCTTTCACACAGAATGTTATACTGAAAATGAAATTAAAATGAAATTAAATGAAAATACTTCAGTAAAACTGAAGTATACAGTGGTCACACTACAAAAATGCCTTTCCAAGACAGTGATAGTTGGTGTTAAAGTAATAAAAAACTAGTAGAAGCAGGATAAGAAGTTGTACCTGTATCAGCAAAAGGAAAGAGATATAAGGAACATGTTAACTGATATTTAATATTATATCAAAACCAGAACTTTTTCACATAGTGGATACTCATTCTATGATATGATATGCCTCAGATACTCATTCTTCATAATATTCTGTGTTCATTTCTATTTTTCCCTTATATATCAATCTAGGATAGGATACAAGTCTAGCAAATTTTGTAGCTAGCAATACAAAAATCATTGCAAGAAAAGGAAAATAGGCAAAATAAAGACTCATAGTAATTTTTTTTGCTCTCATCTTGAAAGGGGCTGAGATAGAGCTCCAATCTTTATTTCCTGTTAAATTTACACTTTTTGCACTACACAATTGCTGTATTTAAGATGACATAAATAACTGCACAGCTAGAGGAGTACTCTACTGTAAAGAACAGATAGAGTTGGGTTCCAGGACTACCCTTCGTCATGGTAATTATCACCTTTTTGTAAGACTATCTGGATTTCTCTGGATATAACAGGAGTCTAATTTTTAGGCACTCTAATTCCTCAGTTAGTTACTTAAATCAATCTAAATCTACCTCAGTACTCTCTTATTTTTTTAGACACACCGATCAGTGCAGATTGCACTTCTACTACATGAATTTAAACATTCTTATTATGCTTATGTTATAAAAATTGCTAGTAAAAAATTACTTTCCATTATGTTTGGATTTGGTTTATATTGTTGGCTCTGATCACTAACCTAATTAGCAGTGTGCTGTTGAACCACTAGTTTAATTATTCCTTTAAACCATTTGGATACTATTAGGAAATATTTCCACTGAAAGCAGCATCTACCAGAAAACAAAAAGAAGTTTACCTGAAAAACATGTGAGTCATGTTGGCGAGGCTGGAATCCCCAGTTGTTCCAGATGCTCTGAGCTAAACCTTTTTTCTAAATGAGGAGCCAGGAGGTAAGAGCTGTGCAGTACCAATCAGTGTTTTCAGGCAAAGATGCCAACCTTTTACTAGCAATGTCCCCATGTAGATTTTAAGATTTACAAACAATTAAAAAAACACTTATAAAACCATTACCAAACTAACAATGTGGACTATACCCTTCAGAGATATAGAAATGAAACACAGCAAAGAGGAATCTGAGAGGAGGGGCTCTGTATAGTTATTTAAGTAGACTAATTATGAAATGTTTTTTTTAAAAAAAGAACAAAACCCACCAATATCAAAACACACACACAAACACAACTCCAAAACTTTAAAATAAGCAAAAAAGCACATGCCAGTTATATAGGGTATAGCTTAAGTGAAGCAGAATCTGTTGATCTAAATTTGGATTTGTCCATGTGGACTGGGCCTACAACCAGTAGAAAGTCGGAAGACAATTCTATGTGAAAAGTCAGTGAAAAAATTTAACTCAGAATACAACCCAACATGTCTTTCCATTTGTATTATTGTTATTCATTTTCTCTCACAGCCCCTTCCCATGCCCTGTTGCAGAGAACATCAATGCAATATCTGTTATTAAGCTGCGTTAATTTTCATTTATCTATTATGTGATCGTTAAGTCTTTATTTTATGCTTCTTGACTTTTGTCCCCTAGCTGTGTGTATTATATTCCTTGAAAGTATTTTCATCTAAGCTGTGTTGAACTCGCTCATATAAGACAGAAAAGGGTGAAAGGTAGCATCATGAATTGCGAGTTCCCACAGCCCCCCTGCAGCCCTGCCCTCAGTTCCCCATTGGTTGTCTGTAATCCCTCCCCTGTTCCATCCTCACTGGCTGATTCCCTGTTGATCCCTCCCATGTTCCATTTCTCTATTGGATTATACCCCTCACCCCGTTTCCCTATGTCCCAGGATAAAAATGCCTGTAACTTCCTGGTATCTCATCTCGCTGCTTCTGCATCTTCAGAAGATTAAACTCTCTGGAATGCAAGCAGCAGATCTCTCCTCTTTCACCTTTATCTCTGCTGGCATGTCTCCCACCGGCCTGGGGGAAGCCCCTCGAGTGGAAGCTACATTCTCAACCACTTACGTGTGTTTTCTTGCTGTGGTCAGGGTATAGCATAAGACCCTGGGCTCTCTTCATCCAGGCCCACGCGCCCTCCCAAGCAGTCAACCTGGCAGAGCTGCTGGCATCATCCTGATATGGTGGCAGCACGGCCACACTTCACCTGGAATACAGCTGTTGAAAAATTGGGCAATGGACATGGTTGTCTGTGTAACTGTTTTCTTCAAACATTTCATGGGCCAAAAAGGCAACAGCTGTGAATGTAAAAGACAATAAAAGGAATAAAAGGTGTTTTTGACAAAGTATTGTTATGAGACAGAGAAGAAGAAAATGTTTCCTAGCAAATTTTTCTTATATAATGATTGTCTATAACATCATGATCAAGCACATGATTTTTTCTTTTCCAAGGCAAAGGTAATGCATATAAACCAGAAAATTTTCTAGAGTCCTCTGAAAATCATGTATCAGTGAAAGAAAGGCTGAATTGTATACTGAAAGAATGCTAAAATTTGGCACCTTCCATTAAGTTAGAAACTGTAATTATAACAAGGCTAAAAATAGACAAAAAATTGAACACAGACCAAAACTGGCCTCCCTGATTCCTTTCTGTAAAATTCAATAGAGACAGGTTGGCACATGGTGATGGATTTCCTCACTGCAGGTCTCACTGCAGCCCTGGACAGAAGGCTATAAAAGTGACCAAAAACAGGACAAAAGGTGGTACATTAAAACAATCTTTCCCTTAAAATGTGATGGATCTCTCATAAATGTACTAATATTAAAATATTTTTCACATCTTCATGGCACGCTTACGACTGCAGCATCTTCCTCCAGCAATCTGTGTGTACATGAAAAAGAATAATTAAAAATGTAGGAACAAGCTGAGGATGGCAACATTTTTATCCAAACTTCAGTGTTATTATTTATTTTAAAATATTATTCCATAAGTATGAATGAATGATAGTATTTTTATATATTGACTATAAAATTATATTTACCTGTTTACATTCACAAGGTAAAACTTTCCATTGTACACAGCACTAAGGGCTATATAAAAGTGTTTAGATCAATAGTCTTTAGAAGGAAAAAAAATGCACTTCCTTAACACACTCAAGTAAAACAAGAAGCAGTGTTCTTGGAAATTATTTAACCTGCTCAGTACTAGATGGCTTCCATTTCATCTCTCTGACTTACATGTTTAAACCTTTCACTGGTTTTACTGTACAGGATTGATGTGCTCCAGCAGAGTTAGCTTATCACTGCAAGCCACACTCTGTTGAGAGGCCTGCCTCAAAGAAAATGCAAAATGCATTCTGAACCTTTGATATTTCAATGTAAACTCCATAATATATTTTATAGAATGGAAAACAATCTGCACCACTCTATAACTGGCATTTATCTCAGCTGATAACCTATATGTGCTTACTTATAAATCTGAAAATACAGGAAAAAAAAAGAGCAGATGCTAAAATGAAGAAAATAATGTAACTTACAAAATACAAAACATGTAGGTTTTTTTTTTTTTTTTTCAAATCTATGACAACATTTAAGAGAATTCCACTGCTTTGGGGAAAAAATGTTTCACTTTTGAATGACTAGAAAATTCCAGTGTGCTCCCACAATCCTCCTTACACGCAATTATTTGTGTGAAGATAAAATACTTATTATTTTTTAATGTATTTGTGTGCATTTCATACTGTACAAGATGAGAAAGAAAAACAAATGCAGACTGAAGTGTTCATGCTGCAAATCAGTTGAACAACTCAGATTGAATTAAAATTTGCGAATTGATTATTAAATTGCAAATCATACAATCCAGGCTACACCTTTCTTTCATCAGAATTCACTCAAAAGTGAATCTCTCAATTCCTTGGGCTACTTTTCATACCTGAGTATGTCCCAGATGTTAATGAATTTAATACTATATGATAGTTCCCTATTTGAGTAACTCCATAATATTCAAAACTTAAAGAAACTGAAGATAAATGATTTATTATACTTAAGATTTTGACAAATGGTTCAGCTCACACAAAGCCAAATTGCTAAAAAAATTGCAGTATTGAATCTAGACTATTGAATCTGAAGGCATTAAGAAAACAAACCTGTAGATTTCAGATGTTCTGGATATGGGAGACTTTCATCTCTTATGGACAGCTCATCTTTTTTCCCACGCTTAATATTAATTTTTGTCAGCCTTCCTTGTTTGAAATACAATTTTATATATTCATATAAATTAAAAATCTCAAAGATCTCAAAAAACCAAGAAAAGCAAACTTGGTTTTCAAAATATTGGGGGTGGGTGAGGTGGGTGTGTGAAGCTGCTGATGGTGTGGAAACATCTTACATTTCTTTGGGTTATTAACATTCTATGTGGATCTTATCATAGGCAACTCACCGAAACACTGGACATGTAAAGACAATTTTGAATATATTTAAAACTTTGTCCTTCAGTGGTTTTTTTTTCAAAACATCATGGTAATGATATTGGTTTCCACAGCAACCAATAGCATTTCCCACCTCCTCCTTTTCCTCTACCCTCCTGCCTGGCAGCGCTCCCTGTAGGACTGACATCTTTTTGTGTAAAAATAAACAACTGTAATTTTGTGCAATACTATCCAAACAATAATGCTGTGGTATTTGGATGAAATATGTATTTTTACTGCCAAATGATGGGCTTAGCTCCAGGTTTTATGCTCCTTGTTTTTTCCTGGGTTTTTTTATTTTTTTAGTTTTTGGTTTTTAACAGATGATTTGGGGAACTGTATGCAAACCAATCAAAAACCAAGCACGGCACTGGGAAATGCAATTTTTTCCTGTCACAACTGAGCCTGAAAAATCTTTAAAGACTAATGGTCAAGCTCGCAAAATGAACCCAAGAGTTTTTATGAATGATAGATATATTTCATTCCTGAATCAATCACAAACTCATCCTGATTTCTCTGACTACCCTTGTTACATATCAGTATTCCCAAAATAGCTTTAATCAGTTATTTTCAGCCTAAGGCTTATCAGCAAATTACTTGTTATGACTGTTTCTCATTCATTATTCATCCAGTGTAACTGGTCATATGAATAACACGATACCACTGCTGTCAAAACTGATGTCCAGAACTTATTCAAGAAGATGATAATGAATGACAAGCTTTTTATATAAATTTTAACATCCATAAATATTTTTAAATAAAATAAATAAAACTTATGCATTTTGTGAAGAAGTTATTTAATATATTAAGACACATCTCATATATTTCAATAATTTTAATGTGAACAATTTTATGTAGTGAACAAGACATTTTGTAAGTTAATAGACTAAAATGAATATAAATAAAAATGGAAATTGAGTCTTTATGAGTAGTTACTTGCCTTTTGCTGTGAAAAAAATCTGATAAATACATCCTTGTAACTCTATATTCATAAATATATTTTGCCCATGTAAAACCTGTGTGTTAACAAAATGAAGCTAATGAACATTCACATTCTTACATTAAAAACCCACCACAAATCAATCCTTCCAAGAAGACATCTAAAATTTAATGTAACATACTGTGAATTGCTTAATAGGTCTATTTGCATAGGCACCTGCTCTACAGGATTCATAACAAACAATATTTAATTCTACTGTTAGTATAAAGCATTCAGCAGTAATTAATCATTCAGCAATTCCTGAAACTGAAAAAAAAAGTTTTAGTAAACAAATTTACAAAAAAATCCAACCCGAAACCCCAAACATGTACAGCTATTGCTTTTATTTTTCTTCTTCCAAATCTCTGGGTAAAATGTGGTCTTATACTGAGACCTTTTTTGCAACTATAAACACAGAAATGTAAGTAAGATGGACTGGAAAAGTTCTTACACAAATACATATTCACACAAAATGAAGATTTAAGAAAAAAAGAATAGTTATTATTTGGCTACTAATTAAATGAGTTTCAAAAGTAAGCAACACAGATTGAAAAGCAAAATTCTGCATTGCTTTATAGATTTCTGTTACCTCTGACATCCTCATTAATCCTCTAAATTGTTTATCTTACAAAAACTTCTAGTACCCTGAAATTAGGTAGACCTTATATTTATACTCAAAAAAATTGAATTCATCTTTGCTTCTCTGCAAGTCTGTTATTTTCACACATTTTAAAAAATTTCTGCATTAACACATTTTCAGATTTCCACATTTTATGTTGCCAAGCCAAAAAAGTCCTTTATGATGTGCCTTTTTTTATTTGTAACAGTAAATTTTGACTAGTGCAAGTGAAAGCATTTTTGTCAGACATAGAATCATTTAACTAATGGATTCCTAGCTTATTGCATGTGTAGTGTCATGCTCAGTTAGAGATGATGTGATTGAGTGTATATAACAGTATTTGGTTTTGCTCTTCTGATTGCTCCACATGGCAGCAACGGAGACCCCCATTCCTTGGAGACTCTCATTGCTTTTAGAGTGTTCAGGCTGGGGAATTTTCTCAATGAAGGGGGAAGGAGGATGAGAGACACAGCAAGACTGCAAATTTTCAGTATCTTGTGGAATGCAGAGTGCCTGTATGCAGCAGGGAGAAACCTAAACCTGGGCCAAGTCTCAGAGACCATGAAAAGAAAGCTTCTTTCTTAGGAACAAAGACAGGACTACATGGAGTTTTTCAATCTAGGAAGACATCAAAAACTTTTGGATTAGAAAGCAAGATGAGAGGAGTGGCTCAGCATATACGGGGAATCTTTAGTGTCTGACAGATTTAGTTTTATTGCAATGTCTCACACAGAAAATTTGACTTGCTCTGTTTAAAGAACAGCTTTCCCTGGTTTATTATTTTGTGCTCTAAAAGCAAGAATGGCAGCTTATGGTGTTTTGGGGAGTGCTTGCTCTAAGGAAAAAGGGAACCAAATTCCCATTTAGTTTATTGCAATTGCATCACAGCATCCCACAGTATAAAACAGACACCAGCCTAGACTGTCAATATTGTCCATACGTCTTTCAAGCTCTGATCAGCTGTGATGCATCAGGGTTTTTCAAATCTCCAAAATTTCTTATTAAATATTTTAGACTTATTTAAGTTATACACCTCTTTAAAGCAGTAATGATTTTTGGATCAATTTACGCTTTTAGTCCAAGAAAGCTTTATTCAGATGGAAAAGAAATTTTGTGGTAACATTAACTACTGTCTCTTGCACCTGCTTAATATGAGCATTAGCTTTTGGCAACATACAGTAATTATATACAGGTATATCAATCTGACAGTCTCTTTAATTGTGAAGCTAAAATAATGGTTCACTCTTTCAAAATGAGCTGTGCTATAACTAGTAGTCATGAATGAGTTGAACTACTTGTAGTTTATTGCTTGAGTATTAGCAAAAAGAGGTAATTTCCTTTCTGTGCTGTAACAGTACCTACTATGAGCCACTTAACACCTTGTGCCTAGGTGTATAATATAAGCAGCTTTGTTCAGATAATTTGTCCAAAGGAATTAAGACTTTGTAGTCACTGTATTTGAAAGATCAGAACCACAGAAAAAAGCTGTGAATTCTGCCTTTTAATTGAAAACTTTGGCCTGTTGATCTTACTATTGCACTAAACCAGATGCACAGAAAATATATGTGCCTGAAAAACATTAATAACCAAATAATTTTCTTTTCCCAATATAAGCAGGGATAATTTATAATACTATATTATAATTTCTCTCCCTAAGATATATATCTGATGGTTTACAGATCTATATGTGTCCTTGCTTTTCAAAAAAGCAAGCAGAGAAAACCAGAATAAAATAGGCCCAGGTAAACAGCAAGAGAATAATAAAAGTGTGCATGAGAAGAGTTAGTGCCAAAATTCTGATAACAATTTTAATATGCAGCAATGTATTTTGAGATTTCTTCAAGCACCTAAAAATGTTGATATTAACATCCAACAACATTGTAAAAAATATACATGTAAGGTTCTGTTGACTTTAAATTACAAAATTCTGTTACTATTTGGTATTCAAGCTACCCTGAAAGTATTGAAATAGCTCTGAAATACCTTACTAATTTGACAGATATCTATTTTTCAAAGTTTTGAACTCAATTTCTGTGCAGCATTCCCTCAGAATTCAAATACAATTTTTTTGTTGTGGTTGTTTCTCATATTAATTGGATTAAACCAACTGCATTATTTTGTTTCTCTTCTAAATTATTGCTGGTTTCTTTCATTTCACTTCATTTATAGAATAAAAAAAAAAAAGAAGGCAAGTGAATCAAGAGCTACACCACTTGATGGATCAGCCAGCAGGGCTTGGTTTTAGACAGACAGATGGGTGTCTGGCCTCTAGAGATGGACAGTTCCACCTGCACAGGTCGGCCTCCATTTTTTTGGAACCCAACTACTTTCCACCATACTTTTTGTAGAGGAAGAACCATACAGCTCTTCTTACAGGGATTGAATAAAAAATATGATAACTAAAATATTAATTCAATTTTTAGTCTCCTGGCATTTAAAATATGGGTTTGGGGTTTTTGTCTTCAGTCTAATTCTAATCCTAGTGATGACTTCTAGGGCCTTATATTATTAATTAAGTGATTTTAGTAATTTTCGTGCTTCAATGTAGTGGCACAGAGGGCAGCACTGTTCTGTTTTAGGAATGAAGCATATGTAGAAAAACTTAGATTCTCACAAAATCTACTTTAGAAGTGCTTGAATGTTTTGTTTCTTCTCTTGAAGAATAAATTTTGATATGCTGGGCCCAGCTTTTGTCCCCCAGAAACAGGGACAGGGAGAAACTGGAAGGTCCAGACAGAAGTATGCTAAGATGGTCAGAAGCCTAGAGAAACATATCCTGCAAAAAGAGGTTGAGGCACTCAGGTCCTTCCATATGAGTGAAAAAGAACCTGAAGGTTGATCTAAAAATGGCCTACAAATAATTGAAGAGCAGTTACCAAAAGGACAGAGCCAAACTCTTATCAGTATAAATTATTTAACAGAGTAGAATAGAAAGAGGTTGTGATTTTGGAGGTCCAGATTAGATATTCACAAAAGTATTTTTTCTAGGCATTGCAGCAAGCTTTTGGAATCTCCATTTGTGCATATTTTCAAGATTCTAGAAAAAAATCATAGCTACCTTAATCTGGTGCTGGTTGCAATCCCATAGTTAGTGGAAGACTACGCTACTTTACCTCCCAAGATTCCTTCCAACCAGTGTTTCTACAAATGCACGATAAATTCTACGGTGATAATGGCATTCCCAAAGACAATAATCCTTTTTGGATATATAAGTTCCTTTATATATTTTCAAAACTGGTAGTAGTATTTTACTGCCATTGTGACTGAGGAAACTGGAGAAAGCCCATGCCTCTGCTTTCAGTTGTTTCCTGTTCTTTAAATACAATTTTTTTTTTTTAAGGCATGTATACTTTTACCAAGCTTTTGTCATTGCAAATTCACTGTTTGCTGTTGAATAAATAAATGTTAATTAGGATCCTCATTTACTTGAGCTAAAAAAGTTGGTTTCATTGGAAGGAAGTATGTAATTTAGAAGTGCTAATTGTTTTATTCTACTTTGAAAGTTAGTTAAACATTATTACTGATATTATTGTTACGTGATAAACAAATTTGAATGTCACATCAAAAAAAAAAAAGATTACATGCATTCAGTAAACTTTGGGGACCTGATCATAATTTGTAAATCCCTGCCTTTGAATAAATTAGCTCTGAATGTTTTTTAGATTAGGTTTTTTTTTGTCTTTGTACTATACAGTAATAAGAAATATTACTCTAGAGTGATAGTAAATTCTTTTGGTCTTGAAAATAGGAAGATATTTATGTTAATTTCTTTTATAACACAAAGATTGTTCTCTACCTGAAAAAAATTTGGGAATGGCAATTTATTCCAGGATCTAGACTGTTTAAGGTAAATACTAAAATAAACCCCACTGTACATAAAAATTGGTTCCTTTGCCTCATCAGGAAAGGCTCAAATATCAAAATTAAAATAAAGTGATCATTGAATTTCTTTTACCCTGTCATCTTAATATTTTTGCATCTAGTCTTACTGTTTATGCAAACAATCCTCTTATTATCCATTGATGTCTCTAATTCTCTCTGCTAATAAATACATCAATTTTCTTCTCTTACGAAGTTTCCTTTGTAGTATTTTCACTTACTTTGTCTTTTTTTTCCTAACACATGCTTTCTTCTGATCAAAGCAATTTTTGTTTATTTGCTGCTTTGTTTTGCTTGCAAGGAAAAAAGTGACTTATCAGGCTTTTTTTCAAGTCAGCAATTACTTAGTGCTATGACGTGAATAAAGTGTTTGAAGGCAGGAGAATATTCCACTCTGACCTAAAACATGTTTAAAAAAATTATAAAAAAGAAAAGGCCCCAAATATGAATGAGATTTATGAATTATTTACTTTGAATCTGAAAATCATTATTAGAACCCATCTTTACTTACAAAACATTGAATTTATTATTATATTCTGAATCACATTTAGTTACCCATCATCTATGTGATTCTACCACCTTTAGATTCAGGGTTTTTAAAAAACCCAACATGAAAAGTGTTTATATACATTCACTTTGCATTTGAGAGTTGTTGTTTAACCTGTATATGTTCGTATATATTTGTAGATGAGGCTATTCCATGCTTTGGTAGCTAATCTGCTGCATTGGAAATACAGTAGTTCATTAAGAAAATAAATATGCTGTATTTCTGGGAAGTTACCATGTACCATAAATTGCATTGGGTACCTGGACATTAAAAAAAAGATGGATGGCTACATAGAAGCAAATACACCACTGAACTAAATTACTTGAAATCTACTGCTTAACTCCTGTCTCTCCATCCTTCTCCAAGGAATAAATCAGCATTATTTCAGCACATATCATGCTATTGCTGAAGAGAAAGAATATATAATGATGCAGAGTTGTACACGTTTTATATTTACAATACATAGATGGATGTAGAGAAAAATACTTTCATAAAAATGTGTCATTTAATAATAAGACAATTTTTTTTTAAAAAAATCATTTTTTGTAAAAAACTGATAATACAGAAAAAGTGGAGATTACTGATGATGAAATGAAAAATACTCAAAGGACAGTAATCTCATGTAGAAAAATATGCTAGTCTTTCAAAAAAAAAAAGGCAAATAACTGTGACCGTCTTAAAAATCATCAATGAGTTCAGTGAGCAAATGGATGCAGAGCTTTAAAGAGCTTTAAAATTGTAAAATCTGGTTCACCATTGCTCCAATGCCTGTACATCTACATTTACTTTGCTGAAATAAAGTTGGTGAAAGCCTTCTAATGAACTTGTATTCTCACAGATGAATGAAATACTTAAAGAGCTCAATCTATTCAACTTACTAAAGGAAATGTTAGGAAGCAATTTAATTGAAAGAATTTTAGTATCTTCAAGGGGAAATGATTTTTGATAATAAAACACTTCTTACTCTAGAAGACATAAGGGTAATTAAATTCAGTGGCTGGAAGTGGTTTAGAAACAAAATCGAGCTGAATTTTAGGTACATGTTTAAACCATCTTCGATTACCAGCTAGTATAGCAATTCAATGAAAAGCTGGAGAGTTTGCATTAAATCCAGACCAGAAATCTTTATCACAGTTGCATTCTCAATGAATCAAAGCTTTTAAGAACTGATGCAAGAATCAGAATAACCGATATTAGATCACCTGGGAGCAGATGCTATATCCAGATGGGACAAATAAAAGTGTAGTCTTTACTTCTCCTTCAGACTGTGCTGCAGCACACATGCAGTTATGTGTTGGTTAGATGGTTATAAATGGTTTCCGTATTGGTTACCCTTCAGTTTCTGAGATCAGTTAACACTTTATGCAAAAACTTTTGTCAAATCGCTACAGATGTCATTTGCATTCTAGCAATTCCTAGGCACCCACTCAGTTCTAGCTTTCTTATAATCTGAAATAAAATTCTTACTGCTTTAATAGCCTGATACCAGTGGAATTGTTTCAAAAGCCACAGCTTTTGAAAGCTGTATCAGAATCTGTTTTGCCTTTTAGAGAAATGGTCCGAGCATATTAAGCTCATAAGTTTATCTCTGTTAAGATTTACATAACACCATCATTTTGTTTGGAAATCTATTGCACATCCAGTAAGTCTTCCTACCACTCTGCAGCTTCCTCTGACACTATCATCTTGGATTTTTAAGTGCTTTTTTTGCAGCTTCCTGTAAATTGTAAGGATCCTGATTTGCACACCAAAATGCTGCTTGGCTTATGTTCAGATTGGCAATTCACCTTATATCAGCTTCAGAAAGGAGATTTATATCCAAAGCTTCCCACCTCCCCAGGAGTATAATGAATCTCTTTCTTTAAAAAGTTAATTATGTAAATATGCCTGCCTACATGCTGCTACTACACACATGTACAAAATGGAACACTGGGAAATCAATTTAACTCTAATACAGAGACTTTTTTTTCACAGAGTATGTGGCCATTTGTCTAAAAATCATCTCCAGGCTTCCTCCTTTTTTCCCCTTTAGCACTGCTGTCAGTTCTTTGACCATTTTCCTTTCTTCAGCTACTGCAGGCATGGATGCAAACAAGTGACAGCACATTTCGGTCCCTCCCCAATTAGTCAGCTGGAGGTTTTTGAAACATTATGTAAAGTTGTTCATTGACCTTGGGATAGCACACCAGCCTGCATCCCACAGTGGTCTTACAGGTAGTGGTAACACAGCCAAAGCCATGGGCAAGGGGACATCTCCCACACCACCGTCTCTCTCTGTGTGACACCTCAAAGTCCAGTTTGCAGTTCATGAGCCCTCTGGCCATTTCTCCAGGTTCACATGGTGTTTTCAGGCTCTTAGAGTCTTTTTCTTACTGACTGCATGCACGCATTCCTCTGAAATAGAAAATTAATCCTGATTTGCAATTTTTGGCAACAGTGTTGCCTGTGCCTTGTAACACCACACAGAGCCCTAAGCCTGTCCCAGTAAAACTGCATGGCAATCTTGTAGGGCTGCACCCAGACACTGGGTCCTCTCACTCCAGCTCACAGGATCTGTCTCTTCCTAGCATGTAACAGCGGTTGTATCAGGGGCCCCTTTTTAGAGGGTGCCAAAGGAATTAGGCAGCCAGTCAGAGCATAGTCTGAAAATACATGGCATGACAGTGTCAAAAATGGCCATCAGCCAATCACAAAGCACAATGAACACACACGGGGATTGATGCTCTCATAAGTGATAGCCTCCATGAACACAGTGAGAGGACACTTCTGTTATGCTTCTGGGTAGGGATGGCTCAGCAAAACCTGAGCATTATGAAAACACATAGGACTTGACATTGTCAAAAAAGGCCCTGTCATAAAATGGTGTCTGAAATCTTGAATTAAAGTTGTCCATTTTATTACCAAGGACAAGCTCAAGGAAAGTACACTATGTCCTATTACATAGTTTGCTATTTCTTGTTATGATGAGCACGTTCTCATTCCCATCCCATGTGTGTATGGTTCCTTAAGTACAGTACAATCAGTGTTACAAACTTTGCCTAAAATTGGAGAGGATCAGCCCTGACAGAGACTTACAGCTTATAAAAGGAGACTATGTTTATGGAAATAACTATCTAACAACACTCTATTTGGGAAGGAACATATGAAACAGAACTCTAAATACTAACGAGCAATTAGTGCAGAATTTTCTATTGACAACTGCAGTGTCTATTACTTCATTGCATGTAACTGAGGTTATATGCATGTTCTGGAAAGCCCTTCAACTGGGGTACTTGAAGGAACATATAAAGACAAAATCTTTATATAGTGAGCTTATTCCACAGGTGATAGGGAAAACATGTTCTTTCCATGACCTTTTCTTTTAAAAAGGGTTTAGTTGCTGCTTTCTTTTTCTGTTTTGTTTCTTTTTTTTTTTTTTTAATGGTATTCCAGCAATGGAAAGAGTATTTTTATGCTGAGTTGGAGGCTGTTATAAATACTCTGCCATCCTTATGACCATCACAGCCAAAGAACTGGCAAGATGCTTGCATTTTCTACAAGTCTTGCCTGCAAACAGGGCAGCACACCAGTGGTACTAAAACCCCCGGGTGCGTCAATGAGCTAGGTAGTTTGTCATTCCCATGAGTCACTGACAACCCCAGTTATTATCAGGGCCTCTTTGGTTGGTAGCTGTACAGCCAGGAGTGGATGGGGAAGAAATATTTGCCTACTCAAGGCTAAGAAGGAGGGCTTATTCCTCCAAGACTGAGATTTACCAGATGCCCTTGCTAGGATCTTGTCTGTCTTCAGGATCCTGCACAGAGTCTGTGAGAGAAGATAGAAAGAGAAAGCAGAAGACTGAGAGTGGAAGCTCCCACAGAGCCATGGGTATTAGCGACTACTGCCCACTGCAGTTCATTCACTTGGCCAGTACTCCGCAAGTCATGTTTTTGCCTTTTCAAGTTCAGAAAAATGTAAAGTGGGACAGGGCAGGGCTGTCACAAGGAGAGATATTCACCTCTGTGGGGTGTATATTGGCTGTTTGTAGCCACTTGAAGCTGTTTGGAGCTAGCTCCTCCACTGTGCTACTCATGGGGAGCTGCCAGTGGCTGCCAACCAGTTGGAAGTGAGGACCTGACAAACTCAGAGCAGGGGAAACAGTCCTTTGTGTCATGGGGCAAGGAGGCACCTTGTGATTACCCATGGGGACCCCAGAAGGAACCTCCAGTGCAAGAGACAAACAGATCCACAGAGTCCCAAGATGGGTCCACCATAAGCACTCTACTCCTCCTGGAAGGGAGTGCAAAGCATCAACCCTCACTGTGGCAGCCACCACCCTGTGCTGATGTGGCAGAGCCCAAGAACACAGGCAGATAGGGGAAGAGGTGTTGGTGTTAGTCACTTTTCTTGTGTAACTTTTTCAAGGGTATTATCAGTGACAATTTTCTGTACTAATTTAAAAATTTAATTGGGCAAAAGTAAATTTCTGGATCCATAGCTTTGGTTTGTTCCCTTTGCCTATAATAAGATTTTAACTGTAAAAGCCCATGAACTGTGAGAGATACAAAGTATGAAAAATTCAATGGTAAGCTAATTATGCAAAATTCCTGATCACCTCAGGCTGTTCAAATTGGAAAGTATCTATTTGCTACTTTTGAAATATTAGCTCATAAATATATGCCTCTTTATGCTTGACTCTGCTGTCTCTCCAGCTCACTGCATAAGCTTTCAACACAAGCTCTAATCTACGTGACAGGTACATTTGAACCCTTAGCCAAACTAGTGATAACTTGATTCAGGCTCCAGAGGAGGTAAAGACCTGAGCAATAGCCAGGCCAAGAACTCCTCTATTTCCAATGTGTTCTCTGAAAACCCACAAAGGAGCAGAGTGACACAGTGAGCATTGATGCACATGAGCTTGGAACGCTGATCATGCGAATAACTCATAAATAGTGTGTGGATCTTCTAAGACTCAGTTTTCAAAGCACAAAAAAAGCTGTGGGTACATGGAGTCTCATCCATACCCTTCCCATCTGACTATAAGACAACCACTTTATTCTATAAATATGACTGCCTCAGTGAGCTCTCTTTGAGCTCTCTTGCAGACTGCATTCATGACAGTGATCTCCTGAGCTGGGATGCCTCTCAAGGTCACTCCTCAAGGCAGAGAGACCTTTTACTGACAATAGACCTTTGGTAAGCAACCAATACCATGCATAACCTTGAAGTGGGGTAACTTTGATTTGTGCCTTCGTAATGGATTCATATCTTTGTAACTTTGATTTGTCTTGATAGTTTTGATACATTGTTCAAATTATTGTTGCTGTACAATAATAGCATGAACCATGACATAAAACTCTGTTAAGTGGGACTTTTACATCATATTAAAATATTTCTGCTAATACGTTTTTCAGCGATGAAAATCACCCGTTCACCACAGCCTATTGATAAGACCAAAGCTCTGCAATAGCTCTGTGTAACCTCTCGTGATCCTGGATGGCTTTTCTTGCTTGCTCTATCCATGGTTACTTATGTGTTATTGAATTTTCTCTTCCAACACTTACACTTGCTGTGACAAAGACTTCATTTTTTGGACATACACTCAAAATTATTAGTTTCATATTTACTAGAAGGAAAATCTTCCCTTTATAACTGTTATTCAAAGAATGCAATCATTAGCTCCTTTTGCTTGCACAAGATTGTTTTTGCTGTTCTTTCTCACCAGTGATCACTGGCTGAAGGACTGAAAAAATAGTCTATTGGTAATATAACTCGTGCTTGTAAACTTCCTGGAATAGAGCAGGGCTCTTGATGGAGAAAAGAAGAAATAGCCTAGCCCCCCCTCAAAACACCTCCTACAGACAGTCCTCAATTGCATACTGAGTTACTGATCTTTAGTTTTACAGGTCATTAAAACCACCTTTCCACCTGATCTCACATCTCTTCACCAATGTGTCCCAAAGCTGTCACTGTACCCTGTGCTGTGAAAACAGTTAGTTGCAGAATTGTAACTTGTAAAGGGCCAGTGGAAAATAGAGAAGTATCTAGAGACAACTGTTCCACTGCACTGAGAAGCAGCTCAATTTTATACACTCTTAGGTGTGAAGGCAAGGTGGTTTGACATGTGGTAAGTCCTCTGGTTGAGAAAATGTGAAGATGCAATTTAGAGAGAAAGAAGATATTAGAAACCAAGATTTGTTGAGACAGGTCATAGAGACCAAGCCTTATTTTTCAAGCAGAAATTGAAGAAAATCTCTTTGAGTCAAATCTGATCTTCTTTAAGGCAGATTTTGCTTTGTCAACATCATTGCCATTTGCATTGAGCGTAATAAATCTGGGAGAACTGGATGGGAGAAGCAGAGATTTAAGGAGACATAAAAAAGGAAATGCATCAGAACCAGCTGCAGTGAGAGGGGAAATTCATAAAGCCATGAAGCAATATGCAGAAAAGACTGTGGCTATATTATTTTTTAAATATTTGATTATTTTCTGCCATAAGGATCTGGGTTCTACTTGCTGTTTGAGACCAGATGATGTGCCTTCAACACACAGAGGAAAAAGACACATGGAAGAATATTCTGTTCCTGAAAAGAATTCCTGTTACATTCAAAGGATTACATCTGCACTCTAAGTTAGGGTGTAATTCAATACCTCACAATTTGAGTAGGATACCTAAGCTGCCCAAGAGTGTCTACTCATTTCAATTGCATTTCTGTATGTTTGCCAAAGATCAATAGCTGTGGCCTTGAACATTTCTCCTGTCTACATATATAATTAGATGACATAATTCCTCTATTTTAGAACATGGTTCCCTGCATAGAAGCTACTCCTTTCTTCATCCCCACCTCTCTTCTAGGATTCATTTGAGATCAAAGTACCTATTGGTGGGAAACGGAGTATGTTGTTCCTGCTGACTATAACTATGCTGCTAAATAACACAGAGCAACGGATCAGTCTTAGGGTTGAGCCCAGGCCAAATTGCACAAATGGGGATTGCACCCATACATGCTAAAGTGGGCTCTTTCTACAGCTTGGACCAAAGAAAACTCATTTGAATGGTCAGACCAAAAGAATGAATAAACAGTGAAGCATCTCAACTGACCTGGAGATGATCACAACTTCGCTCCATGTATCCACAGTTACAAGGCCTCTGCCTAACAACATGCTTCCTGTATGAACTGAGCATCCACTCCCACAGTTACATTCTTGGCCAGGCTGAAGTAACCATACAGACAAATCTGGAGCCCTGGTAGAGAGACATCTGAGTCTAGGAAGCATCCAGCAATGAAAACACATTCTCTAAATGGAGATGGTTTTTTTTTGGTGGTGAAAGTATATGTATGCTCACAAAGGGGAGCAGCAGCATCAGGAAGAACTGAAAACTGGGCCAGCAAGACTCAGGTTTGCCAAGAGAAGCCCAAGAGCATCAACTGAATGTAAGATAATGTGAATGAATGCTTGCCTGAGTGCTTTCTCCATGGAATAATTTTGCATAATAGCAGAATAGCTTCATACCTGTTCGGCAGTTCATAACTGGCAAGACAGTTTTGTAATCTGGTAATGAATCCTCTGCTGTGGAACCACAGAACTGTTGCACAGAATTCTGTGCTCAGTGTTGCTGAAGGAGGCAGGACTACAGTGAATTACACAGTGCAATTATAAATATCTGAAATGTTGATTATCCACCTAATTCAGAGTATCTCCCCTTTGATGTGAAATCACGGTGATGAGCACCAAGCATATGATTGGCAACTGTTCAACAAACTTTCTGTTACGCACTGGTACCTGGTTAAGAATCTATCAACTAATCAGAAAAAGCTTTAGGTTACACACTATAAGTGCCATCACTGCAAACGAGCCTGGTGCCATGGTGTAAAACATGAATCTTCAAGTCTACTTGACCAATAAGACATGGTCTATGATGTCTTGATGGACCAGGGCATAAGATAATTGTGAATTGCCTGTAGCAACAAGTACATCTCCCTGTCTCACATTTGTGCTAAGAGATCACATCAAATATGTCCTTGATTTATGCAGCATTACTTATATAAGTATTGGCAACTGCTCTTCCTAGGGCTGATGTCCAGTCTGTATGATAACATAATGCTCCTATTCTGTAACACTGCCTTATAATGATGTAAGAGAAAAAAAAACATCATAGACTTCTGTTCTTCTGTTCTCCTCTTACCCCCTAACATGGAAGCTTGGGAAGCATCTGTTGGGATTCACAAAGATCCTGAGGAATCACCTTTCAACAACTTCAGGGCATTTAGATACAAACTATCAATTATGAATATATGCATGGATCATGCGTCAGTTAAAAGAAGTAAGAAGTCTTTAGGCCAAGTGTTGAGTAAGAGTTTACGATCCATAGGTAGGGGACTAGATCTTCTTTAAAAGTTGTGTCCACCTCCATAGTGGTAAGCACATGCAATGCTTGATTTCTTATCTTCTCTTCCCTGTCATTTGATGATGCCTTGCATCCTCAAAATATTACTATTTTGTGTCTATCAAATCATTTTTCCCCCCACTGCTAATTATTTGAAGTAATATGTGGAAAGTGCTACAACACAGAAAAGTGATGGTTTTGTAAAATGGTACAGAGTTGTTGCATTGCATGCCCTTGAGTCTGACATGAGGAAGTAGTGGGTCATTGGACTTTGCAAAAGCCACAAGATATTTAAAGATATTATGAGAAAGAAGGACACGAAAGGCTTTTTGGGAGCTTGGCTTGAACTATGTTACAACCATGGCCAGTTCTGGGTTGGGTTTTTTAAAGGAAACTAGCTAATCCATTCCAATTATCATCTTTGGAATAAATGAACATTTATGAGATTTGTGTAATTAAGGGATTAGAATCCATGAGTGAACTGGGAAGCTGGGTTATCTGAACCTGTATTCATAGAAAACCAATGTGCTGCTACTCTACAAACATTTAATTACTGTTACTTTAGTGCTCAAGAGTGTTTGCCCAGAAAGGAATGTTACTTTCTCATATGATAAATTCTCATAATATATTCATATCTAGAAAAAAAAGTTGGAATCAAACTATGTAGTGAGGAATGGTGAATTTTCTTCTAGTGCAAACATCTATTGGAAAGGGAAGTTTTTTACATGATCTTCCTTCAACACAAGCAAAGTTCTTTAAAAATTTAAATACATACAAATTTATTAGTGAAATTTCACTCCATAGAATGCTTCTCCTGGAAAAAATAGGGATGAAATTTACCGATTAATTACCAAATAGTGCTTGCAGAAAACAACTTGTTTATTTCTCTTCCTTTGTTAATTATTTTATCTCTATATAAAATTAAGGACAATCCTATATTTTAAAGTATATGCTGATTTGTTCCTCTCAGGACACTACATTTTTTTTCCTTTTGTGTGCTTGTCACTCCTTGCATCAAACCCAGTTGTAAAATGTACATGCTTCTGAGAGACAAAACTTGTCTGCTGTTTTCATATTATGTCACAGATTTCAAGGAAGTTTAGTGTCTTATTTAAGACTGGAAAAGGTCTAGCTCTGGAAGATGAAAGATCCTCAGTGTTCAGGCAAGAAGGGAGCAGAAAAAGAAAGTTCATATTTTTCAGCTTTTGAATTGTAAGATAGACTGGAAGAATTAGTTCAAAGACATAGAACAGAGCTTTCTGAAGAAAGGCATAGCAGCATCTTTTGTTTTCTCCTAGATTTCTATATTCCTTACAAGAATTTTTCTGTTTTTTTACTTACAACCTGGGTTTTGTGTGCTGTTTGAATCACTAATAAGAGTAAAGGTATAGAATCTTTGTACAGGAAGTCAGTATTCAGAGCTCCATATAATATCAAGTGAAATTTGAAAATAGAATTCTGATAGTTATATAAAGAGTGTTCACATTTTTTACTTCTGGTTTTTTATTTGTTAAAATATCCTGTGTCTTAATCCTGCCTTACGTATTGTTAGAAGAGAGATGCTTGTACATAAATATAAGCTTGCCATCTTAGAATAGCACCCACAGAGTTCTCAGCTATTGACAACAGCACACGCTGAATACGTAATTTGGTTTAGGCATGACTGGGAAGGAGAAAAGGAAGAATAAAACCAGTTGCATTATCTACCATTTTATTCTACATCTTGCATTTTCTCTATTGAAGGCATCCATTATTAGTATGGAAAAAAAGGAAGCTTTTCCCTTTTCCAGACTGAGAAGTATCTATGATCTCATTTAGGCATTTCAGTCAGTTTCATAATGACAGTTGAAATTAATTCAATCCTAGCCCCAGTTACGTTCAATTTGTGAAATAAAAATGCAAGAAATACAGCATTAAAAAGAATGTTAATTGCAAAGACTAGAAATAGAGATGACTGAGTTCTTACAAGATGTGTTTTTGTACACTGTGCCCAAAAGCCTGTATATAAATCTACATTCCAGTAACTAAATATGGTTTGGCTTTCAGAATGCTGAATCACTCAAGAAAGCTGTTGACATAATTGAAAGCCAGGGAAACTTGCTCTCTCTGAAAATAAAGCCACATTTTCTTACATGCATAATTTTAGCATATTTATTGAACTATTTCAATCAGAAATTATCTAACTCTTCTTCATAAATTTGCCTGCTGAAATATTCTGTTTTGTAATCCATTCTCTCCATCATCATTTTGCCTCCTATATACTGGACAACCAGTATCTCAAGAGCAAACTTAAGATGAAAGGGAATCAAAACAAAGATCCAAATCTAGTAATTATTTCCTGGGTGCATAACAAAAACTAGCGCAGTTGTTCCTGAAATCTTAAAACTCTAGGGAATTCGGTCTACACAATTCTACACAGCTGGCTGAGATCCAAATTCATTCATATTTCACAGAAATTTGAGCAGGAATCTTTTTATAAATGTTTACTGCATTACCTCTCAGCTGGACAATCTCCATGTTAAATGAAAGGATTATACTATATGTTAGCTGAACCCTGCGGCTTCTAGTATTCTGTTTTGAAAATTATAACTAAGAAAATATTAACCACATTAGCAAGAAGAAAATAGCAACAGTAATGGCTTAATGGACAGAACAGCTGTTTTGCTGTTACTGATACTCCATTTGCTATTTAGAGTTCACGAGGTCTAAAAAATACAATTTTTAGCTACTAAATGCTCTGTGTTAAAACAAATAACATTGAAAGCTAAAGGAAGAAATCATTAAATTATTTTTTTAACTAGATGTAAATCCAAACCCACGTTAATTATTTACATTAATACAGTGTTGTCCCCTACGCAGATTTTTCTCATCCTAGGTTTTGGAACGATCTTTGTTTCAAATTCCAGTTATATGCATTCTTATTCATACAGAGTTTAGATGTGTACAGATGACAACAATCTACTTTCTTGTCTGAGTAGTCTCTTTCAAACCATATTGGGCTTACATGGCAAGGATTCAGTAGCAGCAGAGACTTCAGTGGTGGCTTCTGTGAGAAGATGCCAGAAGCTTCTCCTAAGTCAAATAAAGCCAATGTCAGCTGGGTCCAAGACAGACTTACCACTGGTCAAAGCTGAGCCTCTGTGACAACATATTTAAGAATGGGGAAAAATCTGTTGCTTAACAACAGCTGGAGATCGAAGAGAGAAGGTGGGAGAGAAGCAACTGTGCAGACACCAAGGTCAGTGAAGACAGAGGAGGAGGAGGTGCTTGAGCTTCCACAGCAGAGATTCACCTGCAGTCCATGGTGAAGACCATGGTGAGGAAGCTGTTCCCTTGCGCCCATGGGGGTCCACATTGGAGCAGAGATCCATCTGGAGCACATGGAGGGTCCCACACATGAGCAAATGGAGAGTATGGCTCTCCCAAAGGACAGTATGACTCCATGGAGACCCCATGCTGGAGCAGGCTCCTGGCAGGACCTGTCAACCATGCAAAGAGAAGCCATGCTGAAGCAGGTTTCCTGACAGGATTTATGACCTCTTGGAAAGCAGCCACAGGGGAGAAGTCTGTTTCTGAAGAACTGTAGCCTGTTTCACCCAGTGCAACAGACCCATGTTCATGGACTGCAGCCTTTGGGAAGAACTTAGTAGGAGAGGTTCATGGACAACTGTCTCCCAAGCAAAGGATCCCACACTGGAACAGGTGAAGAATGTGGGGAGGAAGGAGCAACAGAAGCAATGTGCAATGAACTGACCACAACTCCCTTTCCTAGTCCCTCTGCGCTGCTTGGGAGAAGGAGGCAGAGAAGCTGTCAGTGAAGTTGTGTCTTGGAAAAAGAGAGAGATAGGTAGATTATGTTTTCAGATTTGGGATTATTTCTCAATATCCTACTCTGATTTGATTGGTAGCAAATTAATGTAATTTCCTTGAGTTGATTCTGTTTTGCCTGTGATGACAATTGGTGAGTGATCTGTCCTTGTTCTTTTCTCAAGCCAAGACCCTTTTGTTGCATTTTCTCTCCCTGTCTAGCCAAAGAGGGGAGTGATGGAACAGCTTTGGTGGGCACCTGGTGGCCAGCCAGAGGCAACCCACTGTAGCCACAAAAAATGTAGTTAGTATATGTTACAATTATCAACCTATAACTGAACTCAAAACACACAAAAAGTGACAACAGTAGCTTTCATCATGAGATTTGTTACTTTCAAAGAAAATAGAAGAAAATATAGAAGGACTATAACCACTGGAAGGAGAGGAAATGCTAAAGTCAAAGGAGGTATTACATGCTTCAAAGAAGAACTCTTAAAAAAGAAAAAAAGGAAAGAATGGGGATCAAAACAAAGAGCTTGGAAAAGCTGGATTTCCTTCTGTACCCCATTTCCCTAGATCCTGACCAATAGCTTGTTTTTACACCCTGGAGACTTAATGTACGGCCTAAACCAAGGTTCCATTGCTCTGGGTGGACACACGGGAGAAATACTGACCAGGTATTCTCAAGAGGTAAAAATCACACAAAAGTTTACTGGCAAACTATGGAAAATCAAGGAACTTTGGCAAAAGACTTAGTACAACATAAAACATTTATCAGAGTATTGACTCAGCCCATGAAACTTAGCAACCTTTAAACTCTTTCAATGTGATTTTCCATGAAAAGAGAGTTAGAAGATAGGGAGAAAACCAGGAAGAAAGGAAAGACATAGAAAAATTGACATATAGCTACCAGCTCCTGGGTTCCAGAGATGTAATGGATAGAAAACCTCAAGATGAAGGTAGGGTTAAAGATCAAGGTGCTTGCCTTGTGGTCAACCTTCTTAAACTCTTGTCCCATCATGGGCCTTCCTCCCAGGTGCGACTTCCTGTCACTCAGCCACTCAGGGGCTGGGTTAGGCAACACTGAGGGCTGCCTCCAGTGTGCTCTGATCGACAGACACTGCTTGGTTGGGTGGCAAGGGGGGCAGGGCACCACCTCACCAGGGAAAAGCCTGACTCACCCCCTGTCACACACATTCCAAGCTGTCTCAAGACACATTACTCTTTCCAGTCTCTGACACTTGCCGACTTCTTTTTTTAAGAGGCCCTACATATTCTGCTTAATTTTGCATAGCTGTACATCTATCCAAAGAAGTGTGTTCATTGGAGGATGCAAAAACCCACTGTGTGTACAGGCAAGCAGAATAACAATATTGAATATTTTAGTCTTTCCCACAATATAAAATCATCAAGTATTCACCTCTTTTTCTTCTTACTTCTGCTGTTACGTTTTTATTTCTCTGTCATAAACACAAATCACCCTCTGAATCCCTTTACTTGTGGGCAAGATATAGCTGTCAGTGTGGTTTTAATGACAATTTATATATTCTCTTTCAATGTTTATTTTTCAGCAAACTGTAAAACAGTCTGTGTGACAGCTCTAGGTTACAAATTTTTTAAAGGAGAAAAATTACTTTTAATGGTGGCTTTTTTATTCAAGGAACTTTTCCATTGAAACATTAAGTTAAGCCATTTCTACTTCCCTTTTACACAGTATTATCATCGTTCGTTGTACAATTGCCCCATGGGACCATTCAATGCTAATTTTGCATCCAAAAAAATTAACTCCAGTTATTAAAACAACTGACTGATTTCAGGCATTGTGACAATGAGAAGCATTTTTGTTTGTTTGTTTGGGATTTGTTGGAAACTGTAGCTCAAATCTCCATTCTTAGTGGGTTGAATTTCTTTGTAAGAACTATATATTCAGGAGGCAAAGTTTTGACTTACTCTTACTTATATGAAGGCATACTTTGGTGTATCACAGGAAAGGCATTTGGCACCTTGTGCAGGAGATCTTATCCTAAGAGAAGGTGTGTGAACTAAAAATACTATGAGGCAATATAATAACTAAAGGAGATACAATTTGATATCAATCAAAATTACTAATTTGGAAGATAATTTGAGGTAGTTTCAGAACAAAAAAAATGGAAAACATAAATTGCTTAGGTAATCAGACAGGCATACATAAAAGAAGTTTCATGCTATAAAGAGACTTAAGGCACTGAGGTGAGTAATTCATGGTCATAAAACTTGATAGTGGAAAGGAAATGAGTACTTTTGATTCACTCACCAGATCAAGTTATTTTGAAAATTCATTGTGATATATTCTATTTTCTCTTAATTACTCATTGAAGTATCTATATATTTTTCCCATTAGGAATTTGATGTGAGTACCTCTATGTAAAGCTACTGTATTCAAAATATATGTAAAGCGCTTTTACACATCTCATAGTTAATAAAGGATTTTGGATGTTGGTTCTTGACCCGCCACAGTCATATTCAGTGCCTCCCAAATATTTCTTTAGATAAACTAAATTATAATATTCTCTTGACCAAACAAGAAAGACCATTTTAATCTTGCTTTCTTATTTCCAAAAGAGAAAAAAACCCAACCTATATCTGTTCTATTACATTTTTGAGGGTCAAGACAGAAAGTTAATAACTTTCTCTTGCCCATTTGCTCTGACAGCTGGCCGTCAATTAGTATTCCCTCAACCCATAATTGGAATTGCTGATTACAAACTACTGTTGCTAAGAATCAAATATTGTGGCTCATTTTCAACTCCACTGCCAGGTGAGATTAAGGGAAATGTCCCCCTGGTTAAACCACCAGGAGCTGTGCCAAACTATAATCAGTTTTTTGCATACATCAGAGACCTACAAACACAGCAGAATGATTGTATAAGCAGCAGCTGCAAGTTAAAGCTGAATCAAATTCTTCAAACCTATGTAGTTTGCCAGATATCCAGCCACTCTTGCAAATGCCAGTATTTCATTACTTGGCAAGTTTTCTAAGACATAGAGCTAACACAAAGTAGAGGAATACCAAATTTTCCATACAATATGTAAAAGATTTTTTTAACCACATACAGATAATAATTCTGATTCTTCTATTGATGAGATTATAATTGTTGTTCCCTCTGCATTCAGTCTTCAGAATATCTAATGCTGAATCCTGATAAACACTGAATTTGTACAAAATACAATTTCTGAAATAGTTTCTCCATGAAGAACTACTTAGCATAATGTTATCATGTTATCTTTTTACCAAAAAGAAGTTTAGCTCCCACTGAACATTAGCTGTGAAGTAAAATTCTTTGGGGGTAAGGGAAGAACTGAGGGTAGGGAGCTAATTCAAAACTCTTGTAAATAGTGAGGTCTTAGATAAGGAATATGGCCACTTAGTAGATGAATAAAGTTTTAATACTTCCATCACTTTTTTTTTCCTCTCAATAAATCTCAAATGTAATATCTTGCTTCTGTCTAGGAGCCCTGTTTGACAATCAATCTTTCCAGATATTGCGCTTTCAATACTTTTTTTTTTTTACGAGCTAGAAATATTATTGTATTATAGGAACTAACCAGGGAACCAGAAGACTGTAGTTCTGTGATTCATAAATATAAATTCCTGATCTGATGAAGATTCCTTGTCTCTAATATTTTTTCCCTTTGTGTCACTTTGTTTACATTACCACCTCTTCAGGACTAAGATTCTTTAATATTTTTGCTACCATATCTCAGCACATTGAAGATCAATGAATGGGAGCTACCATCTGCTAACACAGTTCACACAATAATTGGAAGAAGTAGTTTAGCATTCAGCTCATTCCTTCAGAGGACAGTACCTAAAAATGTGCTTAAATGTTTTTACGCTTTCAGTATTTTCTTCAGTTTCCAGAGGAGCATGTTGAAATCATCATCTTTATGAGCTGTTAGTTTGAAGTGAGCTTGCTTGTTGAAAGTAATCAATGTGGTTAATGTTCTGTTATGTTCAATAGGAATAAGATTACTGTTCACTTCAGAGCAGTCCCTGTTTCATTCTGAAATGTGCCAATAAGAGAACAAAAATCTTAGCAGTGTGTTACAATATATACTGTCCTCATGCTTGATATCCTTGCCAATCTCCTACCCTCTCACATTTACATGTAGGGCTCATGTGTTGAAATGTGCATTTCTTAAGGTCCAGTTTGCCTGTGATTTCAAGTGACACAATGTCACCCTGCATTTTGCAGTTCTTCAGCTTGCAATCTCTGTGAATAGTTTCTCACGCACTTTCTGTAAACATGCTCATGTTTTGCTAACCGTGCCTGGATTGTTTTGCACTCCTTTGCTAGGCGGACTTTGTATGATAGACATTTCCATTGACCAGTGAGATTGAGAGGAGGAAATCTTCATCCTCCAATCCACGGTGGTTTCTAAGAACATATAAAATAAACGACGGAGGGCAGAGGTCGGGGCTTTTCCTGGCCTCGCTGCCCTGGCTGCTTTGACCTGACAAGTTGTGTCTCGCGTGCTTATTTCGTGTCTGAAAGAGCGACAACACAAATTGGCTTTAACTGGATTATGTTTTCCAGTGATCTCTCATGGGCTCTGGCTGCTTCTGCGTCAAATGCTGCATCTTCCCTGATCAAACTGTAAGGGCCTCAGTGGAGGAAGTGAGTGTCTGTCAGAGTTTCTTACTTCCCTTCTCCAGCTTGTATTTGGAATTTTAAATTGAGGGTAACATTGCATCTACCGAGGAGATTAGCTCGCGTCGTTAGCAAGAGGGATGTGAACAGTCATGGATGGGGCTGTGATGAGAAGATTAAACTCTCAAGTACCCCAGAGTGTATATAAAAGAGGTGCTTGGAAGCCAGCAGCTGGAACAATGAGTGGAGAAATAAAATGCAATATGTGTAAAGTTTTGAGTGTTGCAACAGTGATGGGAAGAGCAGACCCACTAGAAGGAGAATGTCTGAGACAGAAAATTATAGGTGAGATGAGTCCACTGACTACTTAAAAAATGTTTAGCAAAATACTATACTGTTTCTCAGGAATAAAGGTGGGTCTTGCCTGTAATAAAGAGACCTGTTGGATATGGAAATCAGCAAAAATTGCTATCTATACCCTAAGATTATTACTGTTTCTGTTTATGAGTCAAAAATGAGGGACATACAATAAGCATATCTTCAATTAAAAAATCTTATCCTATTCTTAAAATGATATTTTCAGAGCGATTGTATCCAATTTATTGCTTTCTAAGAGAGTCTTAAAATAATAACAAAAAAAAAAAATTCTGGGCAGTACATAATGGAATGATTTTCCTTTTGGGTAGATTTAGAAACCTCATCTTCAAAGACGGCAAATTAATCCAAAGTATTGGATGTCAAAATCTTCTCTATGGGTTTTGAAAATTTAAGTCCAGGTATTTTTATTACTTTTAATATGTTAATTTGTGTTTTCATATATATTGTAATATCTTCTATAGAAACAACAATAGAAGGACAAAACCAGGTTAGTCTGTTTTATCCAGTCCCTGAAGTGTATCCTTGTCGACAAAAGGATGGCCACTCTGCAGAAAAACACAGCTCATAATAAAGAAATCCAAAACAGCATAAACAAATCACATCCCAAGAACATTTATTTGTACACACTGGCTATCAAAACGACCTTATGAAGTAATTTAGGCAAAGATATGAGCACTGTATATGTCTGGCATTAGTTTAAATGAATCATCTCAAACTGCTTTAGCTTTTGCATATTCTTTGACACCAGCACAGTATGCTGGAAGAATATCAGTCACTGGAAACCTGTTACAGTTCTATTTTTTTCTCTCCTTGGCTACTATTTTTTTTTTTCCTGGCAGCGTTACAGACCTAATCGGACTTGCATTTTTATTCCATTGTTAGTAATATAAATGGGATGTTTTTTGTGGTGTTTTTTTGTTTGGGTTTGTTGGGTTTTTCTAATAACTGTGTTTCAATTGTGGCATATTCTTATTAAAATTAAAAACTATTTTAAATAGTTGCAAGTTTGATAAACTTAGAATTTGCAATTCAGAGATAGCAATAAACAACAGTTCAAGAGACTAACGCCTGTTTAGCAACATGGAACTTAAAAAAACCTGCTGGTAATTAATTCTGGTTTCTTGCTTCTTATGCCAAATGGTTTTATCCTTGACCTGAAAGGACCACACCCTCCAGGGATTAGTGGTAATTACATTTCAGACTAAAATCATCTCCATAGAGCAAAGACTGCCAATTGAATGATATTGTGCTGAACTGCATAAAAATTATGCCGGATTATGTGCAGATACTTTAAAAGCCACTTGTTGATAAAAAGGTAAGCGGCAGAGTACATTGTACCGTGAAATAAAGTCATTGATAAGAGAGGTAGTATCAAACTACCCAGTTTCACAGGGCATTGTATGTAGTGGTTATCTCCCACACCGAGGTCTATTTTAAAAGGTTTATGGAAGGAAAAACCAGATGTAAGAATATGTTTATAGCTCTATATGAGCATTTTACCAATGGCTTATACACCCATAGCTGGAAAGGACTTCATAGATGCTGTTTTCTCACAAATCTTCTCCTCTAACTGACTTCAAGCTCTAGGTCTGGTGCAACTCACCTAATGAGATCACAAAGTCTCCTGCTGTTAGATTTATTTTTACTTTAATGTATGTTGTCTAGTTAGCACAAACACTGGTGAAAACATGATTGGCCTTTAATGGGCCATGGACTACCTGGAGGCTGGTAAAGCAGGGACGTGTCCTGCTTGAGATATTTTATTTATACCTGGAGGAGGTGACAAGAATATGTCCTTGTCATGTTTGCAGATAACATCAGTTTCATTGATGTTCAGCAATATTCTAACCAGTAAATAATTCCACCTCCAAATAGAAAAGCCATAGTTTTTCACTTCTCCAATAAAAATACTAAGTACTTTCATAATTAATTGATGGACAATGTCTCTCTGAACATAATGGATAAAGTTGTTCATAACTCAATAATGTGTTTTCAAGCAACTTGCACTCATCAGTTTGTCTCTCATAATTTCTGGCTCTCAGTAAGAACAGGTTCAATAAACACATTAATTCTAGTTTATGCTACTTCTTCTACCTTTTAAATTTCAAAAACAAAATTAGAAGGTCTTTATGCTGCAAACTTCTAAATTGAAACACACTTCAAATTTTGTGTCTTTAATTTCCAAACAAAGGTTGCTAAAATAACTTATAGCTTTTTTTTGGTTTGGCTACTAAACCTATTTACCTAGAGCTCAGTCTGAACATCATGGCTATTGTTATTGAAACGTAATAACCTCTTAATTTTCTGAAAAAGTCCAAGACTTTCATGTGCACAGAAGACATTAGGTTTCATAAAACAAGTTATCTATTATTTGAGCTGTGATCTCAGAAAAGGTGAGTATGTATTAACTGTGTTCATTGGATGCTACAAGCATGGTCTTTCATTTAGCTCAACTGAAAAATCAGCAAGTTATTTGATTCTTTTCTCCTCAGGGCAAGGACAGCAGAGCTAAGTGTCTTTGGGCTCCTCCAGGTTCTTGTAGACTATCTCTTTCCCAAATCTTTAGCCATTTGTCCTAGGTTTTCTTGCAGGGGAGCAAAGCCTAGAGCAGTATGGGCAGGGCTAAAATGCTATTCTATGAGTCACCTTCCCAAGAGTTCAGCTTCCTTTAGGCTGTGGATTATATTGAACATCAGAGGTATGATGAGTACTCTAGTTTTAAAAAAATCTATAGAACGTACAGGCGTGAAGCAGAATGCATTTTCCTGACCACATGGTAATGGATGGGATTTACTGAATTTCCTTTCTTTCTTTTTTTTTTCATGGTAGACTTGTTCTTTAAAAACTGCACTAGAAATGTTTTGAGGAAAGTCTTTAGATCCCACTGAAAGACACTGTAGTGTAAGAATTAGAAGTCTGTTTAACATGAGGTAAGTGTTGAGCTTATTGGTCCCCCTAAAAACATGAATGTAGGCAGTGGCGGTAAGATAATTTAAGCAAGCAGGGAATGCACTGGGAAATTATTAGATATGGAAGGAGCTAAGAGGGGATGTTTAGACTCACACTTTTGATTAACCTAATTTAATTAGCAAAATTATCTTTTAGTCCTTTTTGAAGAACCCACACCTTCCTGACGAATTAGATACACACGTCTCTAATAAGAGGGCTAAAAACCGTGGTGAGGATTATGAGAAAAGACTGAAAAATATTGAGAGGTTCCTATAGGACAAGGGTATAACACTGAAAATTATATTTTGTGAAAGCAAATATCAAAAAAGGCCTAAGGAGGAAGCCTAACAGTAGCAAAACAGAAGGAAGAAAGGCTTCAGAAAGGAAAAGGTAATTTTTCTGGGATTTTGTTTTGTCTCCTTTTTAATTCCAGCATGTGCTCAATGTATTATTCTCTTTTAGAAAAAGAGAAAGTTATCTATTTCAAGTTACCTGTTTCATTTTGTTCTGAACTCAAAAAGACACCGTCGTACATTTTCCCTCAGATTTCTCTCCCTTGGTCAGGAGTCACTTGGGAGCTGTGAGAATGGTATTCTAAAGTTCAGTAGTTACCTGCTGAGCAGAGCAACTCTACTGTAGCATTCAGAGTTACTGGGTTTTTTTATTCCTCATACTCAGACACTTCCATCAGTCTCTGATGTTACTAGGTATTCTTTCTGAAATATTCATTTTTCAGACCAGAGTTTTTTGAGTGGTTGTACTTGGAAAAATAGAAGTACAATCCTTTCACGCTTTTGTGCTCTATTTTTCTCCTTTATACTGAAAGGACAAATGCAAGCATTTTGTTGCAGTAACTGTTCAATTTTAGGGTACAGGCTTTACTTCAGTGTTGTTGAAGTGTACATTTCAGATGTATGAATAATCCAGTTTTTCACTCTATTTTATGTGGGCCTGATAGAGAAAGGATAAGAAACACCAATCTGTTGATTCTCAGTCATTCTGACAACCTGTCTGATTTTTACTTTTTCTTGCTATTAAGGGGGGTGGGAGAGGTGTTGCCAAAGTAGCTCACCTGCTGCTGTAAGTCAGTGCTACTTTCACAACTCTCTCTTGATATCATCTTTTGAAAACAAATTATGAAAAAGAACTCTATACATTAAGAAATATTCATCTCAGTGAATGTTTTGGAATTTAAAACCTTAAATACACTGTCTGAATTATAAAAGGAGGGGATGTACACACATCTATTCCCCCAAAGACACAAAATAAAACCTAATAGTATAAGGTAATTTTAATGCAGAAATTTTCTGGAGCTTCAGTGTGAATTTTAAAGGCAGTTTCTCCCATGCTTCATTTTTTGCTATGCTTGTAACTGAAAGGTGTGGTATATACCCATGGGAGATTTCAGACCTGATAATCCATAGGCAATCTGCAGGGGAGCAGCTCATGTGACAGTGTTCTCCCTACAGTCTCCTTAGCAGTTCCCAATACAGAGTCCTCTGCCACTACTGTTATGCTGAGATCTCAATTTATTTTGTGTGGAGCACAACTATGTATTTCTGATTTTTTGATCCAACATGCCAAACAGAACTACCAAGCCTGGCCTGTGGTCTGCTGTACAGTTTCCCCTGGGCTGGATGGCATGGATACTGGAAAGCGTGTGCCTGAAACGTCACAGCTGGTGAAGTCCCACCAGAAGGGCTGCGCTTCAAGAGCACCCCTCTTTCATGTCACCTGGGAGCTGTGGGAGCAGATCACACACAGGGGCCAACAAGACCTGCAGCATCGGTCAACAGGTTTTAGGAAACCGGTTAAGTGTGAGAGAGTGCCAAGGGAAAAGAGTCGACAAAGGAGCCAAGTATATCCTGTTTGTCATATACTGTTAGGGCATGGAGAACGCTGGAAGTGTGGCCAGGAGGAAGGTCTGTGGTGTGTAGCAGCAACATATAGAGAGATTAGGGAATACACTGTGCCTTTCAGAGCAACCTGAGAGACAGGACTTAATTTGGAGTGTTTTTCTACTTTTCTTGATATGAAAAAATCTGCAGAAATAATCTTCACTTTTAATTCAGTTGAATTGAGCACTTATAAATAAACATGAAAGAAATCTATTATTAAAAACAAACAAACAACTCTTTTATTATTTATTTTAAATTCCACTGCAAATTGGTAAAATGTCTGTTCACATCCAGTAATAATAGAGGCAGATTCTAACTAGTTGCACAGTTATGTATGTGGTGGCATTTTGAACTAGATACCATGTCTGGTGAAATTTCACTATTCAAGAAGAAAATTCATGTATTATTGACAACAAAGCTTCACTTTGTGGACTCAGCGTCTTTCTTTGTTATTTCCATGCTTGATATTAAGCTACAAGGCAAGTACCAACCCCATTAAAAACTGCTTTCCAATTATTTGGTAAATATACTGTACAAGAAGCTACCAACAACTTCAAAGATTAATTACTAGGCAAAGTGAAACTTAACATTTTTCAAGATAAGACAGAAATGCTGAAGGAATTATATTATTACAGTACATGGCATGGTACTTATGTGCTGATGGCTGAATAAACCACAGGAGATGAACTAAAATGAAGAAATGGAGCCTATACTTCATTTAATTGTGCCCTTTTTTTATAGGTATAGAGCTTGTTTATCATGCATCATACTTACCTGCTCTAATTTTAATAAGCCAAAAATAATGTGGGGAAAACAGTCTTTTTTTTTTTTTTTTTAACCTTTTCTTCCTGCTCTCTTGTTTTATATTGATATTATGGTTTGACTTTTGCATTACAAATTCCCTGATCTGGGATTATCACCTCCTGTGTATTTTCAGAGTGTTTTGCACAGAGACATCAGCCTGGCTGAGGCTTGCTATATTGTGAATAAAGGCACATTGTTAGACTCACTGGGATGTTTCAGCTGTGTTAAACCACTTTGACAGCACAAAGCAAATGCAAATGTAAATGTAGTTGTGGTGGCCAGCTAAATCAGATTTATTAAAATTCTCATCCACTAGAGAAATCAAGGTGAATAAAGCATCCAGTAAACTGCACCCAAATTTGTAATGGTAGACCATTTACTGCAGAAAAAAAGATTGAAAATGTATAAATTGGAGAGAGGAGGGGGAATATAGGTTAAAATCAAATTTAATAATGTTTCTAAAAAAACCCCAGCACAACCCTATATGCATAATATTTCACTAGATCTGATCCTAGTCTAATGGTGGAAGTGCAAATACTGCTTTATGCAGTAACCCCAGAAGTCTTCCAGAATATGGTTTTTCATAATTTTGTACTTTTTTTTCAGTATTTCCTCTTTGACTGAGTTATAAAGTGAAACTGACTGATGTAATATTTAGCTGAAGTGTAAGCCTAAATCACAGAAATTCCACCCATTTAGTTTTTATCTTAAGCTAAAATGATACATGCAAATATTTTATATAAATTCTTGATTTACATGTATCATGCAATATGGAAATTGAGGGAACAATAAGGCCAGGTTGCCAGAAATGCACAAAATAGCTGACATCACAGCTCACTGAATGTGAAAATTATTTTCAGTTTTGTATATATGTTTTCAAACCCCTGTCCTATTTACATTACTACTTCACTACTATCAACCTAGTTATTATATTGAGAAACTGCTCTGTAGGGGTTCAGTATTGTAATATTTTTTGTGTAGAGACTCAAATAATGTTTTTAGTATTTTCCTAGTTGTTCCTATTTTGTCTTCAAAAGACTTTTCTGCCTTAAAATAGTGTTATCCTTATTTCTTTCATTTTATCCCCTGATATGTGCTTTGCACTTGATTGAATTTCTTCTGCTTTGTGTACTTCCTTTTTTTCCTCATTTCTTTCTTAAGGGTAGTAATCAAATATTTTCAGCCTTCATCTGTCCTTAGCAAATTAGAATTTTCATTTGCATATTTTATTTCCAAAGAATGCATGACAGTATAGATGCAATGGTTTTAAGGCATAAGCCTGGGATGGCCACAAGGAAAGAAATCATTAGTGAATTTTGCCTATCATCTTAAATTAGTGGTACAAAAATCTTTAAATGTAATTTTAAAATTATATTTTAGAAAAGTTTTAAAATATATTTTTCTACATTGTAGAAACAAAATAATACAAATTCCCTTAGGGATATAGGAAATACACATGACAGAAAAAAATAACCAACCAACCAAACACAGCATAAATCATGTTTTAAAGAACCTTGTAGGTAAACTAAATAATTTTAATTTGTGTGGTATTGCAGTGTATTTGCTCTGTTATCTCGAGCTTACTCTCCTATATTTTGAGCTAGCTTACCAGAATTGTTTTTTTCTTCTGTGAAAAAGTTCCTTTTTCCTAATCCTGCAGTGATGGTGTATACCAGACCTCCTGAGGAGGGCAAAAATCAAGAATGACACATGTCATTTATAGCAAAAAAAAAAAAAAAAATCTCTTCATGGATTTAATAACCTAAATAATATGTTTTTGAAGCTTGTGGAAAAAACATATTTCACATCTAAACCTCTGTTGCCTTGTTATGCTCATTCTTCCTCCCGTCTTTGATTTTAACATTTATTAATCACATCTTTTGTTTGATCCTCTCCTAAAAGTTTTGGGAATGGAACTGACTCTCAAAGGAGATCAATGATAAGAATATAAAATAAGTAATGTGTTCCTGGAGAGACAAGTGTGGACCAATCTGTCCCTATAGGGATGATCAGAGATATATTTAGGGAGGGCAGACAAGCCTGATGCCTGTCTTTGATCCACTCCCATAATTTCTTCTCCGAGTTCATGATTATTGTATTAGGGATTCTAACATGTCTCTCTTTGCCCATTCCTTTCAGTATACATTTGTTCTTTATTTGTTCCTTCACCCATGAATCTGAAGCTGCTGACACTGGCTGCCTCTGTTATTTCCTATGACAGCAATTTCCAAAAGTTCATTACCTGCTGTGTAAAGCAATACTTTCTTTTATTTGTTTTAAACTGCTTTCATTGAGGTTATTCTAGGTTTAATATTATGGTATTTGATGAATAACTCCTGTTCACTTTATCTAACACCCTAAAAATTTTGTAGACCTGAGTCTGTAAACTGTTCTGTCTCCAAACCAAAGCCCTAGACTTTGTACCAAAAGTCCCAGGCAAAATGATAAAATTATGGAACATCTGTGTGAGGAGAACAGACCATATACTATCTCATATCACTAATCTTTGATATGCCTTTAAAGTGTGTTCAGAATTACAAAAGGGCTGAGGTTGGAAGGGACCTCTGAACGTCACCTGGCCCATCCACCCTGCTCTAGTTGTGAATTACGAGGAAGAACACCTAGTCCATCCCAAACAAATTCCAGCATGAAGATAATCTCTCGGCCCATGTGGGATGGTAGTGCCATTGGGCATATGCAGCACAGGCCTGGAGATGCCAAAAGAAGATTCATGAGATGACATCAAGGCAAAAATATTGAGTTTTTGTAAAGGTTTGCCTGGCTTCTCCATTCTGTTCACTTAGGCACCAGTCCATTTTTCCATCTGCCATTAAATCATCTTTTAATAGAAAACCTGACACTGTTTACCACATGCAACTAAGTACCCATCTAACAACATTCTTTCCTTTTTCCTGTTTCAGAGTCAGCACCTGAACTCTGGTTTGCTTTGGGATGTCCAGTGGCCTTTGTCTTAACCAAGACTTTCCAGCAATCACATTATTTTCCTCAAAAGATGACAGAAGTACATGATTACGTGAGAGTACAAAAGAAATGCCTGTAAAGAACAAACTGCAAGTGAGAGCTTCAGGACCATGCAAAATGCTTACTGTAACTCCATTGTTAATCAGTTTATAAATTTGAATCTTGGAGGACAGTTTCTAGTTAAAAATACAAAAGAGCTAAATGCTTGTTCTACAGCAGCTCTGGAGCCTGTCACCATTGGTGAACACTGGATATCACAGTCAGGTTGTATCAGATTCATCATTTACAGCTGATATGATTAATGGAATTTTTATTACAGCTGAGGACTGTGGGACATTATACAAGAGCGTATCATTGGCACAATGACCTCAAAGATAGATATCAAAGGTGTGCAAAAGTGGGACAAGATCCAGCAGGAGTTCAAAATCTCAACCTACACAGAAGAAAAGGGCTCACTCTAGTGGTACAAGCCAGAAAACAACGAAGATGATCTGCCTGGATGTCACCATCTCAGAACCTTAAAGGGCTGGGGAGAAAGGGACGTATGAGACTAAAGAAAAACAGGGTGAATAAATTGAGAAAAAAAAAACCAGTAAAATGTGCAAATTACATGATTGGTAATGTTTCAGGGGACCTGTTTGACAGCTCTGTGCTTGATCATCACAGGCTAAATTAGGAAAGCTTGTTCTTCCAACCATACCACACAAGCATATGGCTTGCTTTGGCAGTCAGGAGGACCAGAAATGGGGTAGTTCTGGGTGCCTTCTCTGGTTACATGAGAACACCTGGACAGACAGCCCAAACATGCTGGTATCACCATGCCAGTTCCTTTTTGATATCTGAGAGCAATGGCATCTTCCCAACCCCTTCCTAGCACATCATAACAGCTTATAAGTGTATTCCCTGTCCACAGCAGGGTGATGCAGTAGGTAGCTTTCTTACTTGAAAGACAGAACAACAGCTGAAATGGGCACTCCAGTACTTGGTGTCACACTGCAGCTTCTCCTAACAGCTTTTAGTCTCTATTTCTATTTTATTGCATCCTCATTGCCAATGGTACAGTGACATTCATTGTTATTTAAAATAATTTGAATTTGGTAAAACATTTTCAGAATACCTCAATTTTTTTTCAGATAAAAGTGTTGGTTTTGTCACACTGGCACCTTCAAAACAAACAAACAAGCACCAAACCCCCACAGAGGTTCCCATAGCAACAAAAAATGATTGTAATTTCTTATGGAAATATTACATTAGTCTTGCTTTGACAGTCCCACACAGTTAAAAGCCACCATATTAAAGGAAATACCCTTTCTTTCACCACATTTTCTGCTTTATATTCTACAAACAACGTAACATCAGTGGTGTTCCCCAGGGCTCAGTATTTGGGACAATCTTGTTTCATTTCTTTATCAATGATCTGAAGGAGGGAATCAAGTGCACCCTCACACTGTTTTCAGATGGCACCAAGTTGGGCAGGAGTGTTGATCTGCCGGAGGGTAGGAAGGCTCTGCAGAGAGATCCGGACAGGCTGGATTGATGGACCAGGGCCAGTGGTATGAGGTTCACCAAGGCTAAGTGCCGAGTCCTGCACTTCAGTAAAAACAACCTCAGGCAGTGCCACAGGCTGGGGCAGAGTGGCTTCAAAGTGGCCCAGCAGAAAAGAACCTGGGGGTGCTGGTTCACAACCACTGATCTTGAGCCAGCAGTGAGTCCAGGTGGCCAAGAAGGCCAAAGGCATCCTGACCTGTATAAGCAATAGTGTGTCCAGGCAGCATGGGGAAGTGATTCTTCCCCTGTGTACTTGGCACTGGTGAGGCCACACCTCGAGTGCTGTGTCCAGTTCTGAGCCCCTCACCACAACAAAGACCTTGAGGTGCTGGAATGTGAGCAGAGAAGGGCAACAGAGCTGGTGAAGGATCTAGAGAGCAAGTCCTATGAGGAGTGGCTAAGGAAGCTGAGGTTGTTTAGCCTGGAGAAAAGGAAGGCTCGGGGTGACCCTATCACTTTCTACAATCACCTGAAAGGAGGTTGTAGCAAGGTGGGCATCAGTCTCTACTCCCAAGTAACATGTGACTATACTAAAGAAAATTATCTCAAGTTGCACCAAGGGAGGTTTAGATTGGATATTAGGAAAAATTTCTTCATAGAAAGGGCTGTCAAGCACTGGAACTCTCCGCCCAGGGAAGTGGTTGAGTCACCATCCCTGGAGGTCTTTAAAAAGACGTGTAGATGTGGTGCTTAGGGACATGGTTTAGTGGTGGATGAGGCAGTGTTAGGTTAATTGTGGGACTCAATGATTCCAAAAGCTTTTTCCAACCTAAATGATTTGAATAATTACATTAAGAAAAAAAAAACAAACCAACAAAAGGAATAGGGAGTCTAAGAAACTTGGTGTAGTACTCTCCCTTTGCTGATTTTTTTTTTTTACCTGAATCTAAGAATAGTTTTGCAGTTAATTTGATTATTTAAAGCCTAGTTAAAGAATGAATAGGAAAATAAAAAAAACATTAACAGAAATCAGAACGTCCGTCAATGATAAGTGCAGATAAGCAGCAGAAAAATAAAAGTCATTAACTGTTCCATAAAAAAAAAAAAATCAGTCTTGAAATCTGCTTTTTTAATGGTATGAATGCTATAGTGAAAATATGGGATTTTATTTTCAGGAAATTTCACCTGATTGGTGAAAAAGAGAGCCAGACTTCTCAATGGCACCCAGAGAAAGGAAAAAAGGCCATGCATAGAAACTGAAGCACAGGAAATGTCACTGAAATATAAGGTTATTTTATTTATTTATTTATGTGTATAGCGGTAGTGAACCATGTCCATATTATTGTTTCCATCCCTGGAGATATACAAAACCTGATTGGACAGGCCACTGCACTGCCAGCTTTGATCAGGGCAGGTAGATTAGATGATTTCAATATCCCTCCTAACCTCAGCCCTCCTGTGTTCCTGTTGTTTTCAATTAAAAGCTAGATGAATTATCGTGGCTACATTAAAGTTACCTCAGATATGTATGTGTGGCGTAGCATAACACTGTTAGCTTTGATAGAAGAACTCAGCATTGGAGTTCAATATTTACAAAGATGACGCATATAACTCTAGATGTAGAAAATCATTAAAACTACCAATAGAATTCACAAAGGAAAATAATAAAATGGAGAAAAAAACAAGGCAAAAAGATAAATCCCTGCAAGCATACCAGCCCAAAGGTGTCTTATACTTGAGTTTCCATGTGAATTGTCTTCTCATTATACCTGTATGCCCTGACATGGACTAAAGGTGGAAACAAAAGAGTACATACTCCCAAGGTAAACCTGTGTGTTCATGAGAAGAAGAGATATATAGTGTTTTGATTTTGTAATGGTGGAAAGCAGTGAAAGAGGCACTTGATCAGAAAAGATCCAAATGATCTGACCTGCACAAAGGGTTCAGAATTAAAAAATAAATCAATTAATTTATTTAATTAATTAATTATCCTTAACCAAAGATGCAAGTTCAAAAGAAAGTAAGGAGAGAAACATAAACATTCATCATAGAGATGCCCTGCCACTGCAATGAGCCTTACTTACACTGACTATTCAACAGAAATATCAGTGAGATTATTTTTAGTTTTTTCATGTGAACAAATGAACCAGAAAGAAACAAAATAAACACCACTGTAAAAATGTTTTTGTTTCTTGGGTTTGGGTTGTTTGCTTGTTGGGGTGTTTTTTAATCATTGTCAGGTTTTGGATAAGGAAGAAAAGAGTTTAAAAGAGATGATTGTTTTTGAGCTTGTTTTTTTTTTTCATAGAAGCACTAGTTTTATTTTTCATGTTTTTTCTTTAGCATTGTGTAGAAAACAGGAAAGCTGTTTGGCTGAAAAATTATTAAAGATCAAAGCCTGTTTTACAACAGGCAGCAAAGCTTTTGAACTCAGGTGTCAATTACTTTATTAATGTGTTCAAGTGCCTGCTGTTAAAAGTTCAAAGGCACCGTTGCCCTCACCAATTAAAGTTTAGTGTTCTTGAAAAGAGGTGCAGTGGTAGTTAATCTCTACTACTGGGAGATGACATCTGTTTAATTCATATTTTTACCTCTTTTTCCACAGTATTTGAATGTATTATTTTGTATAACACTTACTCATAGAATCACAGAAAGGCTTGAGTTGGAAGGGACCTTATAGATCATCTAGTTGCAAGCCCCCTGTCATGGGCAGGTTGCTGAGGGAATCATCCAGCCTTGCCTTGAACGCTTCCAGGATGGGGGATCCACAGCTCCTCTGGTTGTTCTAGTGCCCTACAACCCTCCAAGTAAAGAATTTCTTCCTAACATCTAATCTAAATCTCTGGTTTTTTAGTTTAGCCTTGTGCTATCACTCTCTGCCTATGCAGAAAGTCCCTCTTCAGCTTTCCTGTAGACCCCCTTTAGGAACTGGAATGTTCCCATGAACCTTCTCTTCTTCACAAGAACAACCCCAGCTCTCTCAACCAGCATTTGTAGGAGAGATGCGCCAGCCTTCTGATGATTTTCATGGTGCTGTTCTGGAGCCCTCTAGCAGGCCCACCTCTCTCTTGTGCTGACAACTCCAGGCCTGGATGCAGTACTCCAGGTGAAGTTTCATGAGTAGAAGGGTAGAATCACCTCCCTCAGCCTGCTGGTCACTTCTCTTTTGATGCAGCCTTAGAGGCTCTGAAGTTGCACTTTCAGGCTGTGAACGCACACTCTTGGCTCATGTCCAGCTTTTCATCTGTGAGAACCGCAAAGTCCTTCTCTGCAGGGCTGCTCTCAATGAGTTCTTCTCCCAGTGTATACTCATGTCTGAGATTCCCCTGGACCAGATGCAGCACCTTGTGTTTACTCATTTAATTTCTTTACATGATGACTTTAACCATTATAATTTGGAAAATATTCATTTTTCTATTGCTTCTCGTCATATGAAAGATTGCAAGGTAAGCCAAAACAGACTCATAGGATAACAGTTATTCTGCTTCAGCTGCCTGCACACCTAGATTATACCTATAGTCAAAGAGGTAGGGTTTTTTTATTTTAGCTGTAAATATTACATATTGTAATAATAAATACTGTAATTATTATTTATGGTTTATCAATATGCAGTATTTTTATAAGCCCCTTCCACGAAACAAGTCCTTATTCTATTACTTTCCAAAATGAGAATTCAGATCCATCAGTTTACTAAGAATGGCATTCAAATTTCAGAGGCATTTCTGCACTCATAATCACCCTACAGAAGCCATATTTGTTTCTTTACTGACATACTTAAAATAATAATTTCTCCTCCCTTTGCCCCTAAGTATATACTCAGTTTTATCAATATAACCAGTAGAATTAATGGCCATATCAGAAGAGAAACAACTGCCAATCAGTACGTGGTATGTTTATTATTTTATAGGTAAATGTTGCTAAACCAAATCTTTGGTGGGAATTTAATGAATAATATGATAATTCTTCAATTTTCCTTTTCCCTGCCTAACACAATTAAACATCTTTCATAACACAATTAAACATCTTTCATACAAAGATATTAATCAATTTTGACTTTCCATGCCTCTATTAGAGGCTTCTGATAGTTGCTCAGTACTTTACAGTACATAATAGTCTTTAGTTACAACATATGACATGTGAAATAATTTTCTGGATGAAATAACTATATTATAATTAAATAACAGTATGAATGTGATGAACTAATATTTACTATATGCATTGCATATGCTAATATAATCCAGTAATGCAAAGCTTGTGTTGATCAAAACTAGAAACCTTTGGAAAAGTAGTTAAAATTAACATCTAATCAATTATTAAACACTTGAGAGTCTGTGAAGGGGTAAATTTTCCTTTTCACTGAGATTCATTGATGTTGGAATTGTAGCCTAAAGCTCATAGAAAAGAAACTGAGTCAAGAAATTAAAAAATCATCTGGAATTCATATTTGACTAATATATCACCCTGGAAATCTTTTTCTTTTGTAAACAGTTTTGAACAATGAAAATAAAACAACAAGTGTGTGCAACAACATTCAAAAGGAAGAGCTGTGGGAAGAAGGCTGAAAGAGTTAACTTAAATCTTTCCACACAGGGAAACTAGTCAGAGAAAGCCCTAACAATATTTGTCAGAGGTCTGCCTCAGCTAAGTAGCTATAGATATTACTCAATTTTAGTAAGAGCATTGGATGATTTAAATGGTCAAATCATTTTGTTCTCCAAAAGTCATGTTGTGAATTATGAAGATCATCCTTTCTTTGGGCTGTGTTCCTCAAGTTCTGTCTTCATAGGAAATAATAAATGAAAGCTATGAAATATAACTTGTAAAAGAAGGTATTGTCTTTACTATCTATTTGTAACAGCACTAAAATAGAAGCATAATCTGCGTACAATCAGTCCTTCAAGAAAAAAATGTTTTTTTTACAGAAAAAAAAATTTAAGCAGGCAAAGCTTAGAGGAAAATAAACCAGAAACATATTCAAAATAAGGTTCAGTCTTAAGTATTGCTATAATTTTCCTACCTTGCCACATGTCAGTTAAAACAATTAAGATAAAATTTAGAAAGAAAAATAATACAGAAGAAGATGAAAGAATTAGGAAAAATTAATAATAGGATCAAATCTGGATTTATGCACCTTCTGTAATTTTATCGGACTACGCAGGATAAAAAAGCTGTAGTTATTATGGCATAGGCACATCTTTGCCTCTAAATACAAGCAAATACAAGCAAATACAAGCAAAACTTCAGGTTATGGGGGAGTTATGGAATGAAAAAGAAAATGTGTTGATGATTATGGGAGGGTCTGCTTGTGGCCTGCTTGTTTCTGTAGTTAGCTAAGCTGGGGAAATATAGGGAGATGTGGGTGGGTTTCTAAGGTTACAGTTAATCAACATTTTGCAGCTTTAGTAGCAATGAGTTGTGGTATTAATAACATTATGACTGGGTACGGGCTTTTGCAGCTACAGCCAAGTAATTTGTCTACATTCAGCATTTTCTGTAAGTTTAAAATTCAGTTTTGATCAGTCTTGCGTGTGTGTTTTGGTGGGTGTTTTACTTCTTTTCTTAAGCAAAAGAAAAACTCAATCACTGAAATAAAATCTGAAGTATTTTAAATAGGTTTGTTGCAATAACTATAAGACTTCAGTAAATATCCATATGAAAATAAATGTACACTGAACATAGTAAAGAGAGCATTTGATATAGGAAACAAGCAGGTGAGAAAAACAATTTTATTTTCTAGAAATTTGAGGTTCAGAATGTTATGTGATAAAGTCATATTTAATTCTTTCCATTGAGGTTCATATAATTTCATTATAGAATTAATATACTTGTCTTTCATCTCTTATAAAAAAATTCTGAAACCCACAAAACCAATGCTTCGATATGATTTCCCAAATAGTCATTGATGTATAACTCGAACCTGTAGGCAAAGCAAGGTTCATTCTTTTATTTTTGTAATTCTGATTAATATTATTCAGATTACAGAAGAAGGTTTGAGATCAATTATAAGTATATAGACACGGTGAGCAATAGTTGTCTATTATGCTCCTGCTTTTCAGACTTTTATTTATTTCTCATATGAAGTTGTTCAGTGGAATGACAATCTTCAGGATCTGCTTTTGCTTATTCATAAAATGCCAGGCAGGCAAGCAGAGAAATATAAATATTTAATTAAGTTTTAAGGCAATTTTCCTTCTAGAAGCTAAAACGTTGTCTGTAGTTTTTTCCCAGTCACTAAAGAGCCACAAGTAGGAACGTTTTTCAAAAGATTTTAAATGGTCTTTTGCTGAGAAATATGCTGAACTATTTAAACAGTTTTTCCTACTACTGAATACGTAGGAAATATACCTCTTGAAGTTTGCTATTCCTATGCCAATCAATAACGAATGCTCATTAAAAAAAATAAAATAAAGACTTATTAGACAGTGTATTGAAAGTTGCCTTATTTTTGAACAGCAATGATAACCTTGCAATGAAAAATCATGTTAGCCTCAAAATTAGAGTTCAAATAGTAATTTAGAAGTGTATTTGAAAGGATGCATAGTCAATAAATTACTTCACAGAACATTTTTATATAAATATCTCAAAATTGCTATCATGGCAAATAGTATAACTCAAGTTACAATAAAATGTTCTGGCCATTAAAACTCCCAATCAACGCTGAACTTGTGTGCAATCTGCTGTTTCAGCTGGATCCCTCTAAGTCCATTGGCCCTGATGGGATTCATCAAGAATACTCAAAGGGTATTCAAAAATCACTGAGGACTCTCTCAATGATTTTTTGGAACAGACTTAGGAATCTGTAGAGATCCCAGTTGGTTGAAGTTTTCCCAATTTTCAAGAAAAGCAAGTATGACCCTGGAAACTACAGGCCTGTCAGTCACATTTCAATGACTGATAAAATTATGGAGAAAATTATTCTGGGAGGTACTGAAAAACACCTGAAGGACAACACAGTCATCAGTCACAGCCAGCATGGTTTCATGAGGGAAAAGTCCTGCTTGTCATACTTAATTTCCTTTCACAAGGGAACCCTCCTAACTCATCAAGGCAAGCCAGTTGATGTAATTTTTTTGATTTCAGTAAAGCTTTCGATACTGTCTCAGTATCCATCTGGAGAAAAGGTCCAGCAAACAGCTGGATAAACACATCATGTAATGTGTGAGCATCTGGCTGAATAGGGAATGGGGTGACATCAGACTGGTGACCTGTCAGTAGAGGGGTGTTGCAGGGCTCCATCTTAGGCTCTGTGCTCTCCAACACCTTCATAAATGACTTGGACATGGGAATCAAAGGTACACCAAATAAGTTTGATGATGATACTAAATCGGAAGAAGCTGCTGACTCCCTTGAAGGCAGAGAGAACCTGCAGAGAGACCTCAAAAAATTAGAGAGCTGGACAATCACTAACCAGATGAAGTTTAACAAAGACAAGTCAGTTCCCAGCCTTAATTGCTGCATATGGTTGTTTCAGTCTAGGTGTAGAGTTGTGTTCTTGCTTTGACGGAATAGCATGAGGTTTTTGTCAGTCCTTTCCTAAACCCAGTGGTGATCCTTTGAGTAGCAGCCTTTCTTTCCAGAGGAATCCAGCTCGTATCACTTGGTGATTTGCTGAGGATATAGTCTGTCCCATTCTCCAGTCATACAATAAACTAGCATTGACCTCAACATATGCCACCAGTAATCAGCCACCAGCTAGAAATTGCAAAGCCAAACAAACAACTTTGAGCTCAGTGTCACTGCTGCTTTTTGTCTCACCTTACAGTCTACCTATGCAGGCTATATCTCACCAGTTTTGCTAGAAACATATTAGGTGTCAATAAACTTGCTAAAGTCAAAGTAAACAACAACCATTGCTTTCCCAGCATGCATAAAGCCAGTACTTCACTCTAGAATGCAATCACATATGACACACATAATTATATGTTCTATATTTGCATAAATGTATGATATTGCCTTGGAATTCATTTAGGAACACATATTGGTCAAGATGTAGAACAGCCAGCAAGGCTTTAATAACATCAAATCATGTTTGAATAATCTCAGTTGTTTTCTATGACAAAATTGCTATGTGGATTGTGGAACAGTGGTAGATGTAACAATATTTTGACTTTTGGAAAGCTTTTGACGTAATAACTTTCTGAACTTAAATAATAGAAATCAATCGCTTCATGTCTGTTTATTACTGGGAATGAGTGGAGTCCTTGGTGTTTGATAGTGAGGCACATGTTGTTCAATATCTTTATCAACAACCATGGTGATGAGACAAAATGTGATCTTTGACCTAGAAATACCATGATGAACTCAAGGACTGGACAAATAGAAAACTCCTGAAGTTCCTCGAGGAAAAAAGCCATTTTCTGCATCCTGAGTAGAAGAACACCAAACAATAATGCATGCCAAACAAGTAGCTGAATATCAGCTCTGTCAAAAAGGACTTGGGAGCAACAATAAATTAATAAAAACTAACTTCACAAGGCCTACTGTGATTCACTGGGAGAATTGTACCTGACCAACAAAGGGAAATTTTTTTTCCATTCAGTGCTGGGAAAGCCACAACTGGGACATTGTATCACTCTTGCTTGCCTCTCACAGTTCCAGGGGGATGGGGAGAAAATTGAGGGAGTCTGAAAAATGGCACATATCCAAAAATGTGTGTATGAAGGAGCTGGATGTGTTTAGTATGACAAAGAGAAGGTTAAGAGGTAATTTAAAACTGCCTGCAAGTACTTGAAGGAAAGTTACCAAGACAGTGCAGTTTATCTCTTCTTGTTGTGTTAGGAGATACAAGAGGCACTGGCCATGAGTCTGATCAAGTTCAAATTATTAGGAAAAGTTTCTTTCACTAACAGGTTGCCAAGGCACTAGAACATGTTGCTTCAACTGGTTTTAGGATCCTTGTATTTTCATATTTTCTCTTATGAGGAGCAGCTGAGGGAACTGGAGTTGTTTTTTCTGGAGGAAAGAAGGCTCTTGGAGGACTTTATAATCCTCTATAACTACCTGAAAGGAGGTTGTACAAGGTGAAGGCAGTTCTCTTTTCTCAAGTAACAGACAACAGGATGAGAAGAAACAATCTCAAGTTGTGACAGATACTAGGTAAAATTTCATGATAAAAACAGTTATCAAACTTTGGTACAGGCTGCACAGGGAAGTAGATGAGTCACTCTCCCTATTTAATATTTTTAGGCATTTAAAAAACAGGTAGATGTCCTGGTTATGAACATGGTTTTGTGGGACTTGTCAGTGTTAGGTTTAGGGTTGGACTTGAATGTCTTCTCCAACCTAAATGATTATATGATTCTATGGATCTTTTCTTAAATTAGGGAGGGGACGGTTTCCTGCCAATAGGAATACCCAGGTGTGGCTTTTGAATCCTTGACCACTGGATGAAATTTACAAATAACACACAAACGTGAGACCAGGGCCTACGTTCGCCCTTCATGCTAAATAATCTAATTACACAGTACTAGTCATACCTCTTTTCTTTTTGTTCACTTGTGCAAATGGATCCTGAAGTATGTTAATCACAGTGAAAAAACTTTACTATTGAGACTGATTTCAACTTGCTAGTATTATGGCTAATTATGAATCTGGTAATCAGAGCACTGTCCCAGGATATTCGAGTTTGAATTCTCTCAGGCTGATGTGGGAACTGAGGAATTCCTGAAAATGTTTTCAGTTGCAAAAAAAAAAAAAACGGCTCTGTAAAAAGATGCATCTGAATAAATTGCCTATTATTCCAAATGCATCAGAAAGTTCCAGTAATAATATTACAGAAAGGCTGAGCCTTTCAGCATCATCGGACATCTTCTGAAAATAGCAGGCCCTTTGGTGATTTACACAAAAGTACTCGTAATTTGCTCAGGTATATCTAACATTGATGTTCTTGGCATTGTCATAAGAGTGGCAAATGTGCAGCAATAAATGTTCCATCCTGAAAAATGTTGCGGTACTCATTTGGCTGAGATGCCCCTCAGATTAGCAGCTGCTGAGGTGTTCCCAGGCTCGCAGCCTGGAATGTGGATGCCTAAATTCAATTTCAGTCCCATATTAGGCAAATAAAACATCATAGGTTTAGCTACATTTCCTCCAGGGAATATAGGCCATTAATGGTTCCACTAAAAATTAAGGGAAAGCAGCAAAACTGAAAGTGATAAATATATTCACACCATATGTTTTAGCAATCTAATTTTACATGCCTGTGTCAGCAGCCTAAACTCTGTTCAGTTGCTTGAAAACACTTTCTGGAGGAGTCTTTATGTAGGCTGTTTCTTATGATTATATATGCTCTAACTTCAGTACTTACATGCAGAATCCTTTTTTGCTATATCCAGGAGATAAATGGCACAGACAGGAATAGATCAAGGTTTTCAGGCTGGCTCTTTCTAGTTCCCTACTCACTGGGCTCTATTGTCATTTGAGTTTTTTTTCATCTGCCTCGAGATCATGCTTTTTTCCTTGCATTTCTGTAAGAACAAGAGGACCATTTTTGTACAAAACAGCTCTGTAAATGATGGCAGCTATTTACTGAAAAGGAAACAAATTATATCTGTGTTTCTTGCATTTCATGCCCTCCTTCTCACCCATCCTGGCCCACTGAAGTCTTCAGCAGTGAACATGGTCTTGCAGGGACAGGGACAGGAACAGGAGCAGGGGCAGAGAAGATCTCTCCCAGCATTTGGAGACTGGAGCAGCTTCCTCCCCGCTCCCCAATCCACTCTCAAAGGACTGTCCTCCTGGCAGGAGCTGTTGCTTGCTTGGGGGCAATGGCCTGAAAAACCCCATGGGTCAAAGGACAAAACAGCCCTTTGTTGGGACCACAAGGCCAAGGAGAGGCCCCCCACTGTGGGTACCCTGATCCTCCCAGCAGACTTGGGAGTCAGAGCGACACAGGTTAAGTGCAAAACCAAGGAGAGGAGATAGGTGCTAAGAAGTTTTCTTTTATAAGAAGTCGACTTTATTAATAACGAGGTTTTTCTGCCCTAAACAGGCAATTCTGACTTGCAGAAATTCTCAACTCTAAATACACGATAGAGCCCTTTTAGTCAAAACAAAAAGGATTTTGACTGCCACACTTACTCATGTTGTGGATGGAATTCCAGTATCCACCATCTGAGCCATGGATTCAGGTCAAGGCAGCTAAATTTATGTGTCTGTCTGCAGGCTGGCTATCTAAGCTCCCATTATGAGCAAAGCAGGTAAGGGAAATAAGTAAATTTCCTAAACAAGGGGCATGCAAGGCATCTGAGACATCCATATGCACTCGGCAGATACAACAGAGGATTACCCATGTCTTTCTGAAATGGCAATTAAATTCATGTGAGATGTCACAGGGACGGTAAATGGCATAAGATGCCAATAGAAAACTCTACCGTGCCTAAGGAAACAGTCTCACTGTCATCCATAGACTCAGGGGAATTTGGAGAGTGATCTGTTCACATTAAATGATACACCTATATGGTTGAATCCCATTCTCTGTGCACAGCAACACAGATTATGCTAACTATACATGTCGATTTCCTAAGATTTTGCTAGGGCTGAAGTAGGTTTTTAAATGAAGTGTGAGTTTTTTCTTTTTCATTTATACTTCATGACAGTTGGCAATGGAGAAAATATTGTCAAACATTTGCAAGCAAATGTGGTAAACTTTAAAAGAAAAAAAAAAGTAATTTTGTTGATGTTGGAAATAATGGATGTTAAAAGCCAACATATAACAGCATATGAGGAAACCTAAACCAGACGCAAAAAAAGAGAAATATTTAAGTAGTATATACAAAATTATCTGGGACCTACAACTATATATTATAAAGCAGAGTGAAATATCCATATATGCATAACACAAGCCTGTCTGGCCAAAGGCTGTAAAATCCACAACAGAGCTAAAAATGTCTTGCGTCTTTACAGATTCAAATTCTTAAATGACATTTGTCTTCATCCATTGTATTTTCCCCAAAAAGAATTAGAAACCTACAACCGCTTACTGAAAATTTCCCAGTGGTTAGGATACTTTATGTGTCTTTTCCTTCATGGAATTTTGGTGGCTGCTAAGGACAGTTTTGTATTGCAGCATCTTGTAGCTGTAGCTAAATCAACTGACTTCTACTGAGTTGCATATTTCCATGAAGCTGTAAGAATATGATTCAAGACTTGCATCAGTGAATCTGATTTGACTGAAATCAGTTGAAGAATTAATAATTTTGCACAGAGAACAGGAAAAAGATTAGACCTTTTATTAGTTTGGTTTCATCAATTTTCCACTTTTTGCTGTCAAACATGCACATACACATTTTAAAATTTTTGGGAAGGAAGTCTAAGTAAAAATTGTTCCAAAAAAATAATCAGTGTTGTCTTCTGTGTGATCAAGGAAGAGATGAAAAGGCTAAAAAAATTATTTCTTAATAATTTTGGGATTTTTTTTTTTGTTTCAAGATTCTTTCTTGCTTAGAACTAAAATTAGAGAGATAAAATTGCCTTTGACCTTATCCTTTAAAATTATTAATAATTACTAATTTCAAAACCAAATTCAGCATAAATATTCCCCAAATGTTGTACTCTGAACTGGAGAGCATGTTTTAAAGACATTCAGGAATGTGAGATGTTTAATTTAAAAAAAAATAAAATAGACAAATTTCTAAACTGGTTTTAATACCTTATTTCTTTCAGAATTTCTCTTCTCTAGAACAGGCAGGATTTAATCATTGTGAAAGTAGCTATGTCTGCACCCAACTGCACTGCAAAAGTCTTGCATGCTTACATTCATAACAGTATCAGTGCAATTCTTATGACATCATGCCAGTGATCAGAAATATGGGGATAAAATTACATCTATATAAAAAGAATAAAAAGAGACACTGTGTTTGTACCATTTGAGGGTTTTTTCATCAGGTTCTTTCACACTAATTACAATTATGCTTTTTAGTTCAAGAATATTTTTCTGTGGAAGTGGTGATTGTTGTTATCACTAAAGATAAATGGACAAGCAGAAATAGAACTACTACAGATAGAGATGAAAATAGGTTTTTTTGGATTGCCTTACATGAAATGATCAGTCTATTGATGGACCTGTGTATTAGCAAATTTTGAAAAATGAAATATTCTTCAGAATTTTGGCACTGTATACGTAGCTGTGTTTAGAAATAAGAGAAAGAATCAGTTATCTAAATCCAGGCTAATTGATTTAGCTTGATTAATTCAGCTGTGTTTATTCATTACACCAGAGGAACATCTCAAACTGTACTGACCTTCATGGCTGCTCAACAGTCTTGGACTACAGGGCAGTCTTGCAGGATTGAGACAAAACAATGAAAGAGAGAATGAAAGCAGGGTGGCTACTCTACCTTCCATTTTCTGTTTGAGTGCAGTATCAGTGAGGCATTGAGGACAATATCTGGTTGTCATGCAAGAGATGTGTTAAATTTAGTATCAGGAAATACTCCCTTGCCTACAAGTGTCCACATGCCTCAGCATGTCCAGCGTGTCTTCCATCTGCCTCCTGGGGTATGATGGGTTTCCTGTGGGTCCTGTAAAATATCTGCTAGTCCCATACAAATGCTCCCGATATCATAAGGGTCAGAAATAGCTGTAGGTGATTCAGTCAATTTATGATGTCAAGAAGGTTTAAGCAAAATTAAATTACTAAGTTTATGCTTTTGATTCTGTCTGCTCTTAAGACCACAATGAGATTCAGTTGCCTGAGCAGCAGTGCCTAGTTTTCCTGGGCTATCCCACCTGTCTTCCAACAGTCTCTCCAAAATAACACAAGCTTGCTGTCATTCTGAACCGTATCTGCCAGACTGTCCAGATGTTTGGATATCCTAAGACATAGCAGATGGCACTAAATGTTTGCATGGAGGCAAACAAATTGAATCTCTGTTCAATTCAATCAGTAGTTGGGGCCTCAGTGTCATCTGAGACATTTCCATTACCTTCAAGCAACTGGCAAATCACACACAAGACTTGGAAGAGACCCACATCTTTTTCAGATCAACATCTGAATATCAGCCAGAAGATCATAAGGGCTCCTGGAAGGCATTAAATACCTGTGTAGGTGACTGAATCAGTCACTGAATGTAGGGAGCTATTCAGCTAAATGAGATACGTACATTTTACCTTCTGCAAGTTCTGTTGACTTCATAGACTGTGTTGAGTAGAAACTCAGTACATAACATATAGGGAAGGCTTAGGTAGGGGTGGCTGCAGGGATGACCTGTATAAAGCCAGAGGCTGCCTGAACCCAGCTGATTTCAGCTGGCTGCAGCAGAGCAACACACCTGGGCCCATCAGCCAAGCTGATGGTGCCTTGAGGAAAATTTATCATCTGAAAAGGCAAACCACTGTACAGGCATTGAGGAGTGAAATTTGGAAAAAAGTGTGAGAAACAACCCTGTGAACATCGAAGTCAGAGAAGGAGAAGGAGGAGGTGCTCCAGACTCCAGAGCAGAGATTTCTCTTCAGCTGATGGAGAGGACCAGAGCAGATATCCACATTGCAGCTTGTGGAGGAGCTTTTTTTGAAGGGAGCTGCCACCTTTTGAGAGCCCATGACAGAGCAGATTGTCCTGACGTGGACAGCAGCCTGTGGAGATGAGCAAATATTTCCCTGCAGCCAGTGGAGACTACCACATCAGAGTAGATATCTGGGCTGTGGCCCATGGCGGACACATGGTGAAACAAATTTATTCTGAAGGAGTGTATGACATTTAGGGGACGCACAGTGGAGTCAGAAAAATGTGGGGAGGAGGAAGGAGCTGCAGAGAGGAACATTAAAGTGCTGGCCGTAACCACCTGTTTCCCACTCTCCCAGTCCCACTTGGGGCAAGGATGTAGGGAGTAAAGGACTGAAGTTGAGTCTGGGGAAAATGAATGACTTGTGGGGAAAGGCGTTTTAGTTTGTGTTTTTCTTTCTCAGCTTTCAAATGTATTTTAATTGGCAATACATTAAATTACTTTTCCCCAATTTGAGTCTGTTTTACCCATGAGAATAATTTGTAAGTGATCTCCCTGTCTTTGTCTCAAACAATGAGTTTTTCCCTCTTATTTTTTTTCTCTTGTCCTGTTGAGAACAAGGAATGAGAGAGAGCAGATGGGTGGGTGTGGTGGCTTAATCCCAACTGGCAGCTAAATACCATTCAACTGCTCACTCACACCCCTACGATCTCCTCCCGCTCCTCCACCTCCCTGGGTAGGGAGGAGAATTGGTGAACCTCGTGTGTTCAGATAAGATCATCGTCATCATCATCATGATCATCATCATTATCATCACTGTCATATATTAAGTTATTATAATAGTACTTGTTATTAATAATTAAATAACAAATAATAAATATAATAAATAATAAATATTTACCTATATAGAAATATTAACTATTATTAAATAATAATAAATAATACATAAACAATGCATAAACATTATGTATTATGATTCCATATATTTATACATTATATATTAAATATTCATCCCATTAATATTATTATATAGTATTATATGTCTAGTGTTTATTACAATGGATAATAAAAAGAATATGAGATGATGATGATGATGATGAAGATTAAAAGGANCCAATTTGAGTCTGTTTTACCCATGAGAATAATTTGTAAGTGATCTCCCTGTCTTTGTCTCAAACAATGAGTTTTTCCCTCTTATTTTTTTTCTCTTGTCCTGTTGAGAACAAGGAATGAGAGAGAGCAGATGGGTGGGTGTGGTGGCTTAATCCCAACTGGCAGCTAAATACCATTCAACTGCTCACTCACACCCCTACGATCTCCTCCCGCTCCTCCACCTCCCTGGGTAGGGAGGAGAATTGGTGAACCTCGTGTGTTCAGATAAGATCATCGTCATCATCATCATGATCATCATCATTATCATCACTGTCATATATTAAGTTATTATAATAGTACTTGTTATTAATAATTAAATAACAAATAATAAATATAATAAATAATAAATATTTACCTATATAGAAATATTAACTATTATTAAATAATAATAAATAATACATAAACAATGCATAAACATTATGTATTATGATTCCATATATTTATACATTATATATTAAATATTCATCCCATTAATATTATTATATAGTATTATATGTCTAGTGTTTATTACAATGGATAATAAAAAGAATATGAGATGATGATGATGATGAAGATTAAAAGGAGAGAAAGTAACAAAACACTAGAGAAACAAGTGGTGCACAGTCCAATTCTCACCACCTCCTGACTGATGCCCAGCCTGTCCCTGAGCAGTGCTCAACCCCTCCTGGCCAACTCCCTCCAGTTTGTACACGGGGCATGATGTTCTGTGGTATGGCATACCCCTTCGGCCAGCTGGGGTCAGCTGTCCTGGCTGTGCTCCCTCACAGGCATTTGTGCACCTCAATCCTGGCAGTGCATGAGACACTGAAAAGTCCTTGATTGAGGGTATGCACTGCTTAGCAACAGCCAAAACATCAGGGTGTTATCAACATTCTTCTCATAATTACAAAAGCACAACACTGTAACAGCTATTAAGAAGAGAATTAACTCTGTCCCAGATGAAACCAGGAAAGTAGGGGTCTGACAGCCAGCTGAGATCAACCTACCAATCTTGAAAATTTTTTATCCAATTATCTAGTGTATTAGAGTATCTCAGATTCCAAGAGAATGGATATTACACTTTGAAGATGTCAAATAATATCCTTAGAAACTAAATACCTGTTTTGCCACACATCATGAAGTGTTTAGAATCTCCAAATAAGTCTTGCTCTATAAAATGCTGCTAAAGAATTCCAGTTAGATCAAAAGATAAAATGCAAATGTGGATACCATGATTACATGATCAGAGGAAATTCATTTCAAACTGTGCAAGAAAACAAAAAGGATATCTTCTTGTTCTCATTCCACTTACTTAGAAGAGAAAGAAAGTACTGGCAATATTAAACCTCTTTTTTTCCTGGGATATAGTGCAGGGATAACCATCCTGTAATATGCTGAGGCCCTGGTCTGCCACGAAAAGGAAGTGTTCTTTTAGGACATTGTCTCTGCTGCTGACTTGCAGAGCAGGTTCAAAGAGCAAAATGTCTGTCTGCTTATAAAGTCTCAGGAGGACTGTGATTAACTTCCCTCTTATAGTTAAATTTTGACATATCATTACATAAAACCAGAATACTAACTGGCCGTTTTCTCAGTTTGTCTCCCACCTCTCGCCAGTACCAGCTGTATAAAAATCCCAGATTAGACAATTACTGAGTAATTTACTCATGGGGACATTTTCTTTGCAACCCCACAAACTAGAAAGTAATTTATGCTTTTATATATATCTATTAATTTCACTTACTTATGTGAAAAGCAGCTGTGATTTCTGTTGCATAAGCTTAGTTTTTTTAAGTTACTTGGAGATGTGAGTAGATGAAAAGTATAATTTATGTCTCACATTGTCTGGAAAAAATCTATATGCATTTGTGAAAAGTGGATAGGCATCCTGGAAAATAAATAATCCAGTCAGACTTTGTCTGACTAGGATGTTGAATTGTTCTTCACCAGATTAATATCAGCCTACAGTGAGCTTCCTGCAGCAAAATTATCAGATATGTAATTTTCCTATTAAAAAGAGAAATACTAAGCAGTGAAATGGTATACAGCATTGATTAAGTCATTACTTGGGTATTGTATGTCCATATTTTAAGAAAGATGTAAAAAATTAAGATGGGTTGAGAGGGCCTAAAAATATACAGCATTATCTACTTATCAAAATTAAGATTGAAAAAATATATAATGTGTACTATATATAGAATAGATAGAGGACCTATTTTTAGTAGGTAGAATAGACCTTTGTACTAGGAGGTTCCTCTTGAAGGCGAAAGGATATTTTTTAATTAGCAGGGAAAGCATTATAAAATCTAATGGCCTCCAGCTGAAATAAGCAGAGCTTTAACTAGAAATAAAACATAAAACTTTAATAGTGAAAGCAATTATTGCATGGGAATTTTCCCACAATTTACAGTCTTTAAAATAATAATGGATATCTTTCTGATGTGCTTTAGTTTAAAAACGAATTACTAGCTGGGTTTAGGAAGGTATCAAATTAGTACAATTTCTTGCTTGAAAATCCTCCACTTTCCCTCCTCCTGAATAAGTTTAATCTAATACACACTGAAATCACTGCCAGTGAGTTCAGACTCACCTGTCTTGTCCCCAGTACAAGTATTCTATTTACATTTTACAATGCAATTAAAAAGCATTTGTGCAAGAACAATCCTATGTAAAGATTCAAAAACATTTTTTTCAGGATCCAACAATTCTCAGAAATCACTACTTGTTCAGCCTATTTGTTCTTTATCATCTCGTTTTCCTCTAATAAGATTCCAAACAGCTGTATGTTATCTGAGAATTCTTTCTGGTTTATTCCACTGATTTTGTTTTTTTGTTGTTGTTCTGAAAAAGTTGTCACTTTGTACTTCAGAAGTTCTTCTTTCTCAACACACTGTTTGCTGGCTTAACTATGCTGACTTCGAAGGTCCTTTGGATGTGAAGCACTGAAGTAGAGATTGATGTAGCACACTACAGCATAGATCTGTAGCTGAGAAGCTGCTTCAGGTCCAGACCTGCTTCAGGTTGTAGAAACAAGAAAAACAGCTGCTGTGAGAGTAATTGAGAGTCTTACGCTCAGTAGTGACCGTAGAAGCCTTAAGCCTTGGATTCCCAAACTGGCAACAGTAGTCGCACATATAACACTACAATTCCTATAAATTATTCTTGCTGTGAGAGATAATTGCAGTATAGGCACTAAAAAAAAATTATCTGCATTTATTGAAACTGTCAGGCACATTTTTAGATCAATGACCATTCTGCTTATTCCATTACTTTTCTAAAATAATACAATTAAAATATGTCTGAAGTGGTAGACCAAGAACGAGTTCCAGGCTCCCTCATGATGGGATGCATCCCAAATCCATGCTTGAGCAAGAGCAATGCACATTAGCTTCTAGTTATGCTAACACACATGGTACTCACCGAAGGGAAATCCTGACAGCACAAAAAAGACTGCTGTAATGTAAACCAGGAACACATTGCAAAAAATTTTGTTCCATTTGGATACAGCTTTTAACAGCAGTATCATGCAAACTCTTGACAGTGCTGATGTAGTATCAAGGGAATTTTTAAGACTGAATTTACTAGAATCTAATTTGGATTCAGAAGCTGTGACTAAATCTCTCAGTGGAAAAAAAAGCTTCAAGGTCAAGCGGACCCGTTGGCATCCATACTGCATAAGATTTATGTTGGAATGGTTAAGCTGGAGAGGCCCAATTAAACCAAGTGGGCAGTCAAGTTCCAGAGCTTCTTGTCATTCTTTCATGTAGTAATATGGATGCAGTGATAGTACCTGTTGATCATTTTGAGCTATCCTGAAAACTCAAAATACAGATAAGATGGAACTATGTTCAAAGAGAGTCTTTATCAGGAAAGAAAGATGGCAGCGTAGTATAGCTGTGCAGTAAAAACTGAATCAGTGTTACTTCTGCTACTGAGTGTATATCCTGAGGCAAAGTAATTAACTTCTCTAGGTATTAATGTATCATTCGTAATGAGGGTTAGAAGTTACTTTACAGAGACTTCTAGGAATGTTTTTTTTAGATTAACACAAGGACGACACTGTATGAACGAGAAGTCTTGATAGCTGCTACTACAACGTAAGTCATACCTTTCCACTATTCTGTTAGAATGAGTATATTCTTTGTCTTTTTACAGATTAACAGCATCAGAAACTCTGTCTAATAAATTTTACCCCAAAAATAAGTTAAACAGAAACATGAGCCTGATGCAAGATCATTCATGAAGGAGTAGGCTTTTAGGATGGCTTTAACTTGTCGTCTTCTGTGAATATCTGCATTCAGCCATAAAATGTCCAGGTTAACTGTATACCTCAGTTACAGTAAACTGCAGAGTAGTTGTACTCCTAATCAGTGCAGATAATTATTTTTGAGACTGCTGGTTACTATCTTGAACCAAATTCTCCTATTTGGGATGAATATCCAAAAATTTTCAACGTTTGTAAGAAATTAATAGGAAAAATCAAAGAAACTTTTTTTTAATCTTTAATAAAATGAATCCGACTTTCACTACAACATATAGGGGCAAAGGATGGGATCCAATGTATTGAACTGAGGCACTGAACTTATTTTTAAATTTTTCCCCTGGTTGCAGAAAGGGGGACAAAGTTTAGTGCTGTGTGGGTGTCACCAGGTTGTCATTCTATACCACTCAAATAACCACTGGGGTTGTGGTTTTGTTCTCTTAGTAAATTGCTATCTCAACCCATAGTCCCTGCTCTTGGTCCACCCCTTACCGTAAGGGGTGGAGGAAGAGGTGTGGCTTATTTGGACTTTAATTTCCTGCTGGTGTTAGAACCAATACAATTTTAGGTTCGCTTTTTCTCCAGCTGAAGAAGTTTCAGATATGATCAAAATTTTCTAGGGAAGATTCAGTTTAGCAATGTCTAAGCAAATAGCTGTAGTCCTACTGTTTTGGTTTTTAGGGGGTTTTTTAAGGCATCTCTTTCCAACAAAATAGGCAGTGCTGCATTGGGCTACCAATGACAACAATGAAAGCTACCAGTGGCTTGCTGCTGTCCTATCACTTCCTCAGAGACCTATGACATCAGAAAAGGCTGAAGAAGATTGTTTCCAGCTCCTGCCCTAATAACTGCTCAGCTGACATCACAAACACCTGCAAATGCCAGGCATTCATTCATATCTAAACAGCTACTTTGTCACCAGTGACATCACAAGCAGCTACTGAAGACACAAAATTAATAAGTACAGTAGATCTAAAACAAAAAATTATATTTGTGTTGATAGTAAAAATTGAATAAAAATAGAGAACTTCTTAGAAAAGTAGTAAAAATCCATGAAAACACAGGAATTTTGAATTCATCCAGATATCTGCCAAGAAAATGAAATTTTGTGATTTTACTAGCAACTAAAATCTGGAGTGAGAGTGGAGTGAATATATTTAGAAAAAAGAAACATGTCTTTCAGGAAAATAAGAAGTTGAAAACAAAAAATATCAGAATATTAACTGCACTAGAGAAAACTTGCAAAAATGCATTAAGAAAATTTGCTTTAAATCTATTTCATTATGGGAATCAGAAAGGAGTATCTCCAAAGCACATTCACTCTGGATAGTAGTTAAAAAGGAGCAGAAGCCCTCGAATAGAATCCAGATAAATGCAAAACAATGCTTCTCATTACCAATTACAGGAATCATTTTGGCAAGGGGACTTGTCAAGCATATTTCTGCAATTTATAAGAATCTAGAGACTTGCTAGAGTAGTAAAGCAGACTCTGCATTTCTTCACTTCTTTAACTATTCTTTTGTGGAAAGAGTTGTTTCCACCCTGTTTCATTGTGTACAGTATTAATTCTGGTTCACACTGTTATCGATATATGTCACTTATGCTGCTGTACTCTAAATAAACAACATTTTATTGAAGAGTAGAAAGGATTTAGAGAACTAAAACTGTTACAGTAAATACAAGTAAACAAGAATGTAATTTATTTGACATTTATTTTACACAGAAGAAAGATAAATTCGGAAAACTTCTAACACAATGGAACAAATAGGTAGGAAAACTCAAGTAGCTGGGGCATTGGGCTACCTGTGCCCAGAACTAAAGGTTTGTTTTCTGCTGCATCAAAAGGAAAGGCTTCCTCAGCTGCTTCTCCTGAATTTCTGTGGGAATTTGGTGAGCCAGTCAGGATGCGAATACATGAAAATGATACAATTTTTCTCAGATCTGGTACCTATGCATCATTGAGTTAAAAGCAATTTGCTATGTTATGCATCAGCTCATGCTATGTTAAGTTAGTACTCAAGTGCTACATAAAAAAAGATTTGTCAGTCTCTTTCCCTGAGTGATTACCATTCTCTGCTAGCCAGTCATCACTTTTTTGAGAACAGTCTTTGGTCACTGAAAGGTGTCTGATATCATTTAAATCAGTGAAAGAGACTGTTTTCAGACATTTTTCTTCTTAAATTTGTGTTAACATTTCTATTTCCTAAAACATAAATCCAGTGCAATGTATTATAGTCAGCAATCTCAACTATCTACAGGAAGAAGCCCTGTCTTCATCCGCTCCATATTAAATTTTCATATGGCTAAAGGTCTTTTGAATGTCAGCTTCTAAATATGGCACTGCCGTTTTAAATCAGTGCATGTCTTTTGCTAATTAAATATATTCCCAATGTTATCATGGAAATGCAGCTTCCAAATCCTGCTAGTCCCATTTTTTTATCTTTTTCAGATCAGTGATGTTTACAGGTGTGATCATGCAAAGTTAAACCCTTCATTACTAGTTCTTTGCATATAAAATGAAATGCATTATAAACCAACACTGAAGAAAGTTTGTCTTTGCTGCTTTTAAGAATGTTATAATGCTTTCAAATAATGCTTTAGTCTAGTGCTCTCTTTTTGCCTAAATATGCTTAAGTTGCATATATATAGCTTACTCACACTACTCCTGTTGTTAAAACAGTCTCAGACTTGGTAAAACTTACTTTAATCTGACTCCTTTACAATCTGATTTTAGTATTGTTTTATTGACTATGCTTAGCCAATCTAGCAGAATGGTTTTTTTTCTCTTTTTTTTTTAGAATTTCACAATTCTGTTTTCCCAGCATAACTCAAAGGTTCTTTCCTATGTCCTGTGTGGAATTAAGGGATTGCAATTTTATCTTCCAGAGGTCATTCAGAATCATATAAATGTATTAGAGTCAGTTCGTGGAAGCCATTTTACAACACGTGAGTGAGAATAAGGTGATTTGGAATAGCCAGCATGATTTACTATCATGCATAACATGCCTGATTGCCTTCTGTGGTGAAGTGACTAGATCTTTGCATGAGGGAAGAGCAGCAGAATTTTTCTACCTTAAATTTTTGAAGGCTTTTGTCATGGTCTCCCACAGCATCCTTGCATCCACTTTGTGTCATCCAGATCAATAGACTACTATATGAGTAAAAAGCTGCCTACTTCATCAAGTTGAAGAACAGAGGTTACTGGGGGCTGGTTACAAATGGAGTTCCTTGGTAATTTATATTGGCACATATCTTCTTTAGTTCCTGTTTATGAAGAGTTTGGAGGACAAGACAGGAAGCGCCATCATCAGATTTGTGATTGATGACAGCCTGGAAGTGCAGCTGATACAGGACTGCTATCCAGAGGGAACCAGACAAAGAAAAGGGCCCTGGGGACATTATGAAAATCAACAAGAATAAAGGCAAATGGACAAAGTATCTGCAATTTTCAGACTGGGAACTTGATGTCTGGGACTCGGCTCTGGATTAAAGTACTTGGGGGCTCTTGGGGACAACAAGCTCAAAGAAGGTCAGCAGCGTGTCCTGGAAGCAATGAAAGCTAGCAGCATCTGATGTTGTATTGACAGGAGCACAGCCAGTTGATCAGTGATCATCCCCTTCTACTCAGCATTCATTAGACTACATCTGTATCCAGTTCTAGGGTTTACAGTACATGAAAGAGACTGATTAGCTGGGCCGCTCCAGAGGAGGCCTCTAGGATGGTAGGGCTGGAGCACTTTGTGAGGAGAGTTTGAGATGGATTTTTACTGCCTGGGGAAGAGACAGCTTTGGGGGCAGCGAAAATCCACATTGCACATATTGATATATTTTGCTCTAATGGACCTTCATCTTGATGAGCCAGAAAGGGGAATAGGATAAGGCTGTTGGAGCTGTTTGTGTTTGGGTGTCATCCTGTGGGCAGTGAAGACCGTAAAGCTGTTTCAGTCTGCATGTGAGCTGTACTCTGTTGATAAGATGATGGGAGTCCAGTTAAGGAAATTTTTTTTGCCCATTCTTGGAGTTAAACATTAGAGACATTTCAGAAAAGCCACTTCTGTAACATTGCTTTCAGAGAAAGTTCACCTGACATGGATTAAAGCTTCATCAGGTCGAACAGTCCTTGTAGCATCCTTTTCTTAACAACTTTTTGTAATATCTGTGAGTTTGCAAGCACCAGTGCCAGACAAATGCCAGACATACACCACCAAGGCTTCTCCAACACTCTCCTCTGCAGCTGGACAGTGAGACTCCAGGTGGGGTCTCACCAGAACTGAGGAGAGGGGCAGAATCCCCTCCTGCACCCTGCTGGCCATCCTGCTGTTGATGCAGCCCAGAACACAATTGTTTTGCTGGCTCATGTCCAGCCACACCAGTACCCCCAAGTCCCTCTTGCAGGGCTGTTCTTGATCTGTTCATTCTGCAGCCCGTGTTGATCTTGGGGATTGCCCTGACCCAGGTGCAGCACCTTGCACTTGGTCTTGTTAAACCTCATGAGATTCCCATGTGCCCACTTCTAGAGCTAGTCCTGGTCCCTCTGCATGGCATCCTGTCCATCAGGTGTTCTTATGTGTTGATATGAAATTCAGAACATCCAGAATAAAAAAAATTTAGTTCAAAGGACTTACTTATGTGATGTTTCTCACATTTATCCAGCACTCAGTGACTGAGTAAACATGTGAGTAATCCTGGTGACATAACTGATTCAATCAAAACTTGTAAAATAGTGGAAATATTTTGGAGGAGACTGGCAAAGACCCAAAAAAAATCTAGAACACAATTCTACTAAACTTTAGTTCAAGCTGATTCTGATGTTCGATTAGTTGGGGACATACTATCTTTGAGAACTTACTGTTAAAATATATATGCTTCTGTCCTTATTTTTGTTTAGACCTTTCTAGCATTGCAGTACTTGATGATACCAAGATATGATGACATGTACATTTAAAATGTCAAAACTAAGGTGAAATATAGATATGTCTAATCCTGAATTCTTTTAAAAGATTGTATGAAATTAAAAATGGTATAAACAGCAGCTTTGCAGAGCAAGGAATATGATTTTAAGATGCCAGAACTACTTTTCTTTTTTAGTTTTCATTTTACTTACAAATTTCTGTACTCTCTTTATATAACACTAATAATAATAATCACTTATCTATGCAGATATCACAGCAACACATGCACTATAATCAGTCCCTCACATGTATTTTACTGTTTAAATTCAGCTCAATAGTTATAGAACTCCAAGCATGAAAAGAGGTACAATTTTAGTTCTGTTTTTCTGATAAAGCAAGAATGTCCTCTAGCATATATTTTTTAGAACTTTTTTTAATACTTAGCATTACAGTAATTTTTTTTTTTAAAGGTAGAAATTTTTAAGCTTCTTTGAAAGACTAATCACTGTTTAATTTGTCACCCTCACCCAGACTTTTAATCTGAGTTCTTGTGAAACTGATTTAATCTTTGATCATGCCTTGTGTAGAGTAGCCCTACAGCTCATATAGAAGTCAAACACGGCTCCTGTGGTGAACTGTGTCATGTTCCTGCCAGAGGGATTGTAATGACTCGTCCCCTTGCAGTTACAGAAAGAAAGCACTTCAACAACCTTAATTGCCAAATGAATTGCACCTTTTATTTGCCCTAAGCTGATCACAGAATAATTTAAATGACTATCCAGATTGTTAACGTTTAAATTCCCAGAATCACCAGCACAAGAAAAACGCACGCGCACACACACACACGCCATCATCACCACCACCACTTCCAAAAAAAACACACACCAAAAAAGGCGGCAGTTGAGCCTCTCATGTCTTTTATAGCTCTGAAGTCCCCTTGCACAACCATTCCATGATGGAGGAGTAGCAACTCTAGGGATTTGGTTTTATGTTTGTTTTTATGGAATGTTCTCAAGGAGGTGTTCATCTCTTGATGATTAAGGAATGTGACATTTGCCTTCTGACTCTTTATCACAAAAAAATGTAGCATGCAAAACATTTATGATGTTTTCTCTTCTGCTATGATGTCATCCCTTTATTTAACTTGCTCTTGTCATTTTTGTCTTTGAAACTGTTTTCAAATGCTAAATTAACTTGCTTAAACTCAGATGTTTAGTGCCATTTAAGATGCCTTTGAACATATTGTTTGTTTTGCAGTGGATAGTTCATAGGCACAGAAATCCTGTGGTTTATCCAGCTTGAGGAGCCAGTCTCAGGTACCCAAGATAATCTCAAATACTGTTAAAGACATATGTTTATGAAATTTAATCTAGTCACTGTAGAAATCTTAACCAGAACGAATCAGTTAAACATCCCTTTCTTCTTTTAATTTAGTTGGTAGAAAGAAGAGGCTGTTTTGGAGTGTGATTATTCTCATCCTACTGTAGGTAACGGAAATCAAATCAGTTGTGCCCTTTAAAATTACTTTCCTTCCATTGGTCGTAAAGGAGCTTGAATAACTATCATATTGACATTGTGCATTTCTGAAATTTGTAGAGGAGATTCTCACACCAAATGTTTTATTGAATTGGACTTTTAAGGTTTGCTTACTTCCATCATCTTCCAAAAGTACTTCCAGTACTAGTTCATGACTTGGAATATGCATCCCAGTTCAAAAATCTCGGTGAAAATTTAGTTTTAAATTGTTAAATACCTATTTAGAATAATAGCATTGTAGTTGATCTGATCCCTGATTTTCTGTGCAGAAGCAGGTTCTGCAGCTTCTGGAAGCCAAACATATATGTCTTTTCATGTTCTGTTGGCACACTGCTACAGTAATCTAACGCATACTAGTGGTCAAATTAGACCATCTGACAAATCCAAAGTAGATGCATGAATTAGAAAGCTTGTGTTTCGTTAAGTGTTTCTAAGTTAGATCCATTAACAAGGTAATTAAAATTAGGTGGCAGGAATCCAAAGCCTGGTTGTTTCAAAATTCTATTAAGAAAATTGATTTCTAGAGTTAAAAGGAAATAAGACCCTGAAAATATCTGCTTTACTAGCACCTGGGATTTTCTTTGCTTTTTGTGCCAATCTTCAGTTTTGTCCCATCCAAGAAATCAGTTACTGAACTCATGTAGAGCCCTTTTCAGATACACAGTTTGCTTTTCCTGTATATCAGCAATCTATTCAGAAGATTCCTTTCCCATATTAATTTAACATCAAAGTTGCAGAATCTTTAAGACAATGAATAAGACATGAAAGTTACTGCTCAGAGTATTTTGCTAAAATTTCATGCATGCCTGTAGATCTCAACCTTTAGAATCATCTTTCCCTTTTTTTTAAGCTTAAAATTTCAAATCATTTTACTTTTAGAATACTTTATCTTCAAATATCACTTGTTTAATAGTTTATATGATGAAATGGCAGAGATCCAAACATGAATCCCTCCAGCACGTTGCCAAAAACTCTCATGGCTCAGAAAGATGGAATTAGATTTAGCCTTTTCAATCTGTTTGGATTCTCTCATAGGTACGCTTAAGTTTTTGTAAAGGAAAATCATCCTGTTTTCTGATGTAATTAATTCTGCTGAAAACTTATATGATTTTCTAATATTGATTGTTGTTCTTATAAATACAAAGATTGTTCACCTTTACAACTTTCATATTCTTTCCTTCCTGTTCAGATAAAATTAAGTGTATATTTAAAATTAAGTAAAATTACTAGGCATCACTATTTGCATTTTTACAACAAACTGATAAATAGTTTCAGTATCTTTGATGATATATCTCAAGTGTATCCATGGATGATGTTTCAAGTGTCTCTTCCATCCCTTTTTCCAAGTGAGTCAATTAATAAGTTAAGTTAAACTATACTACACTTTTAAAATTTTATTTTAAAAATGAACCTAGAAATGCTGTCTGCCTTTGATCATTGTAAGTTCTTTGCTGAAAGCCTCTATTATGAAAATAATATACAAAAGATACTTTACTAGTTATGTGGACATTACAGTCCTTAAAAGAGTCTTTTGTACTTTGCAGGACTATTGAGTAATGGATATTTGTATAACAACATAGCAGAGAACTTAGCTAGCTAATTTTCTCCCATGAAAAATATTTTCACTTTTTTTAATCAACATAGAAAAAACAGTAGTTTAGATCTCTACAAAAATCTCTTTTAGTGCATTTCTTTTTAAAACACAGAAATTACTAACTGCATTATTCACTTTTCCAGCCTGGAATGAACACTTGGAGGGAACAAAAAATTACCTCTTGTTTGTGTAATTGGCGGAAAGTGGTTTAAAGTTGTAGTTGAGGTCCTTTAGCTTCCAATCAAATAGTTAGCTACCAGATTGAATAATGCGCATTTAACTCCTTTGTAAAATCTCTTAGTGGGATATTTAATGTACAGGAAAACACAAGATTAATTATTCAGAGAGATTAGGTGCTTTTGTATGTTAAATTAACAAATCCATTTGCTTCAATATTTGAATAATATTAAATTAAAACATTAAAAGAAAATGCTTTCCAAAGAGAATTTGGATAACTCATGCAGTAAATCAGTTGAAAACAAGCAAACCAAAAAATGGTCTTAATGCAGAGTATATCCTGACCGCTGTGAGCTGCTTTGTTGATGAAATACAGCAGTAGTTGACAGCAAGCTGGTAGCCAGCTCTCTTTGAGTTTTGCAGTGCTGTTATGAAGTGATGAAGAATAATGACTTGAAGTGAAACTTCAAAATAGGGTTAAAACCTGATGATACCCTTTTAACCCTTTGATATGTAACTATATAACATTTTGGTCAGGTTCATGTTTTGGTGTTTGCAAGTGGAATTTGTTTTATTGAAAATGAAGGGAAAAGGTTGCATCTTCATCAAAATAAAATTTTGCAGTACTGTAAATATCTGGTTGTCGTTTTAACATATTAAAGGATATGGCAATTTTTCCAATGCTAAGAAAAATAATTCAGGGTGCTGCAGATTTGGTTTCTGTGAGATGACACCAATAGTTGTTCCCATGTCAGACAGAGGCACTTTCAGATTGGTCCAAGATGGACCCACCACTGGACAAAGCTGAGCTCATTGGTGACACTTTGTGGCACTTCTGTGATAACATACTTAAGAAAGGGTAAAACCTGCTGTGCAACAGAAGCCAGAAGAGGGGAGTGAGGAAATATGAAAGAAACAGCCTTGCAGGCAGCCAGGCCAGAGAAAAAATTGGAGGAGGTGCCCCAGGGGAAGAGCCAAGATTGCTCTGTAGTCCTTGGAAATTGCCATGGTGAGACAGATTTCCACACTGCAGCTAATGGGGACCCCATGCCAGAGCAGGTTGATGTGCCCTGAAAGAAGCTGCAGCCCATAGAGACCCCAAACAGGAGAATAATGTTATTAATTTACAATAAAAATAATTTCCCTAAGTCAGGTTGGTTTTGCATATAATGATAATTAGTGAATAATCTCCCTGTCATTATCTTCACCCATGAGATTTCCATTGTATTTTCTCATATTCAGCTGAGGAGGTGAGCTTTGTTGGCACCGTGCATCCAGACATGCTCAATCCACGTCAAAGCTCTTTTTAAAGGACCCATTTCATATCTTCCTCTCACTACTGACTACCAATAAACCAAAAATTACTAACTTTAATTGGATGACTTTCTGATGATTGAAATTAGGTGAGTTAAAGGACAGCTCTAATGTATCCTCTGAAAATTTCCTCGACACGAAGGGTGATCTCTTATTTAGAAATAGTTCTGTCTAATAATCTAAAACTTAAAAAAACCCAAGACCACACAGAAAGTCATGTTCAAAACAAGTCTGCTGACATTTCAGAGAAGTCACTACAGACAAAGTACAAACTGCTGGTGTCATAGGCATGCTTAAGATGGTGGTAAAGTGCAAATGTTCCACAGTAATACTGACAAACTGTTGCTAAGGGATGCTTGTTAGCATTGTTTGAGACTTGTGTGCAAGGCAGTTAATTGTGCTTTATATGATCTTTTGCTGAGAATACTAATTTATTTGTATTCTGTGTTTTTGCTTAGAATTTTAACCATTGTGTCCTCTAGATTAATAGTACATGCTCTATACTGTAAAGAAAAAAAATCAGTGTGAGAAGTAAAGATTTGTAAAAAAAAATTTTATGGGAAAAGACTGATCAAAATGAGATACAGAATTAGATCATAATTCTATTGACTATAGAGTTCAAAGAGATACTTTTAGATCAGTTTGCAAAATGAAAGTTTCCACATGTAAACACTATGTCATTCTGTTTCTTTGCTATTCAGATTTATTTCAGTTCATAAGCCTAAAATGAAATTAAACCAAATGTAGTCTTCTGCAAACTCAGGACAGCTTAATGTGACTTTACTTTTTTTGTCTGGGAAAGGCCATAACTCTACATTTTCTGTAGCTCTCACTTCTTGCGTGATGGAAAATAATGCAGTACTCTGTTGTAGGATTTTGGTTAATTCTTGACTTCAAACTGTTTCACCATTGGTTTTGAACTGTCAATTTAGCACATTCCCCAGATTCTGTCATTGATAAAATTTTAAGGATGGTTTCTGCAATCAGAACTGAAGAAACAGAGATAAATCAATACAAAACTATCGTACAATGTTACTTCTGGAAGTATGAGATGTTTTTTAATCACTCTTGGGGTCTTATCATATGTAATAACGACAACACCGAAACAACATTATGCTTTTTTTTTCACTCCGAGGAAGACACAGGATGGAAAAACAGCTAATTTTGTTTCACAGTGGTCATAAAATAGAAAAAAATGTCTCTTGTCTGGTTCTGTGTTACAAATTGCATCCTCTGATTCCCAATGGGCTGCCTTGGAGCAAGTAAATGGCAAATAAATAGAGAACAGCTGAGGCAGCAAGAACTTATTTATTACAAAAATGACTGAGGGCGCCTCAAGTTGTGCAGCAGTGTGTTCCCAACATATTATAAGGCCAGTGTCTGATTCAGCAAGACACATCATAGAAACATTTGTAAGCATGGCTTTGATTGTTTAACTGAGTCAAGGTCATATACTTAAGGGCTAAGACCTTCAGATGGATATATGTCTAATTGACATGCACTGAACTATACAGGCTTTCTTGCTTAAAGCAGACTGGTAGCTTGACAAAACAAGATCAAGAGAGAAAAACATTTTAGTATTATATTTATGTACTATTATAGTACATGGTTTGGCAAAAACAGAAGGCTCCAGCTGAATCTCTATTGAACTGTCTTCTGGGAGGAAGGAGCTTTTACTCTGCACTGAATATGAAGATGACAAAGGTACATGTCTGTGAGGGTAGTTTCTTCTCCGGGACAGTTGAAGCTTCCAGGAGCTTTCTTGTCTCTAGTGACATTGGACCATCCAAAAATGGATTTATGAGTAATGAATATTAGTCTAAGATGACTCTGAAATAGATTTTTTTAAGGATTAATCATTAGAAGATGATTAACAGAAAATAGCATCAATATTCCCTCAAATTCCCCAAACTGCCTTTTTTTGTAGGATATCATTAGTGTTGTACTTTACCCGAACTCCAGTCTGAAGTTTTGCATCCATGTACATCCCTCCCTTACAGCAGCATGGAAGAAAGCACTAAATAAATCATCAGGCAGGCCAAGCAAGAATTTAAAATCAGTTCCCATAGCCCTTGGGAATCCATGGGACAGTGGAAAACATTAATTTTTTACTCTTCCACTGTACATCAACATCAGAATTTTTACTCTATCCTTTCCCACTTCTTTTGTGTTCCAGTCATACACAAGATGAAATTCACACTTTTTCTCAGTACTTCTTGTGTTTGGAATTCATTATGTTTACCTTAAAATACCTAAGGCTACCCATTTCGTCCTTATCATTCTCTTAGCTCCCGCTGTCTGTAACGGGAATGAAAGATAGCTGGGTCATCCCATGCTTCCTTACTCCCCACACACACCCTCTCCCCTGGGATTGTCTCAGATATGATTTATCCTAAGATAAGAACATGAGGTAGAAATTCCAGGAGGAAGTGTCTGGATGCTCACATCATGAATGCATTCCAGAGACAGGTGAGCTGTGATGATTTCGGTTGACTTTGGTACGCATTGGCCTGCAAAAAGGTATAAAATGCTGCAGGAGACTGAACCAACCAGGCAAATTGGTCTCCATAGGCTGCAGGCAGCTTCCATCTAAGCAGATTGCCCCCTGCCCTGGTAGAGATGTTTGCCAGGTACATCCAGCCCAAAGATGGGGAGCAGTCACTTTTGGACACAGGAGTAAAAGCACTAAGATTTGGTCTCACAGAAAGATAAAATCCTAAAGTAGCCATGTAGGTGATTTGTTGCTCTGGAACTGTGAATTCTGTAAAGCCAAGGACTGCAAACCTGTATTTTTCTAGTGAAACCTGCTTATATTATAAACTGCATTAACAGTATTTAAATATTTTATTTGCAAAAATGTAATCATAATCATCCACATAAACAGAGCCATATTTCTCGTGCCTGACTGAGAGTTTTAGCTCCACTACTCTGCTACACTGTGGTGGGTAGGAAAAGGACATTTGGTGGAAGTCTTTTCTTTCTACACTATGTGAAAGAAGACTGGCTTAAGGTAAGAACCTTCAGTTTTAGATGGCTAATGTCAAGCTAAAAAAGCCTGCTCCTGTGAACCCATTATTGTGATGTATTTGCACCTTTTGGTGTGCCCCAGCCAAACCATCTTTAGTTATTAGCAAAAAGAGAGGCATGTAGGAGAGCAAGAACAGGCTGCAGGCAGTCCCTTGATGAGCTGCAGCTGTTTGGAGCCAGGTGCTTCTACTAGAGACCAGAGAGCAGCTGACCCTGAGAGAGGGAGAAGATAAAAGAGAAGAAAAGAACACAGGAGGGCCACGGCCGAGGAGGACTGCTGCCACAGGAAAGGGCTGCCGCAGAAGAGGAGGACTACTACCACAGAAGAGGACTACGAAGTAAGGACTGCTGAGACAGCAAGCGAACAGGCAGGCAAGCAGGACGGAAACAGCTTTAGGTGATAGCAGCCTCCATTTGTAGGTAAAAGAAAAGAGTCAAGTTTTTTGTTGTTTAGCAACAAACCATAGGTGCTGCACACTTTAACTCTGGTGATTTATTAGTGGCATTTTCCTCTGTTATCTTAGAACATCAGTATTAGCTCAGTGTGTTAAATTGTATATGGAAGTCTTAATTCCATACCTGGATGTATGACAGTTTTCTTTCCTGTGATACTATGCAACTTGGCTATATTAATGGAATCATATAGAGCTCAAATTTTAAGTGTTTAAGATTTTGAATAATCCAAATGACCAATTTACAATCCTTAACAATGTACTTGGGACATTACTTCTATATCTAATATATATACTAAGAAGATAAATTGATAAATGTACCTCAGTTACATAATTCTTGGAAACTTAAAAAAATATACAAAAATATTTTATGGACAATATATTTTCTTTTTATATGTGCAAGTTTCTATTTTTATCACCTATTATAAAAGGTTAAAAATATTTAATAAAAATGAGTGAAGATATTAAATGCCATTAAATCACAACCTTGTGTTGGTGTGGCTAAGGTAACAAGGTGCTAATAAAATGGTCTAAACAGAAGGACACAACTGACAATTTTAATGAGCCTTAACATCTGGAGAGAAAATATCTGTATCTTCTTTGGCGGGTGGGCTACTGATAAAGTTTATCCTAATCAAAACTGCAGATTTAAATAGAAAACACTGCGACTAAATTTGCCAAGCTGACTCAGAAAGAAATATTTCATAGGGGAGTTATCAATTAATTAATTTTGTCTGTTTGTTTTTTTAAGTCTTTCTGCTAAATTACAGTAGCTCTTTCCTAAACTTTTACTTCTGTGTCTGTTAACCAAAATGTTAATATGTATTCATCACATAAATACAGGCAAAAGAAAGTATCAGGTAGCTTTTCCAACCTGTCTATCAATGGTCTAATATAATCTTTATTTAAAACTTAAAGAAAGTATGTCTGCAGCAATTAGGCAAAGAATTACTTCTCAAAGGCCCCTTTTCATTGGGTGAAATTAATTCTACACATAGTACCAAGGTCTTACTTAATTCTTCAAACAAGACCCAAATTGGACAATTGTGTAAATTAGGATTGGATCTGCTTGACTAAAGATTACTGAGTTATCTCATTGTTAGCTTTAAGATATGCTTTCTTTCCCCTTGGTGCTCGCATTTGTTAGTGTAAAAACGTAAATAATGGATATATGGGTTTAGTTTGTTTATTTGTTTTACAGAAAGAAGCCCAAGCAATATCATTAGTATTAGAATTACACCATCACCTAAATTACATTTAGGTTTCTAAAACCCACAATTGTTGGTGGTGCTAATACTGTGTACTCATTTAAAGTCCCATATAAATCAAAATTTTTGTAAATTTTAAAATAGAAGCTACCGATGTTCTCTGGGTTTTTTATTGTCTTATCTGTCCTCCATCTCTTGATTTATCCTTGAAGCTATCTAGGGCAGGAATTGCTTTATGCAGCTCCTAACACAATGGTGGTGTGATCTATGCTTTGAGGTGCAAGTGAGATGAAGATGCAGTTCTGTTGTGCTGATAGTTGGGAGACAGTGAGGAAAGAATTTCCTGCATTTTTGCTCATGTTTCTGAATTTATGATAATCTATAGGTATGATTGAACTATAAAGAGACACATTGCCACTCTACATATCTTATGAATACAAGGCATCACAGGACCCCTTTACCCAGAAGCAGAGGATGAAATGGATCTTTAAATCAACTTCCTCATATGTATCCCTTTGTTTTATATTTTTCCCCAAGAAAGGTTGATACAGATTACTCTTTTTCTCCCCAGTGGAATTATTCAAATGACTTCCCAGTCATAAATATGATGTTATATATTATCTTCTAGAGCTATAAATTAAATATTTCTGCAGCCTATTCACTCTCATTTTAATTGCCGTTGTCTTACTTGCCTAAAATATATAAGCTAAGCATATTTACATGTCATTATTTTTATTTTAGTAGTATATTCTATAGGTGATTTCTGGATAAAATATTTTTATCTACAAACATCATTTAAAAGTATGTTCAATTTTGAGTTTGCAAGTGTTGTTTACTTTTCCACATGTAGCCTGTGGAAAATCCAGTCGTAAAGACAAAACAGATTGCATCTGAAACAGAAAACTGCATTTTTCTTTCATTCTCTTTGATTTTTCTATATCACAAACTCAAATTTCTTGTTTAAAGCATCTATCCTCTAGTTTACGTTTGAAAGGTAATTATTGTTATCTAATGAGGAAAATCACACAGATTTAAGAAAAAAACAGGAAAATAATAACTATTTTACTATACTAACTGATTAGCATTTGAGTATAATGTACTGAAGACCTGCAAATGCCTTTGCACACCTCATTTTTCTTTCTCAGAGTGGATATGTCATAGATTTTCTGTGAGTATCTGGTTTTTCATCCATAAGTTTAATTTTCTTTGGAAGCTTGGCTTGGTTTTCCCTGGTTTGGCTTACTTCAGAGTTTTTATCTGGTTTAGCCATCTCATATGTCACCTGTCTCCTATAAGGAAAGCCTAAAAGAATTGGGGGTTTTTCAGACTGGAGAAGTCTTATTGTTACATCTCATCATTAACTATAGCACATAAGCCTAATGTATATTTTACATAAGCCTACTGTAGTGAGCTAGCTCTTTTAGGATGTAAATACATTTTAGGTTCATGTTAATGATAGAAATGTAGGTAGATCAGTAGACCTCTACATAGTGTTCTCTGTTTTTCTTTTGGTTTGATACATAAGGTCTTATCAGTGAGAGATAAAAACAATTCTTTGTACTCTACCAAATGTATGCTTTCTTAATCATGGACATTCTTATTTTTTACCTAATTCAGTACTATCACTGCTATTAAATTCCAGGGTTTAGTTCTTACCTTTTTACTTTTAGCCAAATGACAGTAACAATAAAAAAAAAAAATCTCCAGCTTTATCTTAGGCATTAGATGTTCACCCATTTCTTCATCTTCCTATGGGAAAATAAAATCATGATTACAGGAATATTACACTAAGTTAATTTAAAAACAATAAAGACTTAAAACATTGGGAGAAGCAAAATAAAGAGCTTGCTTGTCAGCATGCTGATTTAAGGTTTGAGTAAATTCAAACAGAATGTTAGGAAATGAAGATCAGTTAAACAGATTATAGCATTAAACCATAAGATCTGTAGTGTGTGGTTGAAACACATAGCAATGACAGGACTTCATGAAACAGAAAAGATTTCTTTGAATTTAAGTCACATTTAATGAAATATTGGAAATTAAGAAAATAATTAAGAGAATAAAAAAACAAGAGAAATTATTTTAAGAGCTATGTGGCACTAGAGCTGCTTCTTGACATTAGACTGGACAATAGGAAGAATTTAATGAAACATTGGCACAGGCTTTCTAGAAAGGTGGTTGATGCCCCAAGCCTGTCAGTGTTTAAAAGGCATTTGGATAATGTCCTTAATAACATGATTTAAATTGATCAGCTTTGAATTGGTCTGGCAGTTGGACTTGGGAGTCAGTTTTGGTTCTTTTCAACCAAAATAGTTCTATTCTATTCTATTCTATTCTGAATCGGGGGAAAAAAGTTCCTAAAAACCTGTAAGACTTCCTTTCCAAAGGCATAAACTGACTATTTTAAAAACATTTCACTGTAAATTGGCAACTTTCTGATATATCTCACCACTACAGGTATTTGATTCTGGGTTAGGGACGTTGTGGTACTCTTATGGGAAAATATTTAAAGCTGAACTGAGTTGAGGGGTTTTTTTAGATTATCGAAGCACTAGGTTTTATCAGAAAATAAGTGTTTTAGGGAACTATGTGAGAAACATGGGTTTAAGAAATGTTATAGTAATTGAAGTTACTAGAAGTAAGTATTCGAAATCTATTAGAATAATAAAAGTGATTCTAATAATAGAAATTGCTATTGGTTCATCATTTCACAGTGACATGATGAACCAAGAGATAATTCTTCTCTCTAAGAGAACTGGCTCAGTGCTTCACAGCAGCTATTCCTGATTTATACAGATATCAATAAGTTATGAATCAAGTCATGACAGAAAGTAATGCATGAAATAGTTGGAAAAAGATAATTTGAAAGAGAAACACTCTATTCTTACAACTAAAAGGCAGCATTCCATAGAAAAACTAAATACATGTGGTAATTGTGAAAATTTGATCAGAAAAGAAGGATGCTATCCATTTAAATTTGTTTTCCCCTGCTTTAGCAGCCTTATGGCAGCAGGGCTGTTGTTTCTGATGATTGATATCACACACATGCCAGGCAGAAGTAGCATGATAGTTATGGATCTATTCTCTTGTTCACATGATGGTATTAGACACTGCAGGAAAGAAAAAAGAAAGATATCATGTGTCATTCTCCTCCTTGACCAGATTTAAAAGTTTGTGAAAGAGCTCAAGTGCTGACATATAGTGTTAAGAAAATTTTCTTTTTATAAGTATTCAATTGCTATCCAAATACTCTTTCCAAAACTTTCACAAGTGCCATAGCTTCTAATTTCCATGGGAAGCATCAGTCAAACACTTTCTAATCCATAGCAAGGAAGAATATAAAATTCATAATGGAAACTGATGACATTTGATATAAGCCTGCATTAAACATAAGTGAAACTTCAATTATTTTAATAAAATTTGAAGAATATTCACATGCTTTTCTAGTATCGATCCCTCTTATGTGAAAAAGTACTTTTCTTGAAAAGTGTAATTTCAGGAAGACCCTTTTTGCAATATCCCTACTTCTCAAGAAAAAAGTTCTTTCTTGACATAAGTATTTCTTGCATTAAAAAGCCCATTTCCTGGTAACTACACTTGTAAGTAAAGAGAAGGCTAAAAAATTCATTGAAACAGTAGTAACAACAGACAAACTGACAGAAATTAAATTCAGCTCCCCCTTTTAGACTGGTAATTCCATATTTTAAAAATTTCACGCATTACTGAGGCAAGCATTAATTGATTCATCCGGCATCTCTACTGTGCATTCATCCTCAAAGAGGTAGATTGGAAAATGATTGAGATTAATTCCCTGGAAGATTACAGAATCTAGCAATTCTCTACTTTCTAGCTACCAAAGAATAAGTCTTGCATTTAGACAGTTATACAAGTTGCTTGAAGTCAGTCTGTGTGACTAAACTATAAAAAAAGTTTAGAAAACAAACAAACAGCCCAAAAACCCAAAAATAAAAGACAAACTAAAGAAACTCAAAACAAACCAAGAAAAAAAGGACACACTTCCCCCCCTAACTTTTGACTACTTTTCAGATGGAAATAATACCTAAGAATGGTATGGATGGGAGGATTCTGAAATGACTGGAGGAAACAGAATTCGGCCTAAAATGCTATGCTTTAATACCTGTAAATATTATATATGAATTATTGATTTGAGTCTAAAATAATGAATCCTGCAGTCTTCAGCAGGCATATTTCCATTTCACTGAAAAAGATTACATAAGAAGTGATCATAAAATCATAAGAATTAGAGGCTAATAAGATATAACTAAATTAATCGTTCCCAGTCACCGCAAAACAATTCTATATTGTTCTCTAGAAAAATCTTTCTAGTGTTTCCTACTCTGTTTAGAAAATAATGACATGTTTCTGATTCTGATAATCCCACTTCCACTGTCAAACACAAAATTACTAGAATATATGCAATATTCATATCAGGTTGTTAGAACAAAGTTCATTTCTCTGTGGACCACACACTAATAAAAATGAGCCCTATTGCCACTGATTATATCGGTATTTCAGAGTGGTTTTAATTGGAATATTTTTTCTTAATAATAAAGTTCTGTTCCCTCTTTTCTGTTAAAAATCAGTGCAGTAACTTCAGAGATATTTCTACTCCCACAGTAGTTTAACATTTCAAGACTTCCTGACATATTGTCTTGCTACTTCCACTTCTTTGAGCCTGTTATATTTACCTTTTCTTCTTTTTGTAAATCAAGACTACCAGGGCAAGCAGTCATTTTTGCTATTCAATTTACCAATGCTTTAATCGTAATTAAATTCTCAAATTACTATTTGATCTATGTCTGCTTTGAACATTAGACAATTAAGTGCTCTGGAAAGTAAACTGATGCCGCTGATTAAAGGGTGGGGGGTTTTTTTAGGTAAAACCATCAATAGTACTGGAAATGGCTCATCAAGTTACACAGGGGAACTTGTTAAATGTCAGCATTCTGAAATTAGATCTAGGAAACTATCTGAAATAGTCATGCCATATCAAAGTTAAATGTTTCACAGTGTTCCCTTATTGCCTAGAACTTTCTCAAGCAAGACCATAAATATTTTAAGACATCATTTTGGATGAGGTAGCTTAAATGTACATCAGTTGATGGTATTGTGATAGCAGCACCAAGGCACATTGTTACAGAGGGTTTATCAACAGAATGATCAACAGAAAAATCAAAAGTTCATTCAAAATATGTCTGATTATTACACACACTTCAAAATAGCTCCTTATATAGTTGAGATAGTCATGCTACCATTCATGAAAGATGTAATTCAAATATAGTTTAAAATATGCAGACTTTTTTCCTCTAATAATTTCATAGTTTTAGCAGTCTTTCCACATGACAGTGTCCGGAGTTGTAGAAATAAATAATCCTTTTTAAAGAAGCTGGATTGTAGTATTTTTTGGCAGCTGGTGTAGTTCTTTCAGGGGTATTTTTTTTTTGTTTTTTTTTAAAAACAGTACTAGATTGTATGAAGCAGCAGAAATAGCACACTTTTTTTTTTTTTTTTTTTGGGAATGTGGGTATGTTTGTGCATGCATGTGTGTGCAAGTGTGGGAGAAAGGTGGGAGAAAGATGTGACAAGTTGTATCACCAGGGGGCTTTTTCTTCTCCAATCTCCATAGTGACTGACAGCTAGTTATTTCAACAGATTCAAAGGAGCACTGGTCTTCACAAGTTTAATATATCTCACACATCAGGGAAGGCATTTTACTGTGCGTATGGCAGTTTTGACAATTCCTTGAGATACTATTCTATTGAGAGCAGACCACTTTTAATGCATGCGATGCCAGACAAGAATAGCTGTGTAGCCCAGTTTTTAATATACTTGATTCTTAGACAGCAAAAATAATCCCCAATATACTGGCTACTATGTGAAAAACAGATTGTGTTTTCCACAAGTGTTTTCTTGGTTTAAAATTGAAAACTTGGAAAAATCACTTCCTATTTATTGACTGAAGCTGCTTTGTTACTGAAAAAAACCCACCTTGAACTTTTTGTGTGGTACTTAGAGTTATTCAGAGCTGTTACAGTCCTGACATCTCAAAAAATGGTGTCTTTATTACTACTCACATCTATTTGCTATTCTGTGATTTGAATAAAAGTAACAAAATTAAAAAAGGAAACTAACCGTTCCTCTTCTGAAAGATATTTAAGACACCTTCATGCCTTTAGTTTAAAGTTAAATGTTCAGGTTCAATTAAAAAAAAAATTTTATTTGCAGAGTGAATCTACTGAGAACAGTCTATTTAATATGATTTTATGTTCTGAACTACTCTAGTTTTAAAGTAAGAAGGAAGTGAATTCATGCATTAAGTTTAGACCATCTCTACATTAACTGAATCACCTCATAAAGGCTCAAATAAAGTCATTCTGGATCTATGACTCTGAGGAGATCACACTGATCTGAATAAAGAATTTACAATGTGATTAGTATAAAGTGAGCTTCGTTTACAATGAAACATAATGAATAAAAATCTGTAATCACAAAAATCCATACAGCTCATACTACACAGATATGAAAGTTTCAGAATGCAATAACAATTCACAAACCACTTTTACTTCAGAGCAGTTTCATTTCTAACTATACATTGCCTTCAGTACCACTGCCTAGAACACTGGGAAATCCTGACTCACTATAGGTTGCAATTGCAGGTCTGCAATTTTAATAAGACCAGATTTTCTTTTCATTTTGTAATGGCTACTTGCAAAGAGACTGTAGATAAGAATGTTCTAGGACAGCCAGGCAAAAAGCAAACTGCTATATTCATCTAAGAGAGAAAGAACATATTTTCTGGTACTCTTCTAGAACCTCTATTCAAAACAATTCAGCATTCATTAATCCATGCAATGCAACAGACCCCACTGACATAGAAGAACAGTGGTTCAAACTAGATATATGTCAATCAACTGTAAAGTGTAGAGTTGAGAAGAAAATTACTTTCTTAATTAGACCTAATTAGGTAGTAAAATCTATAAATAAAGCAGCTTTTATAAAGGAAATAACTTGATAACTGTGAAGAAAAAATTTCAAGTGTACTGATAATGAAAATATTGTAGGGATGGTACAATTTGAAATACTTTGTAACATATATGCAACTCCCGGCACAGATGGAAAGCTTTATAATCATCAAAAGTGTCATAGAATGATGTAATATGCAGTGAAGACTTGATGTTCTATTAATGTCAGAAAATGTGTAGAGAAGTATTTTTCAGCATACTGTTAACACTTTCTAATATGATCAGAATTATAATACCACATTTTCCAAATGCCCTGAAATTTTCCTGCTGGTTGGGTCAATTTTCCTATGTAAGCTGCTGTATGTGTAATATTAAAAGGTGGATACAAAACTCTGGGTGTAACTTTGCATATACAACTTTTGTTTGTTGATGTAAACTTTGACATCTGAAATTGTACATAATGTATATATACAAAAGTTGGCATATAGATTGTGTAACCAAAAATATGAGCATAAAATTGTCAACACTTCTTTTTTTCTGTCCAAATTATCATCCATATGCCTAATACATTTTCCTTTTATCTTCCTCCAGGCTCCAGGCTAAATTTGGTTCTGCTTGGCAGATACCAACAAATGTGTGAAAGCAATAGAAACATTGTGTAATAACGACAAGAGAACAAAGATATTGGAATACTTATCTAGAGCATTCTTCCAGAGAATAAAAGATCCTTAATTAGCAACTATCAGGATATTGCTTTGCTAGAGATCATATATTTTGTCTTTAAATGCAGGTCATCATGGAATAATTTTGACATTCAGTGCTAAAATATCTTAATAGCTGCATTTACATTAAAAAATACCAAAACAAACCAAAACAAAAAGCTCTTCTTAAAAGAAGGACCTGACCCTTGTAGAATGAAAAGCTCAAAAACCCCTTCACATCTGACTACAACTAAAAAACTAAAAATACTTGCATTCCCTCAGCATGATAATGCAGATATTGTTTTCTAAAAAATCTATAGTAGTGAAAACATTATGATGAAGAAGAATCTCTGGTGTTTCATTACTAACATCTGCTTCAATGAGGTAAATCTATGAGAAAATATTACTCCTGATAGTATTATTATTATATAGCTGTTGGGGTTTTGGGGTCATTCCACATTCTATATAGCTATACTGAAAAAGAGCCCTTCGGAATCTGAACTGCATTATGCTTTGAAATTTTATGTCTGCTGTATGTGACCTCTGTGTCAATTGCTTTTGAACCATGTTGTATGCTAAATAAGTGACAATAGCCCCAATTGGGTTTCCCAGATGTAGAATATAAATTTAATTTAAAGGTATTTTTCACTATTCTGAAGTGCTTAACCTCAAGGAGCAGGCTAATGCACTCTGGACACATCCTTTGCACACCCTTTCACTTAGTCTGATCTAAATCAGGAGCAGACACAAACATCATCAGAGTTCACCAGTATAAGACAAGTGGAGTAATCAAGGCCACAGCTTGCATACAAATCTTCACAGGAAATCATTATGCAAATTATTTGTAGATTACACAACCTAAACATTACAGCTATCAAGGGGTTTTTAGCATAAAACATTTAGGCCACTATTTTATTATTATCCTATGAGAAAAAACAGCGTGGAAACCTATGCATGGGTTTTTTGGGGGGGGTGTGTATATATATATATATGTGTATATACACAGAACTTAAAACATACTCATGGCTAATCACATGATTTAAGTAAAACAAGTTGCTAAAGTTACAGGAGTTACGTGTACATAACTGAGGACTAACACTTGGTCTAATAAGAACAGTCAATGTTACTGCTAATTCAGTTTTGCCTTGGTTATGTCCATCCCCTAATCCATCCTTGAAAACCAGTGGTCACTGTGTCTAAACTTAATAATCATATAGTTTTTAATTGTACTAAGTTGAGGATATCTCTAATGTCACTAGGCATACAATTATTAACACATTTGCCTCCAAACAATACCAACTTTGAGCCATTTCAGTAGGTTTTCAGCATGTCTGCTTGTCGTCTCTCTTTAATCCTACCTGAAGTGCTTTTTTAAACATGATGCAATGATGCCCAGTCCCAGCTAATCTTTAACTGAGGGCAAAAGAGAGGGCAACAAGCAGCAGAACCCTTGTGATCCAGTGCATGCCATGATGAAAGGTACCTGACATAGCAGACCTTCTTTGAGAGGGAGGAGGACAGACAGCAGGGAGAGGAAGATAGAAGGAAATGCCATCTCAGGCTTCTGAAACCTTGAAAGAAATGAACAACCTGCTGATGTCTTTAATAGTTCATAACAACAGCTGTCTTCCACTTGTGAATGTTTCCTATGATGTGGCTCTTCCTCATATGACACTCTTCAGTTCCATCTACCTCTTGTATTGCTTCACGCCTCACTGCACCACAGGAGGCATCATATTGCAAAAAATTCTTCTCTTGTGAAGTGCCTAAGCACCACAGGAATTGTTTTTCTCTGTCAGAATGAAGAGAGTCTTCATTGCATATTCCAGGTTTGGAATTTTTTTAGTTTTTGGTGGGTTTTTTTTGCTTTGTTTTTTTGTGTGTTTTTCCCCAAAAATATACCAGTAACCATGAAAACTGTCTGACACCATTTAATAAACTAACATTGCAACAGAACTCAGTTAAATTGCCACATACATTATGGTGGCATTTTGCTGCATAATTTAGGTCTAATGTGCTGTTAAGTACATGAGACTTTTATATACATATATGAGCATACATAGATATCATGTACACCTATGATGCTGTTTAAATGAAAATGAAAAGTATAAATAGAAACATATGTGTCTATAGTTATAAAGTTATGTATATATGATGTTATCTAATATTTCTAATGCTCAGTGTTTAATATGGCAAATACAAATATTATCAATCTAAAGACAGTCTTTGGATTATTCTATTAAGTATCTCACTGCACTTCTGAGGTATTTTTTGATATTTGCTTTCTTTACTGTCCATTGAAGGATAACGTACAAAGTGTCAGACAGAAATACATGAACCAGTTTTGTGATCTCAAAAGCTCCAGTGACTACTGAGTAGATATTTTTCCCATTTGATCAAACAATCAAAAATTGAAGGCTCAGTCCTGCAAGTACTTAGACATATAAAGAATTTTACTCCCATAAGTAGCTCCTGATGATATTATTAAATTTCTGGAAGTTAAATTTTTCAGAGCATGCAAATATAAATATGAGCAATATATTAACTATTAAAAGCATTATTTTTGCTATAGATCTGCTCTTTAATTATACATTCTATTTGACAATAACCCATTTAAAAATATTCTATTAAAAAACATTGCTTGGCTTTTTTTCTTTTTTGAGTATGGCATTTTAAAGATCTATTAAAACAAATCTGAAAGGATTATTTAATTATTGATTATATAAATTAATTTGAAGCCTAAACAACATAATGCATTGGTAAAAAATCCATTGCTATGGCTTGCAATTATGAGATGACTGTGCATGGAAATGTGTATTTTATAATCTTAATTACTCTGGTATATTAATTAAACTTTAGAGTATAAAGCAGGGCATTGTGTAAGATAGCATTCGGCTGTTTCTAACAGTCTAGACCAATCGTTTGTTTACTGACAGATTTTTTTGGGGTTGGGGTTTTTTTCAAAATTGGTGATATACGTTCAAATTTTGAGGCTTTTGACAAAAACTTTAGTTCAATATAAAACTAGATCAATTGAATGGCTTTCTTTTTATCTTAGTCAAAGTCATGTTTTGTTTGTCAGGAAGATTTTTATTTAACAAATTCTAAAACATATTTGAAAATAGTACTTTCCCAGGAAAATTATGTGGGTTTATTTTTATATTGAGCAAGTCCACAAAAAAAAAGAAAAAAATGAAGAGGTATGTTCACCTCACTTTCTAATACAAAGTTGGTATTTCCTATAATGATTACAGATATGCCAATAAAAAAATATGTTTAATGGAAATTAATGAAAAGTATTGTAGCACCCAGTAAAGTCTTACAAAATATTTATTAGTGAAGAAATACAATACAAAATATTTTAAAGGTTGGATCCTACAATGCTTTGCTGAACACGATGGAAATCAGAAAATAATGCAGAATTTGACACTAGCTAATTTGTTTCTATTATGACATTGATGTGTGGTCTTTATATTGCCTTAGTCATTTAGGCCCAGGTACCTAAAGGCATAAAACTTCATTGTAAATTTTCTTTTTAGTAACTGTCATTTAGCCCTTTATTTATTATATATATGTATTAAATAGTTTGAAGTTTACAGAAGACATTGAAAACTTCTTTGCTAAGCAAAAGTGCACAGATTTCTTTGGGTGTTTTGCGTTTCTAAGGACTGCAAAAACAGGCCTTAGGGAAGATCTAACAGGAAACCTATTAAGTGACCATGAGATCACACACTAATCCTACCTTTAGGATAAAATTTAATCCTATTTTTTGACTGAAGTGCTAAATTCCTCCTGGCCTGTCATCAGCACTTGCATAATTACTTCTTTCTTGGTCTTGTGTGTGTGTCTAAAAGAGACTGTGCAATATCAAGCTTCATATCTCAATAGCTCCAAGTCCAGGCACCAGACTTCACATCCTTAACTATTTCGTAGGTTTTTTTCTTACACACATCAATGACTCATTCTTTGTGAGGATGGTTTAACCCCTAATTTACCTCAATTATTATAATGTAACCCATATTTATGACATAATAATGACTTAATTAGAAGTATTAAGAATGTAAGACTTTTATTGAAAACACATTCAAAAGAATACAAAACTAATTGGCTGTTAACTTCAGTGGCTGTTTTCCATATCTGTCTGTAGCTTTCTGAAACTGTTCTGCCGAATTATTTTTACTTACATCAAATTCTCATTGGAGAAGATGTGAGTTTTCTAGCCAGAAACATAACAAAACATGGCACTTGTTCATTCCACATAGATTTAGTTATTTGCATATTTCAAGGTTCTAGTTGTTAGAAAATTTTGTAAAATGCTGTGTTTCTATTAGAGGATGACATTTAGATCTACTGATGCATTAGGTTCTAAAAGAGTGGCTTCTTCCATATAGTCAAAACTACTTGAAAGCCACATCTATGTAACAAATGCATACAATCTGCTGTTATTTCTTTGGAAACCCCTTTTATGAACTACCTTATAAATTTTTGTTCAGGGATGACCCAGCATATTCAATTACATTCTTAATATTATGCAGGCACAGTATGAAAAGGAGAACATTATTTAAAAAGTGGTATTACATATGTTTTGGGTTTTGTTTTGTGGGGTTTTTGGGGGGGTTTTGGGTTTTTTTTTGGGGGGGTTGTTTGGTTTTTTTTGGTTGTTGTTGTTTTAATAAAGTAAATATATTATTCAAATGAGCTATACAGAGAATTTCTGTCTGGTCAATAATTCAAAGCTTAATCTTCTGTGATTTTGCTGGCAGAATTAGTAAATATTTATTGAGTAATACTAGGAGGATTCAGTAAGACTAGAATTGAATTTATTTAGCCCTGTAGTCTCAAACCTTTTTTTTTGAATATACAGCATGTGTATTCATCTGATTCAAGGACTTCAGTTGCTACATATTCTACTAGATAATTTCTGATGGTTAGTTATTCTTTGAGCTGCTTATTTTTCAGTCCCATATGAAAGTATCTAATTAGAGACAAGCAAAACAGTCCAAGAGCTAATTTTTCTCTGTCTTAAATAGCAATAATTTTTAAAATGTTAAATAATTTAATTATTTTCTCATTCACCTATATAAATGATTGAGGAAAAAGTGCTGAGTGAAAAATTATTCAGGCCTTTTCATAGTATTACAAATACCTTCTTTAGTTCTCACTTTTATTTTTTTTTTTTTATCTATTCATGCTGTTTAATGTTTTTGTAGCTGACAAATTATATATGAAAGGTCCCTATATTAAAAATAAAGAAAAATATCAGAATATGTGGTATAATACTTAATTTCAACTGGAATTTCAGGTATACAAACATCAAATTCTGTCCTCCACATATCACAGCTCAAGATGTAAATTGAACAAATATGGAAACACACAGAAAATACTGATAGTAATATCAGGCTTTCTCAGATAGAAATTAAAAACTAATCACCAAAAGGATACAATAACTATAGAAAATTACTTGTATGTCCAGGTTATACTTTTCTGAAATTATTTTAATTATCACACCAAAACCATGCAAATCTGAGCTCCAAAATATATGTATGCAACATATGAATAATGAAAGCAGTATCAGTCGTTAGACCTACTAGAACTAACGTTCAGATCTTCAGGAAAAAAAATACAAAAATCTGTTTGGATGAAAACTCAAACAGAAATCTTAACCAAAATCAGTGCTATTAACACTAATATTAATTTGGACCATGTACCCCTTTAAAATCATACTTTCTTTTTAAAATTTGCAATCTGTATATGATAATATTCACTTCCTGCCTTAAACTACTGGGAGTATTGCTGTGTAAGTTGAACAGTTACACATTTCAGTGGCAGAAGTGATGTTTGAATGCAGCTTTTATTAGCTTCCTAAGTGCCCAGTGCTGTTCCCATTGGCAGTGCTCCCATTGACTTCAATCAGGGCAGGAACAGGCCCTAATTTTGTAAGGCACTTTAGGATCCTTTGGGAAGAAAGGTGTTAGAAGAATACAAGCCATAATTATCAATTAGTTGTCAACAAAGCACTCTCACAAATACCTCCCATGGTCACAGAACATCATATCTTAATTTCAAATTTCTGTTTGCTGTAGCAATTTTAATGCTGCTACTGGATTATTATTTGTCCAGGCTCTGGGACACTTTGTGACACCATAATTTCCAAATTTGACATGAAGAATTTTGATGCCTGTGTAATGGAAAAAAAAAACCAAAAAAAAAAACTTAAGCCAACCAAAGTAGTTTTTCTAAGATTAGATAAAATAAGATAGACCAAAATACCTGTCTCTCTTCTGACTGTGCTTCCCTAACTACAGCAAAAACATCCTTTCTATATAGGAATCTGACATCAAGGATTGAAAGGTTGTACATATCAAAGAGATGCTTACAAGTTTAAGTTTTAGCAATATTCTAAGTATTAAATACTCTGTGTTCTGTATGTTTTTACTTTTGCATCTCTTCATTTAGATAGTTAAATTGAAATCTTTGATTTAACTTCTGGTAACAAAAATACTTGCTTTCAGAGTCTCTACTCTGAGAATAGCTGCTTCCTTCTCAGTATCAATAAACAATTTTGACAGTACTAATCTTTTCAATATTTAGAATGCAGGGATAAATATAAACTGACCATATTCCCAAATCACGAACTCACTAAAATGAGCTTCTATTTAACCACTGTGGTCATTTAACTTGTTTTAACACGGAGAGGTTGAAGGCCTCTTAGCAATTGTTCACTCACATCCTAAAAACCCTGTGAGTCCCAAAAATAGATATGACCTGATTTTTTCTGAGCTTAATGAAAGCAACAACAACAACAATAAAAACAACTATTCTTAATGAAGCATTTGAATAACAGCTATTTAACATCTTTATAATTCATTCAAATTCTGCAATCCCTATTCAAATAAAAAAAAACCAACCCTGCCCTGTTTTAGAAGACAAGACCAAATGAAGACATTCAGAACTTATAGCTACTTATATTATATATATAGCTTTACAGTTCAAATATCTGAATAAATAAAAATATTCATTAGTCCTTGTGGTACCTTTCTGCCATTAGGCTTAAACACTGTTATCACTAACCTTTTCAAGCCAGCAACATTCAACTGAAAACAAAAAGTAAGCATTTCAGAAACTGAACTAATTTTAGATTGAAGGTCCTTAGGCCTTTTCGAACATATCAAAATGCTCTCTGATACACACACCTAATTATATATTGTCTACATGAGTAAATCCAGAAAATACCTTTTCATAGGATGAAAATACTTTCGTAATAGTAATCATAATCCAAATAAGTTCAGAAACACTTCCTTCCCCATTAGACAAACCAGAACCCAGACTAAGTATTGACATAGGCCTGTATGTGTCAGACATATATTTAAAGTCCAAATTCCAAACATAAAAGTATGTTATATAAAAAATTCTGACTCAACCCAGTGGGACAACTCATATAAATCAAATTTTCACATGTGGAAGTAGTCAGAGAATCGAAATTTACTTTGGAAATTTTGTCTTCATTGCTGTGTTAAATGATTTTCTGTTTGGGTTGTGAAGTAATACTGAGTTTTAAAGATTAAGTGAACACAATGATCTTGAAGGTCTCTTCCAACCCAATGATTCTGTAATTCTGTGATTCTGTGATTTGTGAGGCCTTACATCAACACACAGAGATGGAGATAAGGGTACCTAAGTCTAAGACAGACATAAAAGAAAACAGTTTCACTATGTAACTGTAAATCGAAATTACATAGTATTGATCAGACCAAAGATGGGAATTTTTTGGTATTTTGCCATAGATGATTATATAGAACAGTAAGTAACTCTCAAACTTTTAAACAGCAAATGAGGCAAAAATTATACAGATTTTAACATTAAAGAAAAAGAAATCTGAGTGATTTGGACAACTGCTCGTAAGATAAATAGTATGAAGATAGACTGATGAGATGGAGGTTTTCTTCCTCCATAATTAAAGATCTGATCCTAACCAAATCAAGCAAAAACTTCTTAGTAATCCAAGAAGTCTTAAGAAATATTCAAGTCCAGATAACACTAGGTATATAAAATATACTGAAAATCATAGAGCACATTCATTGTATACAATTATACGTGGATGAAAAAATACTACCCATCATAAATACATTCCATTATATCTTTAAAAGCTGGTGAATTTAGAATCATTATCTTAACTACTTCTCATATTTTTAGAAACAACTTTTCATAAGAGAGTAGCAACTTCTTATTCTTTAAGAAAAAGTATTCTTAAGGAAAAATTAATGTACATTTTAGTACAATATGCTTTAGTGGACTTCTGTCATTAGAAAATTACTAAGTAATATATTGCACAATAAAATTAATAGATTCTACTGTTCAACACGATATTATGGCACATTGACACTTACTTGTTGGAAGGTATTACTTGTCAGGCCAAAAAAAGTTAAAAATAAACATTTCAGACCAAATCAGAAATTGTCAATAAGGACATCACTTTACCACTTAAATTACTCTGCTGAAAAGCTTCATTATATAAGCACTGTCTAATTATATGACAAATCCTCTCTTTGAGACAAGGTGCATTTAAAAAAATTAACTAAAAAAAATTTTAAAAAATTAAAAAAAAAAATCTGGACTGTGTGGTTCCCCAGACACATGTACATATAAATGCATGTTTATGCAAGTATGTTTTTGTGTTACAACTTTACTCTAATGATGCTATAGGTAGATTTTTTTTTAATTCCTACCTAAAACCTAATTTCCTTTGACAATGATGAGGATTTTGCTTAAGGTGTTACACCTGTTACAAAAAAAGCTACAAAACCAAACACACCTTTTCACTGCCTCACAGGGTAAGAATGGAGAAAGGAGAGGAGAAACGTAGAGCATGTGATTCTCCTCAGAAAATCAATAGCTATTTAGAAGAGTACAATATTTTTCTTTAAAAGAAATAAACACACTGAAGAACAATAGCTTAAATCCCTTTGCACACAACTGTGCTCTGTACCTAAAATAAAAAGCAGCCTTAAAAGCAAAGGTAGGCAGTTTGATTCAGTAACGTGTAGGGAAAAAAGAATGACAAGGAAACACAAAATTAAAAAATGTGTAACTGTTAACTCTGTTTCAAAGAGTTAGAATGCTTTTAAATATTAATGTTATAAACTTGAAGAACCCATCAATATACAGTGTTTTAAATAATTTCCACCCCAAGTATTGACTACATTGCATGATACGTTTGGATGGAAGTAAACAAAAAAATCCACCCTTAAAAGACCAAGCATAATTTAATCACTGAAAAAATAAAACCTTAAGAAACAGCCAAAGCTGCAACTGATGGAGATGTTCTAACCAGCTGAGGTTTGAAATACCTTTGTAGCAGGGATTTTTCTTATGCATGGTAGGCTAATAAACAGTCTCTAACAGGAAGAGAAGAAAACATACAGCATAAAGACATTACATGCTTCCAAAAAAGTAAAATCAGTGGGAGAATTTTCATTCACTTCAAAACCATCAAATATACTGATTAGGCAATTTTTCCTTTGATGCACTTTTCATCATCAGTAAAAGAAGATATTTATACTTGGGAATAAATGATTCAGCAGAATATTCATTCTTTGAAAGTGGTTCAAGTTCTTTGATGTCAGTGTAGGCATTTCCTATAAATTTGAAAACAGAAAAATGTACATATTCTTGAATTTTGAGCTTAATGTGAAGGATATTGTAACCTCGATATTTTGGTTTGTTATAAGTCACCAGATACCATCTAACCAGACGTGCAGCACTGTATGTAACTACACACAAACTCATGTAACCACATCATTACATCACTTAAAAAGAGTTGTATGGATGGCTCCAAAAAAAAATGTGAGAAAACTATTTAAAATTGGATAATTAATAAATATTAGATAAGCTTAATGACATATTCAATTCAACTTAGCAAACTGCCAGCCTGAAAATGTTTTTGAAATGTTTAATTTTCCATATTTTAAAAAAGAATTTACAATGATAAAATTGCATCATGGCTGAAGAGTACTAATGCTGAGAACAACCCTGCTTTAATTTTTAGCAGAAAGCAACTGCTGCTGGGACTAACAGTTTTTTTTATAGTTGTAACTAAAAAACTCATTAGCTCACCTAAATTCAGCATTTAGAAAGGGAAAAAATCTCTGTCATTACTTGAAATAATTACTGCATAATTAAACACCATTATGAATTCAGTATTTTAAAACTAAATTCAGATATCTGAAATAAAGACCTTTGTAAGAACTCTTCTCTTTCTCATAAATACATTTGTTATGTGTCTATTTATCCATTTGACTGGTCAAATTAATTGCAGTAGTAGTAAAGTTACAGAAAATCAATTTCAGGCCAGTTTTTGCATGTGATATTATGTCCAATGTAAAAGGTAAAAGCTTAAAATACAGGAATACGAATGCCCCTCAGTCCATATTCAGACAGTTGAAAACTGGATTTGAGACTGAACTTTTTTTCCTAGCAACCCCAACCCAAAATTTATATTACTATATTAGAAAAGTTGAAGCATTGTATGACTGGACCGACTTTTTGGTGACTATTTGGATATAGCATTTATCTCCTACATATGCTATCGGAAGAACTTTTGTTCCATTCCAAGCCTAAAAGCTCTCATAACTCACATGGAAATATTTTTACATCACAGTAAAGACAATTTTAATTAAAGAAATATAGGTAGATATAAGTGGAGGCATACATATATATACGTATATTTATATATATGTACACATACACTTTCATATACACACACACATATATATTTATTTTTTAAAGTACAGATGGTAAAAAAATACAGATGGTTAAAATAATAATCTAGTTGGTAATTAAACACTGTTTTCAGAAATTCAAAAATTGTACTAGATTGTAACCTTTCAAATTTTAAGAATTTAACTCAGTGCTTTTGCTCTAAGCATTTTTTAATAAAGTTGATATGATGTCTCTGACAAAAGCAATCTCATATTTTGTCCCCTTTCTCAAATATAAATATAAACTTTTTGCCACAGTATTGGTACAAAATTACCAAATGTGTTAATAATCTAATGTTCACAAAATCAGATATACTGTTGAAATCATAAGAAAAAAATATTTTATTACATGAAATATTGAACTACGCAATTATTATGTCAACCTTTAATCTTATCCCAGTCTGGACATTTTTGGAAGATTATACAGAATCATGTCATGATATACAAATAGTAATCATGTGTCCAACCAGAAAAAAAAAAAAATCATTTATATTTGACATGATCTATAGTTTTCTGTAAAATTTAAAAATACTGTAAATATAAGCCTGCAAAATTGCAGCAAAAGTAGTTGCATCTTCCATGGCAAAAACACCACAAAGGGAACAATTTTTATCAATAGGTATTTAGTCTAATTCAAGGTTTCGGGACCAAGTCCACAGAAGTAAATAGAGGTATGTTGTCTGTTCATATGGTCTGTCATTCTAAATAGCTACATGTATATCTGTGGATATAAACTGAACTTCCCATGTAATCAGGACAATATGGGTCCAAGAGAAACTTTACAGTGCCACATTACATCAGTGTTCAGTTAATTCGTCAGCAGATTAGAAATAGTTGTGATTCATTTTGGAGGTACATAGCAGAACTACTAATGTTTATCATCACTGTACTCAAATTATTCACTTTACAAAACAGAAATACTAAGAGAATGGGTTATTTCAATGACAAAAAGCCAGACTCATAAGAGCAAGGTAAATGTTTGGCAAGTCACTCAAGTTGGTGGAATACAGTTGTGTACTTACACAACTAGAAGCAAAATGTGGCCCATTAGCTGTAAGTTAAATAGTTAATTTGATAACCATTTAATTACAAACTTCATTACACTTTATTTCTTTTTATATTCAATTAACTAAATGCCTCTTGTTCCTAGGACCAAAATGTGCCTTTTTTTGTGTCCNCTGCCTGCCCACGGAGTCTGCCTGCATCCTCCTCCTCCTCACCCTGCAGCCCCAGTGCACCCCAGCACCCCGGGCTGGGAGTGTTCCAGACTGGGGGAGTCATTACAAAATCCTGGTCAGGACACAGAGAGAGAGAGATGGAGGGTTTAAAGTTCGATAATTGTTAATTATTACCCAAGCTTCCCAGGAGACTTTCTGGGAAGAAGACGTGGCTGTCTTTTGCAAAGGTGTTTCGTGGAACATTTATCTCCGTCCTGGCCACACGAAGCCCTTTCACGCTGCTTCCTTCTGCCTCCTGTGGGATTCATAAAGTGCTGCTGGAGAGCTTCTTATCTCAGAGCTGAATAATGTTTGCACTGCAGGGAGGGGAGGCAGCTTTGATCCGGGAAAGGGAGCAGAGGGAAGGTAGGAGGTGGGCTCTTGGGGCAGGGGGAGGGTGTGGGGCAGCCTGGGCAGTGCTGGCGCGTGGGACGCGGGCACGGCTGCTCCCACACCCAGCCTGTTCCGCAGAGAAAAGCCCTGGGATTCCAGGCACCGGCAGGAAAAAAGATCCGGGAACCCCCTGTGGAGGAGAGGAAGCCCCCAAAAGGGGTGCTGGTGCTGCCATCCACCCCGGGAGGCTCTGCCCTCCCTGGCAGAGCTGCCCTTCCCTCATCCGAGCTGGCAGCGGAGGAGCCCGCGGGCCAGGGGCCACACCTGAGAGGCAGGACGGGCTCCCGAGCTTCCCACGGGTGTGGGCTGGGAGCCGGCTGGGCCGGGCTGGGCCCCCGGGCCAGCACCCAGCACCCCTGAGAGCGTGCCAGGGCCAGGGAGCAGCCGGGAGGGGAAGGGAAGGGAGGGGAGGGGAAGGGAAGGGAAGAGAAGAGAAGGGAAGGGAGGGGAAGGGAAGGGAAGTTAAGTTCTTACTCATGGTTTTGAGAAACCAGGATTCTCTTCCACTTTTTTTTGTTCTTTTATCACAGAATTTCATGCACTTTTGAAATAAAATGTGAAGCCACATGAGTGATTCAGTAAGCTCAACATGACTTGTAAAAGACAAAAAAAAAAACCAAAANGAAGGGAAGTTAAGTTCTTACTCATGGTTTTGAGAAACCAGGATTCTCTTCCACTTTTTTTTGTTCTTTTATCACAGAATTTCATGCACTTTTGAAATAAAATGTGAAGCCACATGAGTGATTCAGTAAGCTCAACATGACTTGTAAAAGACAAAAAAAAAAACCAAAAGAAAAAGGAGGAATATCACTTTAACAACCAACCTAAACCAGTCTGATAACCAACCTAAAATAATATTCAGAATTCTCAAAATAGGGTGGGTTTTTCTTCAAACAAATTATCCTCTTTTTAAATCAGAGGCACATCTTCCTTTGCCAATTTCTATTCCGGTCTACTTTTTCTTACAATAATTATCCACAGATGATATATCATTGCAGCCACTGAGTGGGAACTCCTACTTCCATTGAAGTCCTCATTCACAAACAGCCCTTTCAGATATGTTTCAGGATGATTACTGACTAAAGAGTATTATTTTTCACTCTGCATTCTTTTTCAAGGATTTATCTTCAGGAATGCACTTTTTGTAGGTAATTGATGTCATTTAACCTTATTCTCCAGTAACGCAACCAATAATATGTTTTTTCTACTGAAGGTGAGTTGTTGAAAAGATTTAAATTAATTCTTTTGGGTGTAGGGTAGACCATTAGAAAAATTCTTCATTGCCAGTTATGAAATGCATGTAGAACACATGGAAGCAGCAGTACTACTGACCTCAGAAATGGCAGCATCAGAATACAAACATAAACAGAATGTCAAGGGATTTCTTTCAGCTATTTCTTACAAATCCAAGCAATTCCTGCTCATTTACTCATTTGTGGATGCTGCCTCTTTGTGGCAGAATGCCATGCAAAATGTACCTTTCACATTAGAGACCTCGTCCTATGTTTGTACTGACACCTATGCAAACCCATAAACATGAGTTTAGAATCAGACAGAAAAGATATATATACACATGAAGAGACACAAGGTTTGCAGGAGCTTCTCCTTCAATCCTTACTGAGTTAGCCTTTCTGTGGCAAAGTCAGCGAGGCTGAAAATTTTCTTACTTATACCCATTTAACAACAGCATGCCTTTACTGAGCTTAAATGGAAGAACCAGGCCACTGCTTTCAGCAATAGTTATAAAGGCAGCAATTCAAAGTTAGGGCTCCAAAACTGCACCTCAGGCAGTCACGCACACACCTCTCACTGGTGTCAATGGGAAGTCTGCAGGAGATGGAGAGCAGTGAACAGAATAGCCATTTGTTATGTCTCTTGTGACAAAAGAACACTCCTCAACTCTTCATTTCAAATTGAAATAACACTCTGCTTACTAAACCGTCCAAGCTAAATACAGTCATGTTCANGAAAAAAAAAAAAATCATTTATATTTGACATGATCTATAGTTTTCTGTAAAATTTAAAAATACTGTAAATATAAGCCTGCAAAATTGCAGCAAAAGTAGTTGCATCTTCCATGGCAAAAACACCACAAAGGGAACAATTTTTATCAATAGGTATTTAGTCTAATTCAAGGTTTCGGGACCAAGTCCACAGAAGTAAATAGAGGTATGTTGTCTGTTCATATGGTCTGTCATTCTAAATAGCTACATGTATATCTGTGGATATAAACTGAACTTCCCATGTAATCAGGACAATATGGGTCCAAGAGAAACTTTACAGTGCCACATTACATCAGTGTTCAGTTAATTCGTCAGCAGATTAGAAATAGTTGTGATTCATTTTGGAGGTACATAGCAGAACTACTAATGTTTATCATCACTGTACTCAAATTATTCACTTTACAAAACAGAAATACTAAGAGAATGGGTTATTTCAATGACAAAAAGCCAGACTCATAAGAGCAAGGTAAATGTTTGGCAAGTCACTCAAGTTGGTGGAATACAGTTGTGTACTTACACAACTAGAAGCAAAATGTGGCCCATTAGCTGTAAGTTAAATAGTTAATTTGATAACCATTTAATTACAAACTTCATTACACTTTATTTCTTTTTATATTCAATTAACTAAATGCCTCTTGTTCCTAGGACCAAAATGTGCCTTTTTTTGTGTCCTATCTCTGTTCTTTTCAGTGTTTTAAGCATAAATTATTCTAAAGCATAACTGTGCTTAGCATTTCTGAATATCATCATACTTCTAGATATTCTGAAAAGTAGCTGAATAATGAACAGGAAAAAAAATCATTAAGACTTATAATATTAGGATACTATTTATACATAGATGGAAAACCACAAATCTGTAAGACAGTATTGCCAGACTGTAAAGAGATCTGCGTGCTCTCACTGCAGCAAAACACATTGCAAAGCTTCTTTGAGGGGCTGGGAAAAACAAATTGTGTGGCTGCCCCATTCAGAGTGCTGCTATCCTGCCCACTTCTCTCACAGAAATGCCTCACTCGTCTACTCCTCCATCCTCTTGTCACTCCTTAGCTTGAGGTCCTACATTTTCCAGAGTAAGTGGATGCTGCAGAATAAAGGTACAAGTTCCCTACAATCAAATAATCAATAGAAATGTGAAGACTGTTTGAAGGCTGACAGCTATGGAATTGTGTCTGCCATTCACTCTCTCTTCTCTCCCCATTTTCCTTGTTTAATGCCAGTACAGCCAATAGCATTCAGAGTTCTGCATAAGACAGCAAAAGACTTCAGCCTCCTTCTCTGGTTTGGAGACGCTGTATTTCAGTATGCCAGTCTTTAACCTAATGAAAGGCTATTCAGCTTCCCTGGAGACACTGAGCAATATAAAGAACCTGCCCTCTAAAAATGAAGGAGTTCTTGTTTACCCTGTCCTTCAGGATGTAGTGCCTTAATGGACTCTGCCCCCTGAGAGGGAACCATATGCATTAAACAGACTCTTAAGTTTCTGTAAGAAACAACATGCTGGTCAGACATTTTAGCTCCAGCTAAATAGAGATCTAAACAACCTACAAAACCAGGATCTTGCCTTTGTATCTTCTAACAACCACAATTAGCTATTCCTGCCTTTCCAGATATATCTTCTACAGTGTGTTTACCATGGGTTATAAGCTCATTTTTATGCCCTTTTACCATTTTTTAAAATTACTTTGATAATTAAATTACTATGTGATATGAGAAAAGGTACCACTGTTTTCCTAAAAGGAATACTCCTAAGAAATACTTTTAAGCTTTATAAAATAATTAAAACATAGGAAAACATTCAGAAATTAAATACTGCAGTATGCAGAAGCCACTGAACATGTTTTCACAACCTGAAGTGACCATTAAAATACTGGATGGTAAAGATATATATAAAAAAAAGGTGTGACAATGTGGGCTCTGGAACTACAGAAGTGGAAGTTGCATTTTTGTCAGACTTTCAACGGATGAGAGGACTGACATAGCATCTGGTGTTTCAAACTGTGTAGGAATGCCTAGAAATTACAGGCTATATCTTCTGGGATTAACCACTTGAAATTCTGCTCATTTTGTTAAAGATGAGAGTAAAGTATGAAATCTAGAAAAGAAGGAGAGGGGAGGG